>JADFUC010001595.1:0-333940 GCA_019722365.1 Lithospermum erythrorhizon
TTGATCGCCTCCTTATGGCCTTGATTTTCAATCCCTTGCCTGGGCGACCTTTTCTACACAATCTTGAAGAACTCTTTAAACGCATCACTTTTATTAGCAAGGCCAATTACCCAAGTAAACCTCGAGAAATCGTCCACAATAACAAAAACATATTTAGAGCCACCCAAACTCTCAATATCCATCTCACCAAACAAGTCCATATATAACTTTATATGAGAGATTAGGTAGGCCTCTAACATGTGAGTTTTATGCACCTAGATAACATTTCAATACTAGTACGGCCCAACCGCCGATGCCACAACCGCCGCCATCATGTACCACATTCATGCAAATATTACTCGCCTTCAACCAATCAAAATTAACATAATATACATTATTCGATCGACAACTACGTACAACAAAACGAAGATGAAGATTTGAAATAATACACTTATGTTTTGAAAACTTAACTTCATAATCGCTTTCACACAATCGTCACACTTAGCAAATTAAACTTCACGCCATCAACAAGTAAAAGTATTTTTACCTGAAACAACCTTTCTACCACACAACCTTTACCAGATTTTGGCGGTTTCTGCTATAGCGAACTTTACGCTTCCAACCGCCTTGCTTCCAAGCTTTTAAAAAGAGTGAGGCATCTCCCCGTCATATGCCTTGAACATCCAGCTATCCACCATCCAAATGTTTTCTTTCTGATGAAATGTCTCCTACAACACAAATTTCACTTTCTCATCTCGAGGTACCCAATGCGATTTGGGTCCTTGGCACAAGAAGAGATGATTTTCATTTATCCATTTAGTCTTAGAGATCAGACATAAGCAGCCCATTCTCACTAACCTTTGTACTACATTTTCAAGACTTATGATTTCTTTTCACAATGTTGCAGCCAAACGCGGTCTTACGAATTTAATCGATGATGAAGCGATACTAGAGTGATAGGAGTTATCGCTTGAATAGCCTAACCCCTCTTTTGTTGGTTGACAACGCCAGCCTCAAGAATTTCATTTAACTTGTTTGTTCTCACGAAAAGGAATGGTAGATTTCTTGAGTTCAACATTTTCCAACTCAATCTTTTAAGATTTTGTTTAAGCTCCAATTTTTCAAGAACCGCTATTTTCAAATGTAAATTGGAATCAAGCTTAACAAAGTAACTTATTCTCAAGAGAGTTGCTTTGGCGAGCAAGCTTTTATTAGTTTTGAAAGTTCTTTATTCTTTTAAGCAATTTTTTCAAAGCTTTAATAACTCCGCGTTATAATTGTTGCTTAGCTCGCTTTCAAAAATCACTACTTGATTTCTCATCACTGGGTGAGGTCATCATCCGAGGGAGAAATAGAGTTAAGAGGTACCTCCATTGAGTCTTGTGCCATGAGACACACCACGTTGCAAGTTTCCACTTCGGAGTCGGACTCGCTTCCGGATTCGTCATCCCAAGCGGCTCTGCTTGCAAGTTTTATCGGTCGGGGACCTCTTGGCTGTGACGTGGGCAATCCGCTTTGAAATGTCCGGGTTGCTACATTCAAAGCACGATCTCCTTTGATTTTCCCTCTTCGCTTTGCCTTTCGCATTTCCTTTCGTGATTATCATATCTCTCAAGCTTTTATGACCATGATCATTGTTGCTCTTCTTGACTTCGAGAAACCTTTTGAAGCCCTCAGCAAGCATGGCCAGGTCTTCATCATCTTCGCCACTTTCGCTTTCTCATGAATTTTGTACTTTGGCCACAAGAGCCACTTCATTCCTTTATTTTCTGAGCCTTGCCTCATGATGACTTCCTTCGCTTTCAAGGAACCAATGAGCTCTCTCGAGCGGTGCTAATCTTTGATATCTTTGGCTTCATTGATTGCAATAAACCTTTACCAATTGGGATTGACTCGCTCTATGATTCTTCCATTTACTTCTTTCCAAGGAGAAAGTCTTCCCTAGAGAATCCCAAGTTGTCAAGCACGGTATCAACCTTTGATGACATCTTTGATGGACTCTCCCCGGATACATTTCAAGGTTTGATATTCCCTTGTCAAAAGTCGGACCTCGTGGTTTTCACTCTGACTAGAACTAAATGTGAGCTGCCTTTCAAGTCCCATATTTCCCTTGGCCGACTACAGATCCCTTTTAACTCCTCGAGCATATTCTTCCATACACATTGCATCAGGAGAATATGATGGCCTTGAATTTAACTCCACCTTTGAGTTCCTCATCCCTAGTACTCCATCCTCTTCTTTATCCACATCCTCCATTGGAACTCTAATGGGCGCCCCAATTCCTCTTATGTTGGCCTCTTCCCATTTCGTCAAATTCCTATGAGCTCCGGCTCAAGAATTTGATACTGAAACGAAATGGACTCTAGCGATTATTCTCCATAATTCAGAAGTCGATGCTTGCACATGATACTTGAACGTTGCACCAATAATCATAGTTTGATCCGCTGCACTCGACCTACCTTCAACACAAAAGTTCCCGAGCTACCAATATTCCCCTGCTACTACCCACGATCTTTTTCTGGGATTTGCTTAATTACGAGAACACGAGCTCGATACTCAATTGTTAGCCTAGATTCAACCTTAGATGGGGGTGAATAGAGGTTTTACGTTAAATTATTCCCTTTTTAGTTTTAATTTAACAACGCGAATTACAAAATAATAAGAATATGCTCTAACGCGATAACCGATAACCTAAGCTCAGAATGATTAGTCAACAATAAACAACAAGATGATTAGTAATAATATAACAATGATGACTTAAAGTAAAGAGTGCGAAATAAGAAATACACATTAAGATATTAGCCAGCCTTCTGCTCCCCTATCGCTCTCGACTGGCTCCAACCCCTGATTGGGCAAAGATAACCAAGAAATGTTTGATTACACACAAGCAACTTCTCTCTGCCTATTATCAAACACTTAGCCTTAGTACTAAATGACCCAAGCTACCCGCCATGATTTCAACTCCCAATCAACTCTAGATCGGGAACCCCAAGAACACACCTAGATTTCAGTACTACTCAACCTGCATAGAACCCATGCTTCCCAATAATAAGGATTTCACTCAAAACAATAAATGTTTGAGAAGGAAACGATCATCATTGAATAACTAGAAACTCCCCTCAATAAAGATTACAGAAGAATAAATGCGGTGAGTTATGACTTTTTGCCTTTTGCTTATCAAAGAAATAAATGCCTTGTAAATTAGGTTTCAAATAGTTGCAAAAAGTTGTTTAGGTTTTAAAAAGCAGGGCTTATATAAGGCACAAAATTTGTTTTAAGAGTAGCCCGCATCGTGACCCCATCGAGACCGGGGTCTCACATGAGCCCCTCGACGGACTGTGGCAACCGCTATAAGCCCGCCTCCGTGCATCTTATCGGTGAGGTCCAGTGGTCTCGACATCGTGGACCTGAGACCTCTCGGCGGTCTCATGGTTCAGCGTCAATTCCAAAATAACGATCGCTTGCTAATTTAAACGAAATGCCACACACCATTCAGACAGACTTAACTAGAATCAATCTATACTTTCTAAGATTCAACTACTTGACCTCGCTTTTTCAAACACAATTAAGTTTAAATGGCAAAAAGTCTATACTCACAAATTTAAACGACAAAATACTTAAAAAAGAGTTTCCTTTACAAACGCCTATAAAAAAGCAAAGAACACGAGCCTTTAAAGGCTCGCTTGTTTGACTCATCAACGAGCCTCCGAACTTCCCGGACAACAATTTTAAAGTACTTGAACTTATTTAGGAAGAACCCGAATACATGTTCACTGAAACGGACATTTCGATTAAACAATTTGTTATCTTCAAAATAGGTTTGAATGAATCCCATTATTCAACATATAATGTGACATAAGACCGAATGGAGTCTCTTTACAAATAATACTGTCGCCTCCTAAGCTTCACATCTACATTCCTTCTCGTTTCAGCCAAGTAGGGCTTCGATGTTCGCTTATCACCTCTTTAGCCGATCCATGGTGGAGCTGAGTCTTCGTATGATTAGCCGTGGTCAGGTCTTCCTCTATCTCCACTTCTCCTAAGGCATTGTGCTCGGGTACCAACATTATCCGGGTCGAATGTGGTATATTTGATTCCATTCCTCCAAGGTCTCGGCGAGTCTCGGTACTTAGCCCCAAGACCAGAACTCCGATCGTAGTCACTCCAATGATAAAGTCATTCCAATCGATCAGAATACTCCATTTTTGTCTCATTTTAAGTGGGCTCATTAAATGGTTCAATAAGAAATTCTTATTTATATCAATTGCCCCCTTTAATGCTTGAAATATTTAAAACTACTATTTTCAAAATTAAGACAAAAAGAATATTCAAGATAAATATGCTCATTAAACACTTGATTCATTTCGCTATCAAACGCCCAAGACCAACCGCATATTCCTATCATTTCTCCTATAAAAGGTAAGTTTTGCTCTTTTTTTCTTTACTTTCAGAAGTATTTCTTTATTCTCATCCCTTTATCCTTCCTTTTCTTTAGAGCACACGTCGCATTTCCCTATTTACTTTTTTTTTCGAGTATCCCTTACAATTTTTATCTAGGGTTGAATTATATAATGGGTTGCTTGTAAGTGAACAACTATTAGAAAGATTAAAGTATGTCGAGCACGATAATTAATCACGTGGATATATATATATATATATATATATATATACGTATAATCTCATAAATAAGACATCAAGACGCGTGTAAGATACTGTCATTAGCGTCACATCGTAGCCGAACTGCATTTAAAGTAATACAACTCAAGGAACATAAAAATAAAAATCATAAACAACAAGAGTGCTTCATTCCCCTAAGTAATATCAACTCTCAGGCGAACCGAAACCGATAATGTTTGAAGCAAGAAATGGGAACTAATCAAACTGCATACAAACCCAAAACCAGAACAGAGGCACTTCCCAGGCTAAGGAAACTAAACGCTATCAACGCCTCTGCCTATAAGGCAATGTCATTCTTCTTAATTTTTCTCCTTCCCATGTAAAGCAGTTTCGGCTAATAAATCCTGCACTACGATGCCTTTAGGTACCAAATAAATACCCCAAGCACTTATGGTCCGCTTGGATTGGGGCAAATCTAGGGTGAATCTAAATGAAATTTTAAGTTCATTCCGTTTGGGTTTCTATTTGTTATATTCACCTAGGTTAATCTAGGTTAAATGATTCACCTATATTCACCTAGATATTCACTTTCATTTTCATTAACCCCAACTCAAGTTAGAATGTAGTGTTAACGATGTTTTTAGCTATATTTCAATTAACTTTCATCTAGATTCATCTCACAAATAAAAATATTTACCAAAACAACATTTTAAAAAAGATTCAACTAAATTAACTTCAATTAACCTCACATGGTAAACTTTTAAATTTTACTCTCAACTAAATTCACCCTAATTCAAAACGAATCCTTAACTAAAAAATATTAGAGTCCACTTAAACCTAACAGAAACCAACCTCCAGAATAACTGGAAGTTTCATACAATACTAAAGCAAGTCAACCAGAGTCTATTGTTCGTTAGGCCTGATAAGGTAGGTGGACGTCCTGCTAAAAATACAATCGCTCATTATCAGTCAAACACCAAAAGTTTTCTTATTGTTAAAAAATCTTTTATAATTTAAAAGTTAACGTCTATAATGAACTATTTAAATAAAATGTAAAAAAAAAAAAATGGAGTAGAAGACGAATTGAAATGACATGCCAAACAAAATCGACCCATAATTGACTTTCCAAATGGGCCGTCGGCATAAACTGTTTAGGAGCAGTTTTTAAAGAAGCCACGTGGCTTGACTTACAGAGCTGGTTTTGGTATTTACAAACGTGGGCTGCCAGAAAAAAAGTAGAACGTTTTGTAGATTGTTGAAACAGAGGTGTTGGAAAATAAAAGAAGAGAAATATGTCCGAAGAAAAGAGTAAGATCACATCTATCAGAGAATGGGTTATTGAACACAAGCTCCGCACTGTTGGTATGTCTTTCATATCTAACCACATTCATATTTTTATTATGCTTTTTCTCACTTTTATTTAATTTTTGTTTTCAAGGGTGTCTATGGCTGAGTGGGATTACGGGCTCGATTGCTTATAATTGGTCTCAACCCACTATGAAAACTAGCGTCAAGATTATTCATGCTAGGTACTTTTTTCTTTTATTACATTCATTTTTGCTTTAAATTTTTATTATGAATACAAGTAATTCGAGATAAAAGTAGCTTGTTCCAATCGTGATTAAACGCGGGTAATCGTCATGCTGTATAGCTATAAGTTAGACGTTCAATAGATGCACCTGTACACCAAGTGTGAAGTCACAAATCAACTTATATGGAGTGGAAGAGTGGAAGACCGAGTACGAGTTCAACAAATATTGTATCAAAGGACTTAGCTATATCAAAGACTTAGTTTATTTGCTTAACGGACGAAATGACTCAACATAGAGCTAAAGAGGTGAATAAACACCTTGTATTCGTATAGTCGAGTGATAATGCTAGGTTTGGTTTATGTGGGCTTTAGATAGTCACATTCCTTCCAGCCCCATATTATAGGTTCAAGAACAATATAGCTATGACTGCTTGTCAACTTTTGTCATTGTTATTTTACTATACGACCATTGCAATAAGCTTATTCCTTATTCATTTGTTTTCAAATGTTCTGAATCATACTGGACTAATGTGGTAGACCTGCATTGATTATGATATCTAGTTATCTATATATGGCATTTGAGATGAAGTTTGAGATTAATCACAATGACTCACAAGTTACAGTATAATGCTATTTCCCCAACTATTTATGCATGTCAAAATGTGTTTGTATAACATATGGGGGGTCAAACTGTAAATTTTTCACCATTAGATTAATTCTTGTATATCACATACTTCCATCCCATCCAAATGATCCAATTTTGTTGGGAGATCTGTCTTTTCTTCAAACTGATGTTCAATAAATAATTCTTTGCGATCAAGTACGTGAAATGTAGCATATAGTGACATAAATTATATTAAATATTGTACTAATCACTTGAAATGTAGCATCCAGTGACAAATTATACTCTGTAAAAATAAACTATACTTTGTATTATATAAATCCTATGTATAGCACATGATTATGAATCAATGTTGAAAAATTGTGATGTATGGAACCTGAGTTTTCTTTGAGCCCCAAATAGTTGTTATGCGGCCCTGCATATGGTTGTGGTGTACGTTGAGAACTGCTTACTCAATTTATTCAACTGCTTGTTCCATAGGTTGCATGCTCTCGCTGCATTAGCTGGAGCCGCAGTCGTTGAGTACTATGACCACAGTAGTGGCGCAAAAGCACAACGTGTAGCTGCTATTTTATTGGCATGTCTACTAACAAATTTGTTAGTAGACATGCCAACTGCTTGTTCCTCAACATGGATGAGCATCATCATCAAAAGGACTGAAAAACCAGTGGCTGCATAATTCTGAGTTGAGGTCATGCCGATAAACTCAAGTTTGAAATCCACCCTTAATAAAAGATAAACCAATTTGTAGTATTGTCAATTTTTTTGATATAACTACTTGATCATGTTCAGATTTGTTATCTTATCAAATTAGAACATGTCCTTTAGTGGTTTGTAATGTTATACGATATTGTAATAGCTGCTATTTTATTTGCATGTCTACTAACAAATTTGTTTGGTACAGTTTCACTATTATCCCTCTGCACCAAGCTTGAAAAATCGTGAAAACTTTTATACCTCTACTAAGTAGACGAGCTTACAAAACTTATACCTCTACTAAGTACTACTCCCCATCTAAAAAAAAAAAAACTTTTTATTTTAATATAATTGATTGTTTAATTGTATCAATACAAGTATGTAACTTGTATTGAAGTTAAATTTTTTTTGTCTCATAATATTATTATTTTTATTGGTTAATATTTTTTTTTAATCTTAATAAAATACTTTTAAGCTAGATCATCAATTAAATTGAGACCGAATATGTAAATAGTTGAACAAGAGAGTTACCGTCTTTGATCACATACCATTAAATTATTAGTCATCGATTAATATTGTAGTATTTCAAAAATATTTTAACACAACAATCATGAGTAATGATATTATATTATGTTAATATTTTTAACGATCATTGAATTTATATCCAGTATTTATTAACAAGAAAGAATTAAAATCACTTGATGGATAAATTCGACACATAAAATAAAAACCATAAGAATTGGACAATGGTCAAGTGAAACAGAACTTAATGAGTTGAAGCTGGTTGAACTAGTTCTGACAGTAAAAATCCAATGTCTTAAAGGGGTAAAAGGTGAAAGAATTCACCACATCATTCTTTTCTCATTCACTTCTTTTGAATAATAATAACTCCAAACTGGACAATATTTTGGGACAAAACCAAAAACAATGAGCAAGGACGCCAAAAAGATCCTTCAGGTAGAAGCGAATCGGAACTCCTCATCCGCCGCCGCACCCGACGTCGCCACCGGCCGGAAAGTGGTTATTAAGAGCGCCGATATGAAACCCGAAATCCAGAAAGAAGCTATCGACATTGCTATCTCTGTAAATTCATTTACTATAATTTCACTTTTTTATTTCATAAATTTATTAAATTATTGCAATATGAAGCTAACACTAATAAATAATAATACTCCGTAGTAGTTTAGTAAATAGTACCAGCTCCGTCCCAAAAAGATTGTTAGATTTCAATTTTCAATGGTGATAGTTGATTTTGTATTTTTTATTTATTTTGAACTCTAGTATTCTTATATATGTGGTACTCTCTCCATCTTTAAAAGATCGTGAACTTTGCTTTTTAAATGATCAAGATTAACACATTTACGCAACTTTTATTTGAATCAAAATTATAATGTACGGAGTATTTATTAAAGTAGAGTGAAAAGATTGTATTTTTGATATGTTTTTCATAAAATAATATTTGTAGTCAAAGTTTCAAAAGTAACACATCGAAATTAGAAAGGGCACGATCTTGATGGAGGGAGTAAAATTTTAGTATTTAACTATTTATAATTTATTGACATGATTATTTTGATTCGGAGAAAAGTTATGTGTAACAATTAAGGATGAAGGTTTGTTAATTTAGATAATTGGAAATTAAAATGGACAATCTCTTTGGGATGGAGGGAGTATTAATCAATTGGATTGCATATTGTGTTTCTTTAAATCGTACTCTGATTGATGAAATGTGTAGGCGTTTGAGAAGTGTAGTGTGGAGAAGGATGTGGCAGAAGACATAAAGAAGCAGTTTGATAAAAAGTTCGGCCCAACTTGGCATTGTATAGTCGGCAAAAACTTTGGTAAATCTTCTATATTGTTTGCATGTTTACCGTTTGATCAATTTGAATATCTATTGAAGTGAAGTTAAATGCTCATGTGTTACTAAATGCTCTTACTTTTGTCGTTGGAGTGCAATCAGTGTCAAACATATATTTGATCTGCCTTGAATTAGGCCCTTGATTTGCTTATGTTACAAGAGTTTATTGTAGGTTTTCAAATGTGATGTTGAAATAGGTGGACACCTCCTCATAAATTAAGATAACATGGTTGGCCAAAGGGTATACTTGTAGTAGTTATAGGGTAGATACATCAACATGCCTCAAATGGAACATTTTAATAATTTCTATTACAATGTTAATAGAAAGAATGAGGAGGTAGTTGAACAAATGGAACATGATGCCTAAGATGGGTTCATCAATTATCAATAGTATAATGTGGCAAACTTGTGTTAGTGTATGTTTGACCACTATTTCGTGAAAGAACACAAGTTGAAGATGATCCAAATTGTGTTATCTGAATCGTGCTATCTGGTTATGATAAAACCATGTTATAAAATCCAATACTGACAATACTTAGTTGACACGTTAACATTGTGAATTGCTGACCAACATTTCTCAGAATTTGGATCTTTATTTTTGTCTTCCGTTTCTCTATCTTATGAGTGGTCACCTTGATGTGGTAATTCTCGAGTGCAATTGTCAGGGAGTGTGAATTATGTTATACCAATTGCAAATGATATCCAGGATTGCCAATTAGATGCATCATTTTTAGGTCCTTAGGAGGGGATGGTGTTTTGGATATATCATCGATTATTTCAGGCTTTCAGCTATTCTGGATTATACATGTTACATGTATAGGTGATGAGTTTATGAGTCACAGTGTCGGTCTTTACCCTTGACTGGACCAAAGTGAAATTGCGCTCATATAACAATCTCCATATCTTTGGAGTACTCCAGAGCTGTATTTGAAACATAAATGTTATCGTCTGATCTTGAGTTCTGCTGACATTTGTCTATGTTAGAATTTGAATTTTGAAATTAAGGAAATGACATCAAACCTGAGAGAAGACTCAGCCCTCATGTTGTGGTTTTATTTTGGGTTATATTTGAAACATGGATGCAATGGCATGTAAATTACCTTGAACGGTAACTAAGACTAAGACAGTGAACCACCAAATTACATAAAATTGATCTGGATTGTTGAATTCCTATTACTCGTTAAACTACAAGATACTTTTCCGTGACAATGATGGATAGCAACTTGAGATGAATTCTTCTATTATTGCTGCCATGTTTTGCTATTCTCATGTTTTAATTGAATGGAAAGATTTTGGACATAGTGCTGGATAGAAATGTTTAACTGACCATCACTTTCTTCATGTCCTAATCCACTTATTTTGCAGGATCTTATGTGACACATGAGACAAATCACTTTGTCTATTTCTACCTGGACTCAAAAGCAGTACTTCTGTTCAAATCTGGTTGAGCTTAATTATTGTGATATAACAAGAAACAATGCCAATTTTAATGATTTCGTATCTTTCTCCTTTATGTATGATTTGGAAACTTCTAGCATGCAAAATACTAGACTTGATCATGATTGTAAGCCTGCTTTGGTCTGTTAAGCCAAATCTTTGATGGAGTTAATCAAGCTGCCTCATATTTTTCCGAAAAGATATCATTGATTAAGAAACCCCATATTTTCATGTATATTAACACTTCTAAGTCATCTATTGAATGCTAGGTTGAGTGTAATGATTAGAATCACATTACATATTCTATTTCTGGACTGTTCAGCATAGAGATGATATGGGGTGGGGTGGGGGAGAGGGGGGGTGTACTCTGTCATCTTTCTTGAATTAGGTCGTCTATATTTAAGAATTGATGAGCTTCGAGTTTAGCAATTCAAGATATCTTTTGGTGTACAAATCCATTAGGAATCTGAGATTTTGAAGGATCGGAAGAATTTGCCGATCTTTAAATCCATCTTTCATTATGTGGGTTTCAAATGCAGATTTATTAGTTTTGCTGGCTACGATCACAACAGCTTTTATCTTGTACTGAAATTACTGGAATAATAAGTTTTGTATTACGTACAATAGTTAATGCTAAATCTTAAAAAGACTCTGAATTGTAGAAATTCTATCAGCAAAAAATCTTATTGATTGAAAAGTATTATTCAATGTTGGTGGTTAAGTTCTATGTAAGTCTTTGTTTGGTCCGCTTGCTTCGTTAAGATGTAGAGGGGAAAATGAACGTTTGTAGTCTGATTTGAATGAAGTGAAAAATGAGATGATATTCCCCTTCTATTGTTATCACATGGTGACACGGATAAAGCTACTTACTATCCAATTTCCTTATCCCGCTTAAACGGGAGTCTCTTCAAAGATATCAACTTATTGAGGCATGTTAATGTATTTCCCGTTCTTTCTATTCTTTATAACAATTGATCCCTGACAACTCTTTTTCTCCCTTTGATATTTTTCTCTTCTTGCAATAATCTAACAAATTACCGCACTCCCAGTTAGCTATGCACTCTTGCATGAAAGCTAATGGAAGCCTATCAGTTGGTACATAAAACGTTGGATTATTTGAATTTGAAATTGTGGTTTGGAAGTTTTGTACTGTGATGATTTAACATGGTCCTATATGTCCACTCTCTAGGTGAATACTTAAGTTGGATTCCAGCATATAATTCCAAGAAAATACGAACCTCACTCAGTACACTTCATGGCCTCATTTCTCATATAACGTACTGTTTTATGGACCACAACTTTCATCGGCATATAAGATTCTATTGCCTAATTTTTGTCCTGATTCCTCCCTACTGACCCATGCTTTGAGATTCTAAATCCTGATGCACCTATAGTCCTATACCAAATGTAGTAAATTGCATCATCCAGGATTATACTCCTCTACGGCTATATCCCAAAAAGTCGTAAAATTTGATTTTTTATGTTCAAAATTAACATATTTTGCAACCTTAATTAACATATAATTTTGACCAGAATCAAAGTTATCATGTTAGTAGCAAAATATGTTAAATTTTTTATTATTAAATATATTTTTCACCAAATAGCACATAAGTATTAAAAAATATTTGTATTTAATCTTCAAGAATTCAACAATTGAAATTTCAATCATGTTAGTATAACAAAGTATGTTGAAAAAATTATCTTTAGATATATTTTTCATCAAATAGCACATAAATATTAAAAAACATTTGTGTTCAATCTTCAAGAATTCAACAATGGAAATTTCAATCATTTTGCTTTAGAGGGTTAGATTCTCGTTTACCATTGGAAATGGAAATGAGACAAATGTGCGAATGGTATTTACTCGAGTCTTTTGACAGGACTCGGAACTGGAGCAGTTGATCACTACTAGAAATCTAACTTATCCTACAAAGTAACAGTGTACCTAATCTTCCCCCCTCACCAAAAATGGTTACTGGGCCACTTGTAACAACCTTACCATGCATCATCTTACCCTTTAATTAAATTAGTACTACTTAATTTTGATTCTAATCTTTTGTTCATTTGTGCCAGGCTCATTATTGGTTATTACTTATGACGACAAAAGTTCGAGTACATTATGGCATGGAGTCTTTGGGCTGGCAGGTTTTTCTTGGCAATTATGTCAGTATACATAAGTAGGCTACGGTAGTTAAAGTCCTGGTCGTTTTTGATCACTTATATTATTTAATAGCTTTTTAGTTGGTCTCTAAACTTTTTATTTTTTATCAGTTGGTTCCTAATTTCATTTTAACATCAAGCGTTTTCGGTCTGAAAATAAATAAATTTAGAAGTATATTTTTACGTAATTAAAATAGAGCTTGTCATCTATTTATTATTTAAGCTACTTCATCCACTTTCCCTTTAAACATATTTATCAACCGACAGTTAACAAAATACGACTTATAGATCATTTGATGGAATAAGCTATCTTGAGTCTTCATAGCCCTCTCACCGCCACCCGATCGTACGAAAGAATAACTTTAGCATCATAACTATATCAAACCTCAAGCGAGTGCTCTAGTGGATAGATACCGCGAATCTGATAATTAAGCTTTAACTAAGCACCTTAATTACACTTTGGATTCGAGGAGAAAGTTAAGGGTTATTTGATGGCGTGGACTCTTTGTTAGCGATGCGGAGGTGAATCATCGAACCCGTTGTGGTATTTGGGTAGGAGTATGAATTAGTGTGTCTAAATGAGAAATACTATTCTATTCGAGACAAGCCGACTACAAATGAGCAAACCATTTAAAGCCTTACCCATTATTATTCATAAGCGTTTTAGGGAGGAAGGGGAGGGTCACGGTTTCGGTGGGGGTGGGGAAGAGGAAGGGATGCGGGGTAGTGGGGGAAAGGGGAGAGGGGCGGGGCAGACGATGGGGTAGGGGTAAGGATAGGGTAAGGTGTGTCAATGAAGAAAGATGTAGGATTAATTGAAGTTTAGAAGAAAATAAATTAAGGGGAAGGGGGTAGAATTCGATATGTCGAAAGAATAAAAGGTATGAGGTTTATTTTAATTATATAAAATCTAAAGCTTTTAGTTTGGTATTGGGGCAAAATAGTCGTTTATACTTTACTTGAAATGTCTGTTTTGTTGTTAAAAATGGGGATAGGGATCAAGCGAAAAGATAAAAATTAGAAAGCCCGGCGCGAAAGAGATGTATATCTGAAACTAACTAAAAGAGCAGCTGATAATATAAGGCCAAAATCAGAGTGCTTGTATTTAACTTCATGGTAAACTTTCAATCAACATCATAATCTAAGTTTCATACTATAGTGCATGCTTGGTATAACATCATCCATAAATATACCGACGAATTAATAATGCTACCGTACTCGACTACTCGGTATGAATAAAGTACTTGGAACCAATTCGATGCTGTCTTTGCAAAAATATGACACTTTGGGATCAATGTTACGTAATAATGAGTTTTTTGTCTAACTATTATACAATGGTAATAAGAATTATAATACTCCATATCTCAAAATGTAAAACCGTCCGTTAGCGATCTCTTTAAGTTTCTACTGGAATTTAGCGGAGGAGGTAAATCGCGAATAATATGCCAGTAGTCGGGGGCAGCCGAACTGCTTGGCAGAAACTGATCGATGATAAGCTTGCGTGATTCGAGCCGCGTCGCGTAGAGGATCTTGATATTTACTTATTCTTCTTCGTTTAGGTTGGTATCTTCTAAGTTTAATACTCCGTGTATCTCGATTTTATTTATAAGCCGGTTAGTATTTATTGCACCATGCATAGCAACTTGTCAATGAATTGAAATGAAAGATATGTCCCATTGTTATGACCCCATCTTAATAAGTGTAACAGATAATCCAAGTTTCATAAATACTACGTAGATAAACTACTTATGACCCCTTAATTTAATTAATGTGCTTGCAAATGTGGTTTATGATTCCATTAAAACTGGGCCAATAAGTTACATATTATCAAATCCACCAGGCAACAACTATGGGGGTGGACTAGAAAATTCCTTTGGCAGAGTCATGATAGTAGTACGTACTAGCTAGGAAGCATGAGACACATTGAAAATGGTACAACACTTTAAGCTGGACGAACACGAAAAGTGATGTAACTAGTCCTAGTAGACAAAGCCATTTGATCTTTTGGTGGAGCTTTTATTTCTGTTACTTCGCGAAGAAGATGGAGATGCCGGAGAAGAAGAAGAAGCAGCATGGTGCCTTTGAGGTTTATTAATAGCAGAAAATGAACAGTTGTTTCCTCTTTTAGCTTTGGATTTCACAGTAGCTGCCTCTTCTTCATCCATATATATCTGCCTACACCTACACTCCTCACTACAAAATGCTCTGTCCCCTCTGCACAAACATCACACACACCAACTAGTTAATTAATTAATTAATAAACCAAACCAAGCGTTATCATGTTAAACAAGGTCGTCTCATGTATATAACATTGCCGTTCAACTCTATGCTGGATCATTTGCACTGTTAATCCAATAAACTAATGTGTCTCAAATTTATTGACATGCCTATTTAATTTTACAATATCACATTAATTACGTTGTATATTGTGTTGATGTAAAAATATAAGGAAGCAGTAATAATTATGATAGCAATAATAGTTCGAATTATTCCAAACATGAACACAAAATGAGTTTGAATTTTTAAATCTACATTTATATCAGTGTTATTAAAAGGTCCACTAAAAACTACTAGTATTACTACTAAACAAATTTAATCTATGGTCCAATACTCAATTATAACGTCTGTTGGATCTAAGATTAAATTTAATGTTCATCCCGTTTAGTGACTTCATTTTTTTGGTTTTTTTATAGGTTAGCTGGGTCAATAAGTTTAAATCTTCATTAACCATTCATCCCATCTTATTAATTCCATATCAGGGTGAAATCAAGTGAATATGAATTTCTATTATGGTTTTTTCATGAAAAGGGCTGTTTTTTGTTTAAGCTTTACTCATAAATCTTAGTAGAATTGCAACATACTTTTAGGAGGAAAAAATACCCTCTAAAAGATCATAAAGAAAGTTACTCTAGACTCTAGTACTCACTTGTACATGTAGATGTCATGGCAAGGCAAGAGTTTCTTCCTGCATAGAAAACAATTATCAAGAAAGTTACTATTACTAGTTTTAACAAAAGGGCTACTTCTTCTTGAAAAATATGGAGGTGTTGATGAAGTTGGAGAAGTAGTTTTGTTGACAATCATGCTAGCTTTGCTAACAACTTGATGATATGCACTAGTAGTATTGCTATAACAATTATTGTTCCAATCTATACCACTATTTCCTTCCAAAACTACTTTTAACCCCACCATCTTGGCCTATGTATTGGTGGTTTCTTGGTGGCAGAAGGTGGTGGTGGATGTGGAGAATGGTGGCTATAGCCCTTTGGCCTAAAGGGGGGTTAGTTTTCTTTTTCATAGATTGAAATAGAGAACCAATAAATAGAAAAGATGGGTACAAGCACAAAAGGGTGTAAGTGGGTCCATCTACTACCTATTGCACATTGCAGAGAACGATCTAACTTGTAGTTACTGTTATGTGCCACGTTTCATTATTTTTGCTTACAATAGCTTTCAGTTTAGTAGATTTTGGTTTTCATAAAAAGGTTGAAATACTTAATAAAAAGTAATATGATTTTCATGTATTTTACCGTATGGGTTAAATTGCAAAATATGATTTAACTAATCAGTAAATTTAAAATTTCCTTTAAACCAATTCAATATAATAAACTAAAATTTTCTTTAAATCAATTCAATACAATAAACTAAAAGAAAATCGTATGCACAACACTCTTTCGAATTTTACTATGCATTATTTATGGGCATATGCTTTGTCCTCTTATAATTCTTTTATTCACTGCTATTTTTAACAGTAAAATTTTCTATGACAATTGCAGTTTGGCAAATCAATGAAAAAGTTGTAGAGCACCACTTACCTAATTCATTCAAGAGAATATTGATTGAATGTATGATATTTGATCATTTCGAATTTCAAGGATTGGCCTGGTTGTCGATGGAATTACTTTTTTTTCTTTCATTTTTTTTTCCATCCTTTACATGAATTAGAATCAAACCTTGCACCTCTGAAAACCTTCATCACTTTGTGTAATTCAATGTTCTCAATATACGAAATATTGTATTTTGTGTGATAATTATTTTGATCATGACATGCATGTATGTTGTTTAGAGATATACATTAATCCGAGTATTTCAAATAATATACTTATTATGATCTTAAGTCGATGAAACAAAGACTATCATGCAATAGTAAAGAATTCAAATTTTGCCAGATGATGAATGTTTAGGTTTATATTTGCCAAATGCGATTGTCATATTCAACCAATCCGGTATGTTTTAATCTTAGATGATATTTCCGTATTTAAGTCATTCAAGGAGTGAACTCTTTTTTTAAGTCCGGTTACGGTTCGTGAACGTTCATCATCGAAGTCTCTTTTTGCAAATTATGCAAATAGCCTTTGCACATCAGTCCACATATGAATTACTAATATTAAGAATAGCTTCGTGCTCTATAAATGAAGACTAATGGTGGAACAAAGCATGTGATATTCTTATGAGTCGCTCTATGTTCACTGAACTATTAGGCTTGCTTTCTAGAAAATGATATTTAATATCTTACAATGCTTCAAAATGGGGGAATACTTATTATTTTCTCTATAAAAAAGTGGGAATAATTAGGGTTAGTTGTTATTGGATCAACCGAAATAATGCAATCAATTATGATTGAACTTATGGATTATTATTATTGCATGGTGTCTTTCGAGTGGGCAACACCAGAAAGTGGATTTGGGTCCATACAATAATTATGTACGAGTACTATTCAATTATTCATATTCGAGTATCCTCCCCCACAGTGTCACATTCAAGAAATGCTGAGAATCTCACGTCCATTTATAATGTTTTGGTAATTATTGGCATATATACGGAAATACAATATGCATCAACTTATGCTTTTCAAGCCTACGATCAGTAGACGCACTAATTATCTAAATCTTGATATATATATATATATATATATACTGACATGATACAATTTATATTTAATTCCGATTTCTCAATATTTATTATATTTTACGTTTAATCGACATTATTTTAAAATTGTGTAAAAGCTTACATTTTTCGAATTTTAATTAATATTTTTATTTTTCAAGATACTTCGATCAATTTAATAACTCTTTTAAATAGGCATTTGACAAATTACGATAAAATACGACGATTAAATTTTTTTAAAAAAGATCAAGAGTATCAATTTTATAGTACGATCGGGTTACCTTTGTAGAATAATATTTGTTTTGTTTTCTAGTACATTTTATTTTAAAGTATAATTTTATTAGTAATATTAATTAAATTATTAATAAATTAATAAAAGCAAATATATGTAATTGGACACTGCTTCCATTTGCTTTTTTCCAAATTCTACAAATATATGCAACAATTAGTTATTAATACATATACTTACTCTTAAATCAAAATGTAACTCGAAAAATGTATAAACTTACACTGGAATTTTGTCCTCTCCTTTCTCTCTTTCATGGGCATTTCCCTCGACAAGCAGTCTACTTTGTTCGCACTAACTACAAGTGTCTAATTACCCACCTAAGCACGCCTCATTTTTCTTCTTCTCTTTTAAACCTCTCTCGTGAATATCCCTCTTCTCGCTGGGTCTCTCTCCATCCAGTTTGATTTCGAGGGGAGGTCAGACATTTCTATCGTTTTTATCCCATGTGAGCCACGCTTTCATTCATTGGGTTTAGTACATGTGAATAAACAGCCATGAATGTTTCTTTCCTATAATAGCCATTAATACTTACAATCACTGATTTTTTATATTGTATAAGACATGAAATGGAATGCTAAATACGTATACCACTTAACATGAAACGGAATGCGAATACGGTATACCACTCAACAAGAATCAACTTCTCCTTCAAACTTCTTCTTTCCTTTGCTTTAGTTGATGAATCCAAATCATCCCACTCCATCCACCCATGACCTCCCTACTCGATTGAATTACAGAATATGTCACAAATTTAACATGTAATTTGACATTCATAAACATAAAGAGCACATACATACCGAATCCATAGGACATGCCCAAAATACCCGACCCGGATTGTCCAAAGTTCTTGATATCTTCCTTATGCACTTTTCTCCACAATACTATGTAAAATCAACCCTATTGAACGAATTGATCGAATTGAAGCTTGATTCCATTTCTTGTTTGAACCCTAATCGATTTGGGGCTTTTACTCAATTTAACCAATTTCTACTTTGGGAACAATATATTATAACATTTTTGATTTTTTTAATTTTTAATATACGAAATTACTTACACTTACCCTTTGACCGAACAAAGCAGGCACGCTGTTCACCGATTGATCACTTTCACGGAAAAGTTAACAAGAAAAGTAAAAACCAAACATGAATGACGAAAGGAAATGAATTCAGACCATAAAATCTTACGAAATGGAAACAACGAACGAGGTAAACATGAGCTGACGTGTTCCTCGTCATTTGCCCTAATTATTATTATGCACAAAGCATATGATTATTTAACAACACTTATTATTATATTAATAATAACAGTCTACATAAAAACATAGTATTATTTAATAAGAGTTAATTTCTATTAACTCACAGCTTATCAATTAAAAGGTGAATTATTAATTAAAAAGATAATATTTTTGTCTAACTTTTAGATTTTTTGTAGAATGGTAATTTAGTAATTATTAGTGTGGTGAAATAGGAAGAAACGAAGAAATACAACTCTTATTGCAGACATATATATATATATATATTATATATATATATATATGAAGATTTCCTTCATCCTTAATAAAGATTGTTCACTTTTTTTTATTGGTTTTAACTTTTCAAATTTCGATCTAAATATATTGTTGGTTGTATAATATTTTATAAAAAATATATCAATGAAAAGAGTTTCAAATGTAGCTTATCGATATATTTCATCAAATATTATATATAATACAAATAAAAAATATCTAATATCAAAGCAAAAGAATGAACAAAAACAAAAAGCGATAATCTTTCATGTATTTGAGGCATATCAGAAGCCAAACACAAAAACAATTGAAAAAATAAATAAGTAAGTGAAAAAATTTAAGTAAGGATATTTTTAATGGGGAATACTGAATGAAGCTTCAATTAATTTATTATTTCGATTAATTTAGCTATAATCAGTATCGATTCAATTTAATTGCTCATATTCCAAAATCATATCCACTTATGATTGTTACTTTTTACTTTTTGCTCATCTTTTCTGGTCTCGACCTTTAAATAGCAGAGGTCGGGCTGTTGTATAATATCTTATAAAAATATATCAATGAAAATTACATTTCAACTCTTTCCATTGATATATTTTTATAAAGATATTATACAACACAAACAAATATATTTAAGCGCCAAAGCTCAAGCAGACGAACAAAATTTGGTGACACCCAGGATTTCGAGGTAGTATTAATTAACTACTCCGGGCCCATTTTGTTTTTTTAAAACTCCTAGAACATTAACATTATTTTAGCTTAAATAAGTGAGATACTTTCATCTATCGAGACTTTTAAAATGGGGCTTCAAGGGAGATTTTGTTTGCATAGTTTAGATTGATTTATTTTTAGTCTTTTGAATTTATTTGGATTGTAATATACTTATTACTTCTTAATTAATAAAATCTATCTACTGAGCACAAAAAATATTAAAGCCGAAGAATGATTATTTGATATTTCTAATGCCTAATCAACCTAATCAACGCCCACAACCCACATAGTCTCGTGTTGAATGCTTATATGATATTTCTAATATTCAATTGAAATATAATTATTTAAAATTGAACCCAATTATCTAATTTTTCATCATTCATCAATTGATTATTTGATGAAAGTACATACTTAAAGTTATAATATTTTTTTTTTCTTTCCTCAACTTAAATTTTTGTTTGTGGTATTTTATGACTTTTATATTGAATTATCCTTAAGTTTGATATATTAATTTTTTTTATAGTGCATCCATTTATTTTTTATTAGAAGTAAGAATAATTATAAGTGTTCATTATTTGAAGAAAAAATCTTAAATTGTTTTATCCTGCATTACTTTGTTTTTTATTATCATTACAATAAAATATATTATTAAAAATTTAATAAAAGCTTGACTTCATTTTAGACGGCGCACAGATCCCTGATATCTATGTACAGCTCCACCTAATGACTATTAGTACATTCTTTTTTCAATTTATATTTGGCTTGTTTTCTCGAAACCCATCTAAAACTAGTTAATTTTATCCTCCTTCATCCTCAAAACATTTTCTATGTTTTAACAACTCTCTAACATGTCAAGTTTTTGAATGATTTGAACAACTAATAACAAGTTTCTAGGATGTTTAGAGCTTAAGTGGATACAACTACTTCACATTGAATCATCAGTTACATTTTGCAATAATATATTTATACTGATCAAAATCATAATAAGCATTACTCAATTTTCATTGAATAATGGGACGTCCCGCCCCGATCAATCGGGCTTAAGACGTTATTGGGGACTACTGACTATTTCACAAATCACCAAGCGAAGTTTCAACATCGCCAGTCCTCACTGCTGCTCACTGCGGTGAAACTTTCCAAGAGGACACCCATCCTAAAATTCACTCCTTACACGCGACGCTTAACACTTGAGCTTATGGACAGCCCCAAGTTAAGACGATCTCGGCAGATGAAGTAGCATCAATCAAATTTTATCAATTCCAAATTTTGGGTCGTGGGTATTTCAACTCCCCCACTTAAATTCTCAACGCCCCCTGCTGGTGCCCACAACACAATCAGTTATTAATCACCATCCGTCTGAGATTCTAGAGATTACCATACGGCTTCTCAAGAGGCTATTCACAAAGATTTCATACCAGATAAAGACTTAGTTCTCTACAGCCCCACGCCCCGACTCGATATCATTTGTAACGCCCGCCCGAATCCATTTCAAGATTATTATTTGGGGACTCGATTAATTTGACCTCACAAACCACCTATTGCGCTTCTCTTCAAAGATGTCATTCCTCACTCACGCTGGCCACCAAAAACTTTCCAATGCATCTGCATCACCCCTGATTAAACACGCTTAACACGAGTTTTATCGAATTTGTTCTTTCAAAAATAAAAGACGATCTTAGCTGTGATGAAGAAGATTAATCAACTTAACAAACATATCGCACACATTTCGTGGCTTCTTGTTACAAATACATGTACGAAAACATAGCACGCTGAAAAACCATAATGATTTGTGCTATGATCCGTCAAATCTAGAACAGGTATCGATACGGGAATTTAGATTTTGTCAGTGTAATAATATACGATCCGTACCATTTAGTTAACTGCTCCCGCGTGGCACTAATAACCGTTTGTTATTTATTCCTTTTAACCTCTCGCGCGGAACTTTTTGTTTGAAATCATATTATTAGTAACCTTTTACTCAATTTGTTACGAAAACAATGGCGATTAAAACGTTGTCACACAAATCTCTACTCAATTGTATAATCATTACCTTAATTTCTTCCTCATTTTCCCCGAATATCGCGAAATCAGGTAAATTATCATTTTTATATACTTATTCACTCACATAATTTTGATTTAATGTTTGATAGTGAAATAGAGTGAAAATATAGATATATTTTTAGCAAAATATTAAAAAATATCTACGCTTATTATCTACCGTAAATTACTCCTTATTAGATAATGTTTGCATTAAAGAGTCAATTCGAAAACTGTATCCTTCTTGTCAACACGGTTGCATACTATCCGACCCCTTACCTCCTTTAGGTGTGAGACTTTTTAAAGGCATTGAACATGTTAATGCTAATTAAAAAATAATTGAGTTTAAAGTTTAAAAATTCTAACATATAAGAACAAAAAAGTGGATGATCTTTTAGCGATTGAGTGAGTAATTACTTAAAAAATTAACTATATTATTGTATTTGTTGCAGATAGTCCCGCATTGCCTAAGTTTGTGTTCAGTTGGTCAAAGGACAATGGCAAATTTGTTACTGGAGATGTAGTGGATATTAAGGTTAAGATTCTGGACAATTTCGAAACTGACAAGTTCGAGCATCATTTTTGTCCGAACATCACAGTGAATGAGAAGATGGGAAATAGCTCTTACATTTCTTGGCTTACTTTTCATTTTGATCCAAATGATGTTGGTAGTTGGAGGATTTCTTTTTTGCCTATTATGGTTGGATCGTATGATGTGCTCATCGCGGATGATAATTTTATGGTCTTTGATTCCTCGCTGCATTTTGAAGTCGAACCAGGTTTTTGCTTTATTTTAGTAAAAGCAAAGGGAATAAGATTTACAGGAACAATCAGTGATTGCAACAGTATTATGCAGGATATGCTGTTCCACGTAAATGAACACTCACTCTGCTTCTGTCTTTTTACTCTTCACTCTGATCTCTGTCTTCTCACATTCTCGCTGAGTCTTTATGCCGCTAGTAGTAATTTTACCAAGGCTATCTTCAGCTGTTTTATACTTTTGCCGGGCGGAGTACATGGTGCTGTTTTGAGCATAGAAGTAAATGATTTGGGCAATTATGGATGTTATCCTGACTGCGACAATGTGATGTCAGTGTCCCTCTTAGCTGAAGCCACTGTTTATTTATTTAGGAAAAGGCCTATGAGTTCATTGGTAGCTAGTGGTAAGTATAACTCAAATCGCTATTTCGGCTTTATTTTTATATGAATTTGACATATTTTATAAATCACTCGAACAATATACAATTGCTTTTGTGAACAACTCAGTACATTAAAAAAACCAAAGACAAAAACAAGAACAGCCAATAACTTAAAACGAAAACGTACTGCCAAAGATCCGGGAACTTTCAACATATGATAGTTCGCCTCACGCCCCAGTTCTTCCTGCCCATAAACCTACCAGGGCCGTAACCTCAACCAAAACCTCTTCCTCGCCCCCGCCAAGCATTATTGCTCTTCCCCGTATTTAATGATCTGTAAAATCAAACACGACAAATCTTTAATCTCTCCAAGATCTCGGCTTAACCGGAGAGACAGATCTCCGTGCCACTAGCTTAATTTTGGACTACCGACACTGGATACTCAAGACATTTCTTCTCAGAGCATCGCCCTTGCCGCACATCATCGATCAAAATCGACAGTAAATCAATATGAAATTTATTAGTCGATCTTTTCGTAGTTCGGGGTAACACTTTATGTTGATCACCGCTACCTTACTCTATACCGAAGCTGTCATGCATGTAATTACTAATTGAGAGTTTAGTTGTCGATCACTCTTCCCCTTGGTATTTTTATAAATTGAGCAAACAGACAACTGCTTTCAGGAATCTCCATGCTAACATCTACAGTTTCAACAAATGGTATCCCCCGACTCACTCCTTTTCCGCTCTTATCGCTCTTCTTCCTCTATTTGGTCTCGCCTCAAGAGCTCGGGAGCGCTAACCCAAGAAAATCAGTAATCTTTTTCCTGAGCCTTCCAGAACCCAACTAGCCGATGTCTCCATGGATTTCTCGCTCTTTTTTCAAGCATTTCAGCCGGCCAAGGTCCTACAATCTACCCATCCTTTCAGGTGATCGCTTATTTCGGCTTTAGTTTACATATTAAATCAATTTCTTCCCCGTTATAATCTATCGACCAAACACCACTACCTCTAACCCAATTGTTGCCGCCTCTTAATAACCCTTTGACCTAACCCGAATATACGATTATATATTAGCCTTTTGTCATCTTCTTATTAAGCAAAAAGCTGAAAAAGTTAATAAAAGTTTTCATCTTGGCTTGTTTTGACACTTCATGGGTAAAACTTGTTCTTTTCGTTCTCATCTCAATAAAATACCTTTGCGAGTAAACCTTTGAGAGTTTGGAGACGCCGTCGGGTTTATCCTTAGACCACCGCGTACATCTGGACATCTGGGCTTGTCCTAACTTCAACAATCAGCGATCCAGCCAACGACAACAATCTATTCATCAATAATCTCATCAGCCGTATCAAGAGCTTCAGGTTTGATTTGTTGTCGATAATTTAACAATGGAAATGAATAAGCATCACACATGTTGTTCGTGAATAGTGCTGACTGTGCTCTGACTGTGATCCGAAAGTTGAAAAAACCCCGCCAAGGGCGGGAGGCGCTCTAAACTTTTTCCGGTGAAAGTTTCAAGTAGCTGGTAAAGAGGCTTCGATCCCTTTTAAAGTTCGGGATTTTATTTCGTGTTAAGTTGAAATCCTGATCTCGTTGCTCCGGTTCTCAAGTTGTTAGTATATTTGCTGAGTTTTATTCGTTGGTTTTTGTTGTTAGATTTCTGCTTAAAATTCAAATTACTTTGTGTTTTTGCGCCATATTATTTGCTAAATTATATTTGTCAAATATGACTTTGCAAATCAATATATGTGACTGGCTTGACGGAAAGTCCGATTTTAGTACGTGGAAAACAAAAATCAAGTGTATTTTAATTCAAGAAAAATGCTTTGTTGTCAGTAGTCAAACTTAATTCTCAAGCACTGCAATGTATGATAAAAAAGCTTGAAAATGAATGAAAATGCATGTGCCAAGATTAATATTTTAACTTATCTCGACCGTTTATTAGAAAAGCTGGAATCACGGAGCGCCGCTAAAACTCTTTGGGATAAACTGAATAGTCTCTATACGTAAAACCCTTAATGGCTTAGTAAAATGTTCTTTACTATAGTTCTTTAAGTTCGTATTGGATACTTCTAAGGATATACAGTAAATCTTTTGATGTTTTTACTAAACTTATTTCTCGATATTAAGTTGGCGCGCGACAAGTTAATATAGATGATTATGCTCCCATTGTTTTTTAAATGCTATACCCGATTCTTTTAGTGATGTTAACCGCTTATTACGTATGGTATGGATGAGGTCACCTTAGACATTGTAGTAAATGGTCTTACACAATTGGATACGAAGCATTCCCTGAGGTAGTAAAATTCGGAGAGGTTATGCATGCGAGGGGCGATCTCGTAATAGGTTTAATTCCCAAAAGAATGAATCATAATGCATACAATACTAAAAGAATACTTACACCAAAAAGTGGCAGATCTAAATGTAGGTCTAATGGGAGAAAGTGTTTAATTGTCAGCTTTAATTTGGTCACTTCCATTATGATTGCCCTAAGTCTAATAAAAATCAAAGAAACGAAAGCATGCTAATTTGGCTATCCGCGAGGGTAATCAAGCGATGTTTCATAACTAGTAATCTTTTGTGATGCGTATTCTGTTGAACTCGTGATTTTCTCGATTCCCTTATAAGTCTCGATTGCTTATTAGTACACTCTCGTTGTACTTTCATATGACTTCTCAAAAACCTTTTTCAAACTATAAAAACGTGAACATGGCTTTGTGTCATTGGCAAATTCTAAAATTGTAATGTCTAGAATAGAGATGTATGTTCAGGTTCTCTCTCTGTTCCGTGGTTTACTTTTGAAGAATGTTAGGCATGTTCCCCGATTCATGTGTATAATTTGCTTTTCATGTGCATCCTGTAGGATGACGGCTCTGGGAGGGTAAACGGGTGCGTGGGTTGAAAGTAAAATTCCTAAGGCTCACTTTGTGATTTTTTCTCAATAAAAGAAAAATAACCTCAGATAGTTTTTGTCATGTCAACTCGCTATGCCTCCTCTCTCAGAACTCCTCAGGACGCAATGTAAATCTATTTTATGGCACAATAGATTAAAGTCATATGAGTAATAAAGGATTAGAAATTCCTCGCATAAAAGATGGTCACTTTCGTATGATAAAATGTCTCCCCATCCCTTTCTCAGAATCATGTAGCAGAAAGCAACATAGCGTAGTTTTTCCCATTTCCTCGTACCCTAATTCCTACCAAGCGTACTTACAGCTGGTGCATTTCCGTGATGTCGATGTACGGGGACCCTCTAGTTACGACACATGGAGGAACTAAATATTTTCTTTCCATTATTGATGATTATTCTAGAAAAGTTTGGGTTTTAATGTTGAAAACAAATATGATGTTTTTGATAAGCTAAAACCTAAAATGCTAATTGAAAACCAAACTGGAATAGAATTAAAGCCCTTAGGACCGATAACGTCTTGAATTTGCAATAAAATAAATGAATGATTCAGGTGCTAATCAGATAAGAGACATAGGTCTCTGCTCTCATACACCCCAAAGAAACGTGGTAAATGGTGATGAATTAACTTGTTGTAGAAAGCGGTAGGCCTTTTACCAAGTCCGTCTTTCTAAAAAGTTCGGGGATTGCTATCACCGCCGCATATTTGATGTAATAGGTCCCTAGTGTACCTTTTAGAGTGGTTCTCGACCAGATTACTCGCAAACCATTGATTACAATTAAGAAAGCTTCGTCAGGTTGGACTATGTGCACTAAAGGCGATGTCGGGAAACCTAGATTCTAAGAAATGTGTTTTTCTGGGATTTCCTCGAAGGAATAAAGAAGAAGCTTTGGATGTGACCTAACTCGGGATTGAAAGTTGTGATAAGTAGATGTTATTTTAATTGAAAATGAATTTTCCCGCTTGACTTCTCCCACTTCACCTATTAATGATGTTCAAACGAGTATAATTGCCCGATAACACTAACAACCTCGAATCCCTTCTTCCGAAACGAGATTTCATAAATAGTTCTCAGAATCAAGTACTTGAGATTACTCCTAATGCAGGGAGGGTATCATTGTTACTCCCAACTGAGGTGTAGAGGTTTTCTGTTCCTTATGCGAATGTTTTGCCCGATTCTAATGCTTTGAATGACTACCAACCCAATTAGGATAAGCAAAAAGAACCATTAAAATGCCCGGTAGATATGTAGGATAACAATTTGAACGATTGTAATTTGTCCTGCTTTTTGCTTTAATGTGTTTGAATCCCTCTGAGTGTGACGAGCCTAAGACTTTACAAAGAAGCTTTATTCCAATGAATGGATTGGATGCTAAATAAAGGAAACGGAATCCCTAAGAATTAACTAGATTTGGGAAATTTGTTCCTAAACCCCTAGTTGCTCCTCAAAGGGTGTACTGTATGTCAAGTTTAAGGTTAAGTACGTAAACTAATAAGGTTAGATTTATGGCCATTAGCAGCTAAGGGATTTCACCCAAAAGGAGGAAGGATTGCGTCGAAATTTTTGCTCTGATTAATCATGCTTGCTTTAGTTGCTCATTTTAATCAATGGGAATTAAAACAAATGGATGTTACTACCGCTCTACATGGTGATTCTACAAAATATTTATACGCATCAACCCCGAGGGCTTTAAGTGGATCCTAAATTGCCTAATAATGTGTTTGTTAAAAAGCCTTGTATGGTTTAAAAACAATCCCTCAGTAATGGAATATTAAATTTGATAATTGCATGCAGCTTTTGAAGTTTAAAAGAAACTCTTCCGATCAATGCCTGTGATTTTAAGAATATAGACTATGCGCTCAGATTTCTTTTGCTTTTATGTGGACGACATGTTGATCGTTAGTCCGTGTTTGAAGTCTATCGAGTATGTGCAAAAAATGTCTTTGTGATAATTTTGATATGAAAGATTTAAAGCGATGCTTAAGAAAATTCCTGTGCATGAACATTATTAGAGACGTAAAGAAATCTACTCTGTTTTAAATCAAAGTTTATTAAAAGATTTTGAGTAAATTTTCTATGTCCTGATGCTAACCAGGAATATACCTCATTTCATTTTGTGTTATAAGGATCACCCCAGACCGAAACCGAAATAAATGATATTTAAGAATGTGTCATATCTCTAATGCTATAGGATCCGTTATGTATCTCATGGTTAGCACTAGTATTTACGCTAAGAAGGTTTCGAGTGTATATATGTCTAATCCTCGGGTATGCCCTATCGGAACACTTTAAAGTGGTTGTTGGGCGATTTGAAATCACCGTTGATGTTGGTTTGAGTTTCTCTCTAGATATCATGACGGCATTAAGTTGGGCTGGCTACGTAGATTCTAATTATGTTAATGATGTAGACAATAGGAAATCTACTAGTTCTTATGTATTTACTTTGTGTGGCTCTCGTGATAAGTTGGAAGTCTCAACTTCAACCAATTGTTGCTTTATCTACTACTGAATCTGAGTATGTATCACAATCGCTTTTAAAGAAGCTATTTGCTTGCGCTTATTGTCTCGGAATTGGTTTTCTTGACAAGCATGTATTCAGAGTTTTTCTTCGATAGTCAATCGCTTATTCAATTGTGTAAAAATCCTGCTTTCCATGATAGACTAAGCATATTGATAACTGATTTCACTCATATATTCGATATCGCTGAGCAGGCATCGGTGGAAGTTGGAGAAAATTCCTCGAATTTAATCCTGCGGATATGGGTACGAAATGCTTGCCAGTGGAGAAATTCATTTCGTGTCAAAGAATCCTGAACTTTGACATAGGTTGATTGACGGTTGCGTATCTTGAACTCGATGACCCTATGGTAGAGTTCGGTCCCTTGGGGACTTGGTTGCGAGGTGATTTTTTGCCCCGGTCTTTGTGACAATAGTATACTTTGTGTATACGCTTTCATTACTTGTATTGTCTTTGTGATTTTACAAGTAAATTGCCATGCATTTACGGCGTCACGCGATTCCCATGTTATGTCAAAACGAGCTTGCCTTTGGCCCAGCGAGATTAAGAGAATCTATCGGCCAAACACCAATTAACCCAATCCAATTGTTGTCAATCTTTAATAACCTCGACCTAACCCTAATATACGGTTTATATATATTAGCCTTTGTCATCTTCCTCTTATTGCCAGCACAAAGTTTTCATCTTATTGCTTGCACACTCATAAAAAAACTTGTTCTTTTGTTCTCCTTTCAATAAAATACCTTCGCGAAGAAACCTTCGGTAGCCTGAGACGCCGGCCGCAAGTATCCCTGCACCACCTGGCAGAGCATTCGACATCTGGCTTATCCTAATTAATTAATCGGGCGATCTCGAGCCAAACTAATAAACAATCTTATCGATCAATAATCTCATCACTTCCTCTAGATGTTTTATATTTATATTTTTTGAAATGTTACAGCATTAATTATGTTTTCTTAGTTTCATCAGAAAGCCTGTCATTAGGTCACTTTGAGTGACATTTATCTTTCATTAGTAAGAGGAGATTGTTGTTTTCGTTATAGCGAACAGAATCTTAAATGGTATACATTTGTTCTGTTGCACAGCTCTCGGAACAGCGATTATTATTGGTGGGTTCTTCATATTTTTCATATGCAGATTTACTATAGTTCTCATTCATGAAAAGAGGAAACAGCATGCTCAGGATATCCAGGATCCCAATGCTGGAGGTTCTCATATGCGAAGTTTTGAGCTGTCCAAGGTTTAACAATGTTCTTAAATTATGAGAATTTTATCTTGTTTCCACTATTTAATTTAGAGATTCACTAATCAGTTCTATTTTCTCTTGTTGTAACCTGTTGGCTCTTCTGAGAAGGTGGTGCGATGCAACGGGTGCTGCGCTTCCACATTCTTGCTTGGCGAACAACTGTCAACCTCATGTCAGCGGTACTTCTATAAATCATACTCTACTTCGATTTTCAATGATTAAAATTAACAAACTACTCGACTTTCAAACTTCATTCATCATATAACACAAATGGCTATAACCGTTCACAAATGATTATAATTGTATTTGGTTGATTATTATTTGAATAATGTAATTTTGGATGTTAATATTATACTTTTACTAAAAAATATTATTACATACCTGATTGACATATATTATTTAAGTTTATAAAAACTTATTATTGTCCACAAAAAGTAACTTGATCGTGCTTTAAAATTTATACTAATGATCTTTAAAAAAATATTTAATCATCGTATTTTATCATAATTTTTCATGTTATATTTAAAGCAGCTTATTCACGATCAAAAGTGATTCATTCAAAATAAAATATCAATTAAAAAATCGAAGGAGTGTAAGTTTTTTACACAATTTAACGATTTTGAATTAAACATAAAAAATATTTCAAGATTTAAAAATCGACAGACAAGCCGGGCAGACGTGACGTTATTAAAATATAAGCATAGGAATGCCAGAGGATTCCATGACACAACCAATGTCCGAAAGCAGAATGACTTGATTCACACGTACAACACTATATCTATAAAACTTATATCACACATTCACACTCCCTTTCTTAATACTATAAGGCAGGATAGCTAGTGACCTTTTCTGATGAAATCAATTATGTGTTGGTTAACTTCGTGAAGGAAATGAGCTACTCCTTCCATTACAACCACATCCTTCAGGAGCGGCACATATTTCTTGAGTCCACCTTTATGGATGTAATCTTTGATGCCTGGAGCATTGTATGTCAGATCAAGGTCGCCTACGATGAACTTCACTGGCACTTTTATTTGAGCTCCAGTCCATGGTGCAGTAAGTTCCCAGTTTCTATAACATAGAAATGATATTACTTACAAGAAGCAACAAAATGATATAAGAATCGTCTCTTCACAAATTCAGTCAGATTTTCATATATAAGCCATTCCTGATGAATTACACCTCAGAATAGTTCTATCCTAGGCACTAATATCTTGCGACTCTCCTTGCAAGAACTCAGACAAACTAGGTCCACAAATCACCAAAAGTGATGAGACTTTAGTAATTGTTCGCCTTGGACTTTCTATGTAGGAGATGTTTTTTCAAGTGCACCTTTATGGTATAAATAGTAACACCCAGTCAAATACTTTAAGTAACCCCCCTCCCGCTTAGATAGAAGCCTCTTCGGAGCATTGATAAATGTTAATATTGAAATATCAAAGCCACATTCAAAGAATGGACGTTAATGTCCAATTCAAATTAGTCTACAAATCCATCATGAAGTGGATTTCAAAGAATAATGATGAATAGCCATAATAGCTACTTACAAGTCTAGTGCTCTGTAGTAGTTCAATGCTCCAGTGAAGCCACTTTTCTCATATTTACTGGCATAGTAGTCCAAGAAGGCAACTCGACTTGAGGTTTCACATCTTCAAATTCTTTACCCTTGGGGAGGTAAAGAGGACCTGGATTTCTATATGTAAAGAACTTCTCAAAAACTGTCCTTGTTCCAGTTTGTGCAAATACAGCTTCTATTTCTCCAGGTTTCTGCAATAGAAACAAGGAATCCCTTAATCTATATTCTACCTCCATATCCAATTCCTGCGACTTTTATATTCTACCTCAATTCATGCCAATATGTCATACCATTTTATTCTATTTTTACTATATATCTCCATCTCAATTTAACTTCAATCTCAATTTCATTTGGACTTTTGACTAATTACTATAAATCAGGATTTTGACCCTAAATAAATTATATTCAGATAAAGTTGTTCCAATTTTCAAAATTATGACATAAGTTATTGGTGTGATATCTAATACCTTATTGGTGTGATATCTAATACTCCGTAGTATAATTTTTTTTACTGAAACTAAAAGTCCTATAGATAATTATTGTGTCAAAAGTGAGTAATGGCACACACTATCAATCAAACAATAATAAAATACCAAAGTACAAAAAGAAAAACCTGAAATCTAGAGATATAGTACTCATCTCCATAAACAGCATGCAATGCTTCAGTAGGCTTGTTCTTAGGATTTCTTAGAGAAAACACAACACTCATATTAACCAAAGCTTTAACCTTATCAGGACGACACAAACACAACGCCCAAGCAATCATAGCACCCCAATCATGCCCAACAACAAAAACCTTCCTTTCATCTGGTGCAACAACATCTATCAGAGCAACAAGATCACCTATAACAATGACGGAACAAGAATTTTATATAGCAATTTAAAAGAACTAAATATAATATTATACAAATGGTTAAAAATATACAAATTTAGGATTTAAACAACCCTTAATTTTTTTAATAAATGAATGATAAAATTCTATTTCCAAAATTTCAAGTCGACCAAGAATATAAATAAATATAAATAAAGAGCTTATCGCGCCATTTCAACCCAATAGCAATTGTAGCATTTGTTAATAGGTCTTTTAACTCTTAAGGTGCTGACACGTGTCTGATTCACTGCGGATCCGTGGTCCGGGGACCATCACGGCTCCTCTCTTCGCTTGAATTCTCTAAACACCCCTTTTGATTATTCTTTTAAGAAACGTAATGCTTTTCTTACATGGTGACCTAATACCAGAGTTAACATCGAGACCTCCACACCGTCGCATGCTATAATCAAAGATATCAAACAAGCTAGAGTGAGCACCGTAGTTCGTAGCGTTGACAGACCAGCCTCGGCACTGCCCAATCATTTTAAAAAGATCAATCAAAGTTCTCATCGCATAAAGATTTCAACAGAGGTTAAGCGACTTCTGACCATCCAAATGTAAGACTAAGAAAAGGAAAATGGTGAAAATGGACAAGGAGAACATGTCACCTCGGCCCAAGTTATTACGACCAAAATCTACCACATCACCTAGTTCCTCCACTAACCTACAAGGCTACAACGTGCAACGTTGTGAACTTTCTTGAATCTTCTACCGGAGCTCCAGTGGTGTCTACGTACCCCCGGAGATCAGGCGCCACTGCCTTGTATCCGTGTGCCGCCATGCAAGGAAGTTGGTGGCGCCAAGTGTATCATAATTCAGGGAAGCCATAGAGGATGGAATAGGACAACTGGGCCTTGGCCAACTTCTGCTACGTGCATGCTGATGCCATTTACGTTTATTATCTTGTGATTTATTGAGTCCATTTTGGTTTTTTGGGTTGTGAATTTAGGGGTGCTGAATCAAGAAAGATATAGTTGAGAGATAATTCCAAGTGTAGTACTTGAAGCAAAGAATATATAGAAGAAAAGGAGTTTCGAAGCTTCAAGATAGTGATTAATCAAAAGCTCATCAATACCTGTACTTTGGTACTTGTGTGTTGGCATGTGAGATGTTTTTCCAAGGGTAAGATTAAGAGCTCACATTCAAGTCCATCAATAATAAATTAGGCTTCTTCCAAGTCTATTTAGGCTTGTTTGAAATAAAAAATGTCTCCCAACACAATTATATACTACTATGATCTAGGATCGATTCTAGAATTTTGGATCTCAAAAGTGAAATTGAAAATGAGGGCGTGTAATATTATGCCCCTCTAATAATTTATAACATATATTTTTAGTTTTCTAGGTGATTATTGGAGTAACAATAAATTTTTAATATGAAGTGAAAAATTACATTAAAAGTATTTGATTATTTTTCAAAACATATTTGATATTAAAAATTTATTTTGGGGTCTTCAAAAAGTGGGGCTAGTATGGTTGCATGCACCACCTGCCTAGCCCTAGGGTCGGGCTTGCTCTGATCTCCCAATTTCTACAAGATCATTTCCTTTTTTTTCAATGATCAAAATATTCTTAAATAAATTTTGATGTATTAATTGACTCACAGACTTTAATTTAAATCAAAAGTATAATATTAATAATAAAATAGGATAAAATTAATGTATTGTGACATATTTTTCACAAATATTATATAATAAATTAAAAAATATATTTAAGGACCACATTTAAAATAATTCAACATATCACATAAGAAAGTGGACCATCTGTTGGAGATGACTCGATTCCTTAGATACCATCATACCACTAAAAGACAAACTTGAAGATATTTGAATAATGGAGGTAGTATTTGTTTCCTTTGATTGTAATAATTTTCTAGATGGGAAAAGTTGTATTTCATGTCGCATATTCCTCCTTCGAATCGTATAGTTTTGGATCTGACGCATATAAATATCTCATCCAATAATCTATGCCGGGTGACTTGTGAGCCTCTTATTACAAATTTTCTTCCTAAGTGTTTATTGATTATGCAATTAAGTGGGGTTGGTGGTTACTGATGAAAACAGTGAGTACTGAGTAGTGACTTGTCTACTTTTGTAGATGGTGACAGTTTGCTGTGATGGTGGTAGTCGATACTCGATAAAGCTAGCTGATTCACAAACTTGTAGTACTCAGTAGTATCTATATCTATATGTATAGTATATACATTCTTTAGTTAATTGTCAATCGATCTTTATCAAATATCTAATTCATTTAAGACGAGATCAATTTTTATAGAAAGATAAATAAAAATATTGCCAAAAAGATCGAACTGCAATAATTCGAAAGATATGCTCCAAATATAGCACTCCATTCCGAAATTTTAATTTACCAAAAATATTATTTTAAAGCAGCTTCATTAAATAATCGAAATATTTACTATAATCGATTATTTTAAAGAGTTCATTAAATAATCGAAAGGTTTACTATGTCATTATTTTAGCACCCTATTCCCTAGTCGGACCGGATAAAGTATTATCTTGTAGAAGCTAATATTAAATAATCGACTATTAATATATCGAGTTTCTAATGTAGTTGATAATAGCAGCAAATATATATATTATATATATGAAAAATGAACGAAAAAGACGCATTATTAATTTAGCACCCTATCCCCGAGTCGGGACCGGCAAAAATATTATCTTAGAGAGTTTATTAAATAATCGAGTTTTTATCCCCGAGTCGGTATAAAAAATAAACCAAGCACCCTACCCCGAGTCGTGACTGACCAAACATATTATCTTAGAGAGTTTATTATGGACTCCAGATTAATTTTTCTCGAATTTCTACGTGAGATAATCAAGTAGAAAAAAATGAAAAAAGAACAAAAAATGAACTATTAATTTAGCACCATATCTGGGACTAAACTGCTATTATATCATCAAAATATTTACGATCGCCCAACATGAAATAACCCGTTAAGGTTAGCGATTAAATTATATTATATGTCATTTGGGCGCGGAACTCCGGAGATGCGATAAATACTTTCTGAATAAAAATCGACATAACGAGATCGTATTAAATGAGTAGTAGTTTATATCACGGATAATAACACATTCAAATCGCTTTCATTTAAAGCTTTAAATTCGCCGAAAAGCCGAGAAATAAAACCGCAACCAAACGGGACTTAACTCATCTTCTAAATATCTCACCAACCTTATCATCATTTCATTCTTATTACAAAACCCATCCCCTTTCTCCCCCCGCTAGCTAAACCATCAAGAGAAAAAGAAAAAAAGATTTCTTCCTCCATTTTCTTTTCATCTCTTCATTTGCCGCTTCGCCGCTCAAAAAATGGGTCGATTATCTTCATCATTCTCTACACTTTAAGGTAAGAAAGCTTAAATTTTTCTTGAGATTTTTACAAGATTATGAGAGTTGACTTTTGTTGACTATTTCACAAATCACCTTTAAATTGTAATATGATGTTATTGAACCTTAATATAGTTGTTTTGGAGTAAGTTTGATGTTTTATGTCATTGGAAGCAGTATGTCGAGTTAGGCTGCACTGAGTAGTAATTGGGTTTTGGAATTAAAGATTGTTATAAATGGGTAAATTAGTTGGAGAATTAATTATTGGATTGATTAGAGATTGTTTAAAGTGATATTTGGCTGGGTAGTGGGTGCGATGGCCGAAATTGCCAGGGTCGCTGTTGAAATTTTGTTGTTTTATTAACTGCTTAAACGAAACAGAAGTAATCTTTTTTCCACCTAGAATTGTTAAGTTGATAACTTAAATGTCATAAAAGTGGATAAGTTAAAAATTAAATGTGTTATGGGTTAATTTGAAACTTTAAGTTGAGTAGTTGTTAACCTAAACCAATAAAATGGAATTGTTAAGTCAATATCAAAATAGGGTTACCATTGTAGTAAGTAGTAATTGTATTTTTGTGAATTTTTGTGATTAGCGCGAAGCGCTGTGAAACGACACTTCAGGATTAGCTGACGAGGCGCTTATAGCCGAGGTGTGAGTATTTAACTCACGCAGTGTAGATCGATTACTTTCTCGTGAATGTGTTGAATTGTGATAATCAGGAGCATGTTTATCTATATATGTTGTGTTGATAGTTTGTGTATGATTAGTTGGTGGGAGTATCAGGTCGGTGCCGTGGTGTTTTGTGGATTTATAGACGCTTCGAGGTTAGATTGAGTCGAAGTTAGATGAGTCGATTTATTTAGGCTGTTTTGATCATTTTGGGGTTAGGATGTTTTTGTTAGTCGGATTGATATCGACAGTTGTTTACGGGTTGTCGACGTATGTCGAGTTGTATTATCCGTAATCAGCTTTATACTTCGTACAGCGCGATGTTTTGAATCGCATTGCTATTTAGTGTGTTGTTTATGAGTTGTTTAGTGGTTGTTGACGTATAACAGTTGTATTATCCGTATTTGCCTCAGACTTCCGGTAATGAGTACGACGATTTGCCTCAGACTTTCTCCTTGTAGGTTGAGATTGATTACGTGCGCCTTAGTTGTTGAAATCAGTTTATGTCGAGTCAGCCGAGTTGGAATTATGTCGAATGCTTGAGTTGTTTAGTCAGGGTGCTAAGAGGGTACTGTTGGTTACAGTAGAGTCATGACTTATTTCGACATGCTATTGTCATTGTTTTCAGCTGTACGATTATAATGCTGTTTTACTAGACTCGCGTGATGTTTAGTTTGATGAGCCTATGAATTTACGATAATCGTTATGTCGATATTAGTATACTTTGCGGATGTAAAGCATGACTGCGAACTCGCTAATGATAATTTTATTTCATATTATAATGGCCTTGAATCGTGTAGTATCCTCGCACAACTCTCTATTTGCGAAATTAGTTATTCTTATACTACTCTACACGCCAAGGAAGTTAATTTTCACTTCGGTGATAAAGATCACTAGCCTCTCAGCCTACACCTTATTCGCCATGGGCGACATTTTATCTGCACAAGCTGGATGTGCGGTGCATCGCCTGACCGTTTCGCGGATCGAGATCAATGCTTAGCGGTAGACGGGTGGCCGTAGATCTTCAGCGCCTTCTTGTTGTTTTTCGGTTGCAAGGTCGGGTTGTTTATATTGTGGTTATTTTGGGATGTCGATCAGATATCGTTGACATTTTGTACTTTACGCTTTGTTGTATATATGGTGGTTTCAAGGTATGTAAATATCATCGACGATTATTTTCTTAAAAATTGTTCTTCTCAGATGTATTTTAATTTATTGAGTTATTTAAGCGACACGCGAAGTCTTTTCAAATCGACTCATCCATCGTTTGGTGACTCTCTGGCCCGTGACTTGGACAATTCTAACTCGTATGCCCACCGGGCGGTCGACACAACATTAGTGTTGAAAATTATCAAAAATGTCTTAACTTATAATTTTAGCGTATTATTAATTTAGCACCCTATCCCCGAGTCGACCGAATTTTCAAAACTTTTAACTTAGATAGTTTATTGAATAATCGAATATTAATTTATCGAGTTTATACTGTAGTTGATAATTGCAACAAAAAAATTGAAAAATTAACGAAAAAAAATACGAATTATTAATTTGACACCCTATCACGAAGCCTTCCGACCGCCAAAATATTATCTTAGTAGCCATAAATAATCGAATGCCATCGTAATTGATAATCGCAAAAAATTAATCGAAAAAGCACGAATTATTAATTTAGCACTTATCCCCGAAGTCTTAATCGACAAAATATTATCTTGCAGCTTTATTAAAAATCGACTTTTCATCCCCTGTCCGAATAAAAAATAAACCAAGCACCCCTTACCCTAGTCAGTGGACTAACTTACATATTATCTCGAGAGAGTTTATTAGCTGACGCGTTAATTTAACTAGCCCCTACAGAGTTGATAATCATAGGAAAAAAGAAAATAAAAATGAAAAAGGAATAAAAACATAAATTATTACTAGCACCATATCTCGAATCAGTACTGGAGATGTTATTAAATAATCGAGTATTAATTTATTGAGTTTCAAAACAAAAGCCAAAAAGCTAAATAAAGTAAAGATTGAATATGAGATTTAATAAGAACTGCATTTTAATTGCTCAGCTCGTGAAACCGAGCAATTAATTAAGAAATTAAAATGTAGATTATTAAATCGATTAACGTAAAAATTTGAAACCACTTACATTTTGTGTACGATAAATGTTAATGTTTCGAGAGTTAGTTGTCGGTAATAAAGTTAAAACGGTATGATCGACGGGAATTAAAACGACGGCTTACCCACTTAAAATATTGGGCCAACCCACCCACCACATAAACCAACCAAGGCCCAAAGAAAAGACATTGAACCCATTCTCCTTCCCCCCTCTCTCGGCAGACGCACGACTCCCTCCTTTTGATTATTTTTTCTCCCTATTTCTCCATCTCGCAAGCTTTGGATACCAAATTTCTTGAGAGTTCCCCCATCATCCTCTTCGATTCAAGGTAAAAGGCCGAAACTTTTTGTGTATTTCTAGTTTCGATTGTGGCCACTTTATTGACTTTTGCTGATTTTACGGCTTAATTTGATTCTCGGGCTTTAAATTAGTTGTTCTTGGAGTTGAAATTACGTGGCTCGATGAGAAATTTGGGACGCTTAGTGGACGCTGACTTTTTGAAATTTTAGTTTGACTGACTTTTGGGATTAATATCGATATAATTATTGTTCAGGGCCGAAATTATAGTATACTCTAGATTATACACCGATTTTAGGGTAGGTGTTATGGAAAAGTTGGGTTGACGCTTGGGTTGACTTCTGCTCGATTTCTGGTCGAAACGCATAAATGATATAATTATGTTTTTGGACTTTTTATTATAGTTGTTTAGAGGCTAAATTGTGATTTAAAAAGTTGTTGGATGAGTTTATGATGAAATTAGTTTCTATTAGTTTTGAGTAGTAGTTGGGTTTGGGATTGGGAGGTTGTTAGAAATGAGTTTAATTAGTTAGAAAAGCATAATTTGGATTGCTTGGAATTGTTTAAGGTGTTAGTATTTGGGTTGTCATGAAATGTAAAGTTTAAGATTTCAGGGATTAGCCGAACTTTGTCGCTTAGTTTATCGTTGAGGTTTAACTAGCAATATTTCATACTTAAAGGAACTAATGTATTAAAAAGTTGTTAAAAGATAATTTATAAATAAAAAATTAGTAGTAATTGTACTTTCTGGGTGTTTTGTTTAGACTCGAACGCTGGAAAAACTCATGGATCGACGACTAATCGTATGAGCTGTACAGCTAAGCGGGATTTATCACTGCTTGATAACATTATTTACATTTGAGTTAAGTGTGGCGGTAAATTGATATGTGATTATGTATTTGTGTTATGAACTTATCTCAAGAAAGCGTAGTTGTGAATTTTGTGGAAATGTTGAGTTGTTTGATGGTTGTGTTAGATATATTATGGTAGTGCATATTCTATATGGAATTGTTGACTGGGTATATATGGCCGCTATATCGAGAATGTTGTGCGATTGTCGCTCGTTGTTCTCCGTCTGCCGTTTCGCTTGTCGGATGCCGTTGAGTCGCGGTGTGATTGTGGTTGTCAGCGTTGGTATGTTGGTGTGATGTTAGTTGTCGTCATGTTTAGTTTCATATAAAGAGTGGTCACACCATGTTAGGACGCGGCATGTTAGAGTCGCATTTAGAGGCGTTGTTTTAGCAGCGGGTGCGCTGATATTGTATGGGTGATCAGTGGTGAGCCTACCGAAAAGGATACGATTTGATGTTCTACGGGCGAATGTAAGAGTGAGCCTGCATGAAAGGATATGAGCATGATGTTTTGTTACAAGCATGCGAGCCTCGCTGGAGGGCAACGACATTAATTGATGTCGAATACGCTTATCACAGGTATTGTCTCAGATTGTGTTGACATCAGCGGATGTCACTACGTCTGAAATGTCGATACTGTCATGGTCTTGTTTTCTAGAGTTCTGTTATATTGTTATTGTGTTATGACTGTTGTATTGGAGAACTTATGTGTTTTGTTTGCTTGAGTGTATGACATGCTATCTCTGGATATATCACATAGAATAACGTAAGTTGAGTCCCTTAATATGTGTAAACGTTGATGGTGGTTACTACTATTGTGACGCTATGAATACCTAGTTATTCTTTTACCTTATATATATATATATATATATATATATATATATATATATATATATATATATATATATATATACACGTATACACTATCTATGTTTTATCTCTTTGTGTGTATCTCATCTGACGCTGTAAGCTTACCTCCCGGTGATAATGCCTAATTAAGCCGCCGAGCTTACCCTTCCAACCTCCGTATCGGGCTGTGTGCCCCTCATGAGCGGTTGAGTTCGTGAGTATCCGTGATTTTACTTAGGTATAGACGGGTGGCTGTGATCCTCACGCTACTATCATTTGTTCTCATTCATTTTTCTTATGTACTCAAATTTCGTATTTTGGTTTTGGCGTTGAAAATGTATTAACTATTATGAAGTATCTTTGGTTTTGAAATTTCTACAGAGTTGCATTTTGGGATTTGTTTGATGATGCCACAATGGTTAAACTCAGATGGAAACGCTTTTGAGCCAACTATTTTGGGCTTTATCAAACTACTGCGCTCTAATGATTTTCAAACAAGTATTTTTCGTCAATCATCGACGGTGACGCAGAGATACGTGTTGATAACGACTCTAACTCGAGGGCGCATTTAATTTAAGACGGTCGCTACACGCGTTAACGACGCTATCCGCCACAAGAGTTGATAATTGAAAAAAACAAAGAAATAACTAATTATTAATTCTGAAGACTTATTTCCGAAATGCTCGCTAAAATATTATTTGAGTAATTTATTAAATAATCGAATATTAATTTATCGATTTTAAAAAGTAATGGACCGTATGCTAACCACTCTAGATCCATCTTTCATATATAACAACTGATATAAAGAGCCGATGCTCGCTTTCATTAATGCCATATGCGGCTTCCTTTTTTTTTTATTTTGATTTTTTTTTGGTGAGCTTTTGTTTGCTTTGATTTTTTTAATGCTCGATATTTAATAATAAATACCTAAAATAATATTTTTAAGCAGTCCCGCTCATGGATGTGATGCTAATAAATTAATAATTTGTGTTTTTTTCGTTCTTTTTCATTTTTTTTACGCACGGTCATATGCCACTGTCCTTTTTTCTTAGTTCATTTCTAGGTTTTTTTTTTTTGCAATTATCAACTACAGTAGAAACTCGATAAATTAATACTCGATTATTTAATAAACTCTCTAAGATAATATTTTATTTCTACGGTCTCGACTGGATGTGGTGCCCAATTAATAATTTCGCTTTTATGCTCCTTTTTCATATTTTTTTTGCAATTATCCACTACTGTAGAAACTCGATAAATTAATACTTAGTATATATATAAAAAGCCGATGTTGTGCCTTTCACGCGCACTCATATGCGCGGCTTCCTTTTTTTTTTGCTTTTTGATATTTTTAATACTCGATTATTTAATAAACTCTCTGAGTTAATATTTTTTAGCCGATCCTTGCTCGGGGATGTGGTGATAATAAATTAATAATTTGTGTTTTTTTTCACTTTTTACGCATCTAGCCATATATCACCGTCTTTTTCTTAGTTCATTTCTAGGTTTTTTACAATTATCAACCATGTGAATCTCGATAAATTAAGATTGATTATTTAATAAACTCTAAGATAATATTTTATTTTTGGTCGGTCTCGACCGAGATAGGCGCCAATTAATAATAATTCGCGGCTTTTTTTCGCCTTTTTATTTTTTTTGGCAATTATCAATTCATCAGAGAAACTCAATAAATTAATACTCGATTATTTAATAAACCTGCTTCCAAGATAATATTTTATTTTTGGTCGGTCCCGACTGGGATAGTGGTACTAAATTAATAATCTGTGGCTTTTTGTACCTTTTCGCTTTATTTTTATTTTTATTTTTTTGGTAATTATCAACCGTAAACCCGATTATTTAATAAATAAAATCTTTTAAGATAATATTTTGGTCCGTTCCGACTCGAGGTGATAGGGTGCTAATAAATTAATAATTCGTGGTTTTTTAGTACGGCTTTTTTACCTTTTTCGGCGTTTTGCTTGCAATTATCATCAACTACAAATAAAACTCATAAATTAATACTGATTATTTAATAAACACTCAAGATAATATTTTGATCGGGTCCCGCTCGGGGATATGGTGCTAATAATTGAATAGTTTGTGTTTTTTGGTTCTTTTTCTTCTTCTTTTACGCACCTGGCCATACGTTACTCGCTTTTTTTGGGCCTTTTCGCTTTTTTTGCAATTATCAACTACGTTAAACTCCTCTCGATAAATTAATACTGGGATATTTAATAAACTCTTTGAGTTAATATTTATTTTTATTTGTCCCGACTGAGGATACGGGTACTAAATTAATAATTCGTGTTTTTTTTCTTTTTTTCATTTTTTTTTGCAATTATCAACTACTGTAGAAACTCGATTATTTAATAAACTCTCTAAGATAATTTTGGTGAGTCCCGACTCGTGACAGGTGCTAAATTAATAATTCATTCTTTTTTCGTTCATTTTTCAATTTTTTTTTACAATTACCAACTACGTGAGAAACTCGATAAATAAATATTGATTATTTAATAAACTCTTAAGATAATATTTTTGATCGAACTCGACCCTTTGGATAGGGTGCTACATTAATAATTCTAAAATTGAAAGATAATACATTTTGATAATTTTTATAAACTCCATATAAAATATAAATTAATAATTCCTTATATACTACATATTACATGAATGATTTATGAAGGTTTGTTGAAAAATAATTCAATTGTCTTTTGTTTTTTTTGTTGAAATCAATTTCACCTTGAATTTCGTCTCTAATTTTCCTTATCATTGTAATAACTTCTGCTGTTATCACTTTAATAAGGTGAGAGATTGAAAATGAACATTCGTCTCTAATTTTCCTTATCATTGTAATAACTTTTGGTGTTATCACTTTAATAAGATGAGAGATTAAAAATGAACACTTCATTTCAATGCAAGTAGCACTCCTCCATTCATAGGTATTATTAATAATATTGTCATTAACATCACACTTCAACACACAATTATTATCACACCAGCCAAGCTCAGAAGTTGGCAAATATAAAACAAGACTGCCCAAAACAAGCTCACAAACAGAAACTGATTTACTTATTTGCTTTCCAGATCAAGTTGTTGTCCAAATAGATTATAAAATTAGTTGGCCAAGACATGAGCTTCAACAGCCTTAAGAAGTCCAAGAGCTCCTTCTTTGCTCTCCTTAACTTCATCCTCAGTGAGAGTTGTACCTTCCTTGAGGTAGAATTTCACACAACTTGTAGATTTGCATCCTCCTTCAGGGCTTGACTCAATTTTCACTTCATGTGTCACTTTCAAGATTTTGTCCGATAACTCACCACCTTCGATCACAGTGTCAGCATATGTAAGGGTACTTTCGTCCAATGCATCAATCTTGAACTTAACCAACTTTATTGGGACCGCTACACAAAACAATTAGGAAACTATTATTAGTTAATCCACATATTATTATTTGGATCATGTGTGTCAAAATCTTGCACAAAATCTTAACTCACTAATAAACTGTTATCAAATGGACCAGAATAAATTAGAATATGTACTCTATTATTCCAAGATCCATTAAAAACAACCATAGAATAGAAAATTATATTATGGGGCACAAATTGTTTCATTATAGGACACAAATGATCTGGTCATTATGTTTTGTTTGTGTCAGAATATTGTAATTCTCATTATACTTTGAGCATGTCCTATATATATGGAATCAAAGATTTTATAATTGTCGATTCTTAAATATATTGGAGTAAATTAAAATGTCATATTACACTAGTTATCTATACTTGTTATATATTGTGTTGTAGTATAGTCTTTAATCTCTTTATAGTTCATTTTGAGTCAACTATGATATAACCTCCTTATTATAGGAGCGAGCTATTATCGTAGGAGTGAACTTATGTTGCATTCAATCTTATTCGGTTACCTCTTATCCTGCTTAGGCAAATTCTATATAGAGACATATAGATATATTATTGTTGTTGTTAAACGAAATTTTATATTTTGAACTTATAGAATTCATCATGCACTTTAAAAAGGAAAAGGTGTAGAGAAAGTTTTTGAAGTACCATCTCCAAAATTGACGCACTTGATGGATCCAGGGCCACCATTGCCTTCAATAACGACGCTTTTGACATGGTCAGGTGCAATCTTAGGGAGAAGGGTGTTGCTGTCAATGAACCAAGCCTTAAATAACTTGGGAGCTGGGAGTGTGCTAGTGAATACATCGTTGAACTCAACAACTGCCATGATCAAATATTATAACTAACTATGGGACCCTTGGCCAATAATGTAGGGGAATTAGTGGTGTTGCTATTGAATTCTAAGATGTGGGACGATGAGAATTGTCTATGTGAGTGATGGTATTTATAGGATCGAATTGAGCAAAATTTCAACTTAGGTGTGCTGAATGAGTCATCTAGTATATATTTTCTTAATAAAAAACATGGAGTGCAAATACAGATGTTCGAGGAAGACTGACTACGAAATAATCAAACTGCATAGAATTATTTGGATTGGGATAGTCGGTCACAGGACCCAGGATTTGAATTTGGGATATTTATTTCATTTTGAGGACTTAATCATTTGAGCAATATTATTTTTATGTAGGATATTTATGTGAATACCTTTAAGATGCATTGGGTCCGTCTCTAGTCGGTTAAGATAAAAGAGGTGAAGTTAGAACTCAAGTTTAAGGTGGATCAAAAGAGACAAATATTATATTATATGAAATTTGAAGGAATTATATACAATATATAAATTTATGATAAATTAGGAAGGGTAAAAAAACTCAATTTAAGTAGACTAAATAATAGAAAATTTGATATTTTCTTAGCGTTAAAGCAATAAAATACAATTTTTAAAAATCGAGAGTGCTTAAGGCCTACTAAGTTCTTAAAAGCTCCGTCCATGGTCGCAGGAAATATATGTTGGGAGTGACGAAAGAACTAATATTAAATAAATGAAGGAAAATATAAAAATTTAAGGAGATGAATAACATAATTTTTTAATAAATAAATTTTAGAATTCTATTTTTACATAATAAAAATTATTTTCAAAAAATTTAAAAGCGACGACTACTCTTTCGCTTCTTTAATTTCTAATGGATAATCTTAGATTTTGTATGAGAATAATATATGATTCGTTAGTTATTATTATGATAAATATTTTTTATTATTTTTAAAATTATAGTATCAATTAAAAATAATAAACTTAATTGTGAGAATAAAAAAGATCAGAATCTTAATTATAATTTTATATTAATTAATAAATTAAAAACTCATATATATCATGATTTTAAATATTTAAATATAAAATATCATACAAAAGAATTATATCAAACTGTTTGACCAAAACCATTTAACAAAACCACTTTGAGTCGGTTAAAAAATAATATCTTGGCAACTCATTGAATAGTTATGATAGGTGCCAGTGTCGGAATACTATACTGTAGTTAATTTTAGATGCATCTCATCTGGATTTCATCATCATCATCTAGATAAAAATTGAATGGTGAATGGCGAAATGGTGGACTTGATTTAAGGAGGAATATTAAAGCCACTCATTCACACCTAAGCTAATAACTCAATCCTACGACTAATACTTTATTAATAATGATATTTAATAATAATATTAAAATATTATAATTTATCAATAATATTATGCACCAACAGTAAACATCATGCTTATAAAAAAATTATAAGCACTCAACTTACTTACTAAATAATTAACTATTACAACATCCATCTTATGCTAATTGAAATATTTGATTAATTACTTATAAATACTCGATTTTAATTGCTTATAACTACTCAATTCTAATTGGAGAGAGATACAATATAGAAATATATCATATAATGTTACCATCTTCATCATTGACGACGACTCTTAATTACTAGTTTATATCAACAACTCATTATTCCTTACATCCCTAAGAAATTGTCACATTTCACTTATTTATCCAAAATTTACAACTACAATTGATTACTTTAATCTTTTTCAAATATATATACATTAAATCTTGATCTTAATTTTTCCCGGATATACCAGACGAAGGGTAAACATTGCAATTAAGTCAAGTTGATGGTGATGAATGAAAAAAGTGAGTACTGACTTGTCTTATATTGTAGATGTACAATGTGTGATGTGGTGGTAATTAAGTCAAGACTCAAGAGAGTCAAAATTGATTTTTATTTTACTAGTCAAAACGACGAATTTAAATTAAAATAGAGATACATGGAGGCAGACTAGCTAATAAATACTCTCTTTTTTTATTTATCGTTTTAATCATTTATACATAAATTAAGAAAAAAATAAAGTAGAATAAAAAAGTCGCGATCAAAATATGTAATTACAATCAATCAAATATCATCGGGGTTTGTTGTTTATTTTAAAAGAAAGAGTCAAAAAAGACATCAAAATCTAAAAACGTTATTTATTACGTTACAATGAAACTATAAAATAATTTTTTTTTACTAAAACGACAACTAAAAAAAATATGAAATATTCATTATTAGTGATATATTAATAGTAAAGAACTTCTTCAGTACGAATCGTGCGATAATGTACCGGCGCTCCCCGTCTATAAATAAGAATAATTTCAAATTTATTTGAATGGTGTTCTTTAACTTAGTTGTAAAATTCTGTAAATTTATAACTATAACTTTAGTTCGAACCAAAAGTGATATATCAATGGTAAAATACATAAAAATACTCCATGTTATTCATTATTGACGTGTTTTACTTGTAGACATGTAATTGGAGAATGAAATTGGGATATAAGTTGCACTCCTTTCATTCATATGAACGAGGCAAGGTATTATTAATATTATCATTGATATCACACTGAACACAAAATTATTATCACACTAGCCGAACTCAAAAGTTGGCAAATATAAAACAAGACTGCCCAAAACAACCTCACAAACAGAAACTGAGTTTTTTTTTAACAGAAACTGATAACTTATATCAATCAGTATATATGTAATCCAAATAGATTATAAAATTAGTTGGCCAAGACATGAGCTTCAACAGCCTTAAGAAGTCCAAGAGCTCCTTCTTTGCTCTCCTTAACTTCATCCTCAGTGAGAGTTGTACCTTCCTTGAGGTAGAATTTCACACAACTTGTAGATTTGCATCCTCCTTCAGGGCTTGACTCAATTTTCACTTCATGTGTCACTTTCAAGATTTTGTCCGCTATTGATAACTCGCCACCTTCGATTACAGTGTCAGCATATGTAAGGGTACTTTCGTCCAATGCATCAATCTTGAACTTAACCAACTTCACTGGGACCGCTACACAAAACAATTAGTAGGAGATTGTTAGTGAATCCACATGTTACTTACATGTTACTTGAAAGGTAATTGAACTTTATCTTGTAGATATTGCAAGAAAATACTACTAGTACTTAATAAGCGAGTGTCTGATATTCTTTGTCTTGGATTCTATATCAAAGTCTGACACAAAATCTTGACGCACTGAAATAAATTAGAACACGTATACTAGTTTCCCATGATCCTTAATAAACAACTATGTAATAGAAAATTATATTATGGTACATGAACTGTGTCATGATATATTATAAATGATTCGATGAATTGTGTCATGATATAATATAGATGATCTGTTTTAATAATTTTAAAATTTGATTATATTTTATACGTATAGATTTCATACGGTTTTCTAGACGATCGACCAACCGAACCAACCATATACACTTCCACAAATTTTGTCCTTCATATGACTCGATAGTCATAGAATTCTTACGAGGGACATATTTAGCCGATCGATAAAAATATAAAGGTGTTAGAATTTTTTTTAAGAAACTATTTGAAGTACCATCTCCAAAATGAATGCACTTGATGGATCCAGGGCCACCATTGCCTTCAACATCGATCCTTTTGACATGGTCAGGTGCAATCTTAGGGAGAAGGGTGTCACAGTCGATGAACCAGGCCTTGAATAGCTTGGGAGCTGGGACTGTGCTAGTGAACACATCATTGAAATCAACAACAGCCATGATCAATTAATATAACTAATAAAGTAGGGGAAGTAGTGGTGTTGTTATGTGTAATCTAAAGATGTGGGACGATGAGAATTGTGTATGTGAGTGATTATATTTATAGGATCAGATATGAGCAAAATTTCAACTTAGGTGTGCTGAATGAGTCATGTAGTATAGCTTTTCTTAATTAAAAAAAAACATGGAGTGCAAATACAGGTGCATGAGGAAGACTGACTACAAGATAATCAAGCATAGAATTTTATTCGGATTTGGATGGTGTGTTGGACGTACTTTGAATACAATACTCTGTTAGTTAAAATTGTGAAAAAATAATTCGACGATAATATATCACGTATCAATTCAATATATTTAGCCGTAGATATTAAATCGTTAAAAGAATATTTCAGATGCCTCTATGTACATCTCGCCAGATAAGATTCTTTACGACATCGATTTTATCGTAATTTTTTATATTATATTTAAGTGAGTTGTTTGTAATCAAAGTATTCCTTCAAAAATAAAAATATTAATTAAAAAAATGAAATTAAAGTAGTGTGCTTACGCTTTAACGATTTCAAATTAAACATAAAAATATATCAAATATTTGAAAAATCGATCGTATTGCCGCGAGATCGCACGCCTCCTTTTACTAGTTAATTTTAAAATTAGAAATTAAACTTTTAATCTTTTCAGTATAATACTCCGTATATTAATAATAACAATCTGCTTAATTGAGTAAATGAAAATATCATAATTTTAAATTATAATTTCTATATTAACTAATAAACAATGATTTCTATCATGATTTAAATATTCAAATATAAAGTATCACATAAAAAAAGAATGATATCGAATTATTTGACCAAGCATTTAAGAAAACTACTTTGAGAGTCGATCAAATAATAATATCCTGGCAACTCAATGAAGAATTTGTGACACTATCTGTATACTATAGTTTTAGATTAATCTCATTTTGATTTCATCTTCTAGATGGAAATTGAAATGCTAGATCAGATGGCAAGATGGTGGACTTGATTTAAAGAATATTCAAGTTTTATTCATGCCTAACTAAATCCTACGACTAATACTACCAAATGAATAAATGATACAAGCATCCATCCTATTATGAGGAGAATATTTGACTAATTACTACTGTAATAAATACTCAATTTTAATTTTGGTTAAATTATAGTTCTACAATATTATGTTTGAACATTGTTGAATTACAATACTAAGTTACAACATTGTGGAGTCATAATCATTTATCATTTTCCCAACTATACAGTCTTGCCATTTTTACATCAAGATATCAAACATGGCCTACATATAATTTACAACTTAATGATAACCATGTCACAATTCACAACCCACCATCAAACTACAAACCACAACGGCATCTGATGATTCGTATAGGTCGTACTTGCATTGATAAGTTTGCATGAAATAATAATGTACAGTTTTATATGATATTATACATAAGTTTGAACCACAAAATTGGCCTCTAAAACTAACAACGATCTAAAGGAAAGCTATGTGTGGGCATAGACTCGAACCACATGCATCGGCATAACTGGAAAGGGTTTCTTTAAATTTGGTACAGATAAACACAAGGAACTACATTCTCTGCAGTGGGGGGGAAAGAGGGGCTATAACTATTGCACGTTTTAGAGAATCAAAGATTTACTTGGGATGCCAGCATCTGAAGACATTACCGGGAAATCAAGTGAAGCGATAGCCCCCCAGAACTGCAGTAGCACTTTTTACAGCATCCTCTTCCAAGAATCAGGGGTCGTCCATAAAGCTAGCCGTATCCTTGTTACTAACAGCTACTTCGGCTTCAAAAGTAGGACTCAGGATCCATTTACAGTCATCTCTGTTGAAGGCTTAGGCGTTATCAAAGGATGATCATCATCCTGCTGTCTACTATCTATAGCTTCCGGTAGATCGTCAGATGAGCTTTTTGGAGATGTTTTTGGAGTAGATTCTTGATCGGGAGAATCAATCTCTGTCCTCCTAGTCTGGTCAATACTACTTATGGCCTTCTGCTCATGATTTGACTCAGCATACTCCTTTGCCTCTGCGCTGAGGGTGCTCTGAGAAGTACTTCGGTTTTTTATGCAGGCTGAAGCCGCAGCATTACTTTGAGCTGAGCACAAAGGACTAAACACTAGAGAACAATTGGGCTTTGAGCTTTTAGGCATCCTTTGCAACCTCTTTGGGTTGGGTTCCTCCTTTTCTGACAATTTGCGCTTCAACCGTAGTGACTCCACTATCCCCTCATCTTCATCGGCAACTTCTGACTGCTTTCTAGGCGGTGGTTTGTAATCCTCATCATCATCATCATAATCAACTAGTCCACCAGGCCTTCAACAGGAAATGGAAGTTTGAATAGTGTGCCCAGTTAAAAATAATTGCATACCAGTTTGATTGAAAAGATGATATACCTTGCTGAAGGGTAGTTTCCAGCAGATCCATTGGAAAGAGTCCGAGTACTATTAGCATTTGGGGCTGCTGATGCTGAATCTTCTTCATCGCTGTTAATATACACATTCAGTAATAACATTGGGTACAAAGCAAAATGATAACAGCATATACGGGACCTGTCGTTGAAATAATCTTCTTCCTCTTTCTCCAAAGCTCGCTCATCAACACGCTTCCGAGTATCTATTGCAGCTGAAGCATTTCGTAGTCCTGAACTCTCAGAGGACTGAAACAATATTGATATTAAAAACCAAGAATAACCAATCAATCAATAAAAATCAGCCATATGAGATTGGCAATACCTGTTCATACTTGACTTTCAGAGAATAGATTGAAGGGAACTTTTCAAATTCAACCAAATCATTCCAGAATGTCTCAACAAGGTGTTTGAGCAATATTTTTAAATTCTCCTGCGTCAGACTTGTATCAGACAATGGAATGAAAAGCAAACTAGTAGTTGCATATATCATGAATATAAAAGCGGTAGAGGAAGTACCTTCCGAATAAATTCAAAAAGTTCTAAAATGGCAGAGTTCAAAAGATTATAACGACTCCCATTTGCAATGAAAATGTCTATAATTGGTTTCAGAATATTGTGCTTCACGATATGATTCAGAATGTGTTCATCCTGCATATATATAAAAGAAAGAAAAAATTAGTTCATACAGAAATTGCCTTGATGTTATTTCACGGTTCGAGGTTGTCACTGCATCCTATTTCTAATTCCCTGGGGTGTCACTCATATCAGAATGGCAACAATAACAAAGAAACTTGCATGTGGTTATTATCTGATGTAGTTACTTTAGCCCTTGTGATTACAAACAAAAAATCACTTTGTTGCAAGTGACAACGTATATAGGATAAAAGAATTGGTTGGTGCATGCTCATGTTATGCGAAAAACCTGAAACCTATATATGTTTTGTTCCTAGCTTCTATCAAATATAATCAATGACCTATTATTTCTTCTCAAACAATTTTAACTTACATTTCGGGAAACTAGAGTCCTGATAAATCTAACAGCTGCTGCTACAAGATAGTTTTCCCGCCTTCGAGTTAGATTCAAAACTTTGTCAATCACATCATTCAGAAGAAAGTTGCACCTGTATAAATAAGATGAAACAAAATTACCCTCCCAATTCATGCAGCAACTTTATTCAAGGAAGTCATTTTTAATGAGATGAAGAAGAATACTTTATTCTATATGGGTGATGCACAACACAAAAGCATAGGAGATCACATATGTTCAATAAAATTTCTGGCTTCAGGTTGCCCTGTTTTCCAATTTGACGGGCACTTGCATCTTTACCAACAGATTGACCGGGACTAGTTGGTGGGCATGACAATGCTATACCATCAATCAGTTGACAAAAATGCTTCTCATAAAAAAGTTCAACTATAGCATCTCTCTGCAATAAGATCAAAAGCTTTTTAGGCCCAAACATATATAAATCTAATACAATATAACATACAGGTCCCCCATGATATAAAACAAGCTCAACCACTCAACTTACAAGCACTCCGTACATGTGCAATGTTGGTAAATAAGGAATGATGTACAAACAGAAGTTACGGTATGTGCCATGTTAAGTGGGAAATCGTAACAAGGAATGAGCTATAAGATAGGAACCGTGAAATACAGTGAAGCCAACTAAGACAGCAAGAAGTTCACCAATGAAAGAACCAAGAGTAGCACCTGCAGTCCTGTCGTATATGAATCAAGTAGATTACGAAGAATCTCCAGGAATTGGCAATGCATGTCATCCCCAAAATCTGTCAACATACCCTTTACCTGTAATTAACAGCGAATAGGATAAGTACTCGTCTACCCAATACTATCCACAACGCTTTTTTATACTGAAACTTAGAAGTCAAGCTGGATAGGTGTGTGATTGACCAATACAAGAGCTTTTCCCCACACCATCTCTTATCCTTATTTCTTAGGTTTGCATCCTATATTCCTTTTAGTATTTCTAAATAAAATCCTAAATATATTTCAAATTTATCTCTGAATATATAGTTAAATAACATTTTCCTCTCTAGGGTCCTTGCAAGTTGGTTGCATGTTGCTCAAAGTTAACATTCACACATGCCTTATATTTTCCACTTCCCTACATCTGCAACAGAATCTTTCTATGGCATATGATAGTAAAATATTTTGATCCCATTAATAAAATTTCACCCACCACATATTGTTTTCAGATTATGGTGCACTAAAGTAAGTGAAAAGACAGAATCTCAAGATGCTGACCAGAAGCCCAAACAAAGATGAACCCTCTGGCCGAGCTACATAGGATCGTAAAAGGTTCGGATCCTGATTCATGAAAAGAATGAGGATGTCTGTCCTGCATCATCAGAACAATATACAAAACAAATGAGGTCAAAATGAATCATGGTGATCCTTCCCAGAAAATTTGGTGTGCGCAAAATAAAACGAGTTTAATAAGATCATGAAAGTTCAGTACCCAGTCAATACAAGTTTTTTGTCCTCGCTCTGCAGAACATCTCGTATAATGTCGAAGACACCTTCGCTGACAAGGTCCCTGCAAATGAAGTATATACTTAAATAATACTCCCTCCGTCTTAACAAGAGTTATTGTTTAGAACAAAAAATTTGTCTCAAAATACTTTATTGTATATAACAAAATGTGATACTTTTTTATTATGTTTACACCTTTGTCCCTAAAAAGTTTCGATTCTGTTCAGAAAATTTCTGATTATTGTGGTAAGTTACGTTGCAATTCTGATCTATTTCAAGTGTGGGATCGATGTGATTAAAATAATTACATACCTGAATAGCCGCAGCTGCTGCACCATTTGCAAGCTCTTACTTAATGTACAAAACTCTTGCAAGAATCGGACCTGTAAGTTCAGTAATCAAAATACATAATTCAGTTTCTTAATCATCCTTGACATATTTATAAATGATAATCAAACATGAGTTCTACAGATTCTGTAATAGGCATGACAAGGCAGCAGAATTTAGAATACCCTCAATCTAGATTATTTACTCAAAAGAATAATAACATCTACAGGATTAGAAAAATAAAACACACGAGTGTTAGAAAGAGATGGAATTGACTGAGGTAAAACTCTAAGATATACTTTAAGCATCATTTTCACAAATTGAAAATAGTTTGGTTTCAGTAAGTGATGACCAAAACATTACTACTATTTGAAAACAAAGAACTAGTGAAAATGGCTTGACATCTGAGATTACCAAGTTTTTCTTTGATTCCGTGGAGGTGTTTGGTGATGTCAACTTCGCAAACAATTCCTTAATAAATGTGCTATCGTCTTTCAATAAGGAAACAACCTGAAGGCACAAAGAAGTAAAATAAGGACAAACCCATAATCCATAGAGCAGATTGTTGAAAAAGGTCTTACAATAGCATTATTAGAATGAATTATGGAATTAAGATTGGCAATTGTCGAGTCATCCAACACTCTAGACAAAATCACATCCTGAAACAAGACAATTAATGGTTTAGAGTACCTCATAAGGAACAAATTCATTGTTAATCCCGGACAGTACTTCATTACCTTTAGATACCCTATTCTATAAGTCTGATGAATCTTTGACAGCACCAGATGGTCTTTGATTGGTATGGCCTGCACCATGCCAGATAAGAAATTTAGACTGTTGGACCTCAACAGTCAAAATACAAACATATACTTCTACCAGCAGCCTCTAACCCATCTATCCTCTTGACAATTGACATAAAGTTCCACAACTTTTTTCGCTTCTCTTTTCAAGGGGTTAAGATATGAAATATGAACACAATAAGAGAACCCTCGGATTTTGCAATACACACCTCCTTAAATACCACATGCTCTTTCAGGAAATCTCGATGATGTGATTGAGATACGTCTGGATCATCTGAAAATCAGAATAAAACACTTCATACCACGAATCAATTAGGAACAAATTGAACCATGGGTAACTTTAGCTTTACTATCCAATACAGTAAATGTCTCATTAACAAAGAAAATGAAACAAATTTCTATCACATAAATAAAGCAGATAACAAAAAATTAACACTCCATATTAGAGAAACAGCCAACCCTCTTAGACTATGTAATTGAATGGATCCAGAACACTCCTGCTGATTAGCATATTTATAAAGGGTCCAAGGAACCAAATTGAAATGCCATAAGACATGCATATCAAGAAAGCTGCAGTTAATAGTTATGTTATGCAGTGGCAACATGGTAGAGAAAACTGAAGATGACCATTTGGTTCCTCCTTGATAGGAGAAATCACAACATGTAGGCAAAGAAATCATCATAAAGGAAGAAAAAGAAACTACAGATTACCATGAAGACTTGTTCTAGGTAGGAGTTAAAAAAGGTAACAAAAGATTTAATAGAAAAAAACTGTCACTATAGATCCTATGATCTACTGAAAAAATGTTCAGTTCTTTGCATACTATGCAGAGGCCTGATGATGTCTAGACAAATAAATTAAGCTTCTATACTCATATCGTGGAATAAGGATGTGTTGGTCCAACATCCAGAGAGAGGGTAGATATTTATGTAAATTCATGGCCTTCAGCATACTAGAATGATTGAACTACCCCCTCCCTCAATTCAACTGGGATTTTTTTTTCAAACAAATGGTCAACCTACTTTTGAAGCAATAATTCATCCATATATAACTTTGAGTTTTTATCGAAGAATTAAAATCATTAGATCCTACAGATCAAGCACTTACATGTTAAAATTTAAAATTTTGAACATTATAAAACTATTTGAATAAGATTAAGGCAATGTCAAAATTGAGTTTTTTTAAGTGATTAGCCATACCTCCCAGTTAACTTGATATTAAGGTAGTAATAAAATAGGATGATAATAATAACAACAATAATAGTAACATGTTAATAACTACTGTATTATTAACCATGATTCTGATATCCTCATAGATAGAGGTACTGGTACCAATAGATGCAGAGTACATGAATCTGTCAAGCTCAAAAAGAGGGATAATTCTTTTGACACACACTATTAATTATTAAAAGGATTGCAGAAGGTTTCGTTTCACAGGAAAAATAACTGCAACAACGTGGAGCTTGGAAAATTCAAACATATTAGGGAGGGAGCCGGGCGGGGGGAGGGGGGGTACACTTACATTCTAAGCATCCAATGACGTCCATTATCAATTCATCACCGAATATCTTCTCAAAGATAGGAGGGCTGTTTAATAAAACTGCAGGTGAAATAATATAATCTCAATCAGATTGAAATGAGTTTTTAATATCAAATATGTTAATTACAGTATAAACGAATAGCACAAAAGGTAAGAAAGCTAACTGATTCCTCGGACTATTTTACATATCATGTGAAGACCATCTCTGTTACTCAAATCTTCACATACTCTGAACAGATCCATAAGCTTCCGCAAAAAAACTTGCTGTGACCAAAACAAAAGTTAACTTTCCGCAGCATTCTTAGAAAGACTGGAAAAGATTAAATATGAGGCTTTCTTCATGAAAGAAAGAGAAGATTGTTGTTTGAGGTGATAAACAAATAACATACATACATTAAAACTCGGGTTCAAAAAAATAGTGTCAGACTGTCAGTACTTCAATTTTAATTGTAGTAAAGGGACAATGTTTTTCTACCTCTCAAAACCAGAAGAAAATTGTCATTCAAATGCGTGTCACACGGAACCCAAAAAAAGCTCATAGCAATATGAGGCAACATCATATATCAGGGACCCAAAAGTCAACTGAATGAGAATCAAGTACATACATATTTCAAACAAGAAAAGCTCGATAGTGTCAACATGTTGGCAGAATTCTGTTAACATAACCTTGTCATTAAAAGAGTGAATCAATATAATTGATGCTCAATCAGTAACTTACATCATGCAAAATAAGCTCTGCCACCCGCAATTGATCTGAAATGCCACTATCTAAAATAATCTGCAAAACAAGGACAAAAAATGTAAAATATATACGTACATATAAGCAAAATAAATATGCAACTGCAGTGTGGTCAAACCTTGTGTATCAAATGAAGCGTTGATAGGTCAACTGGAGGCAACTCTCTTAATTCACTGTTGACATTGTGATATGCCTCATCTGCAAAGAAGAAAGCCGCCTTGGGATTATCAGGCTTCCCATAAAAAACAGTCGAATATGATTCTAAATTGGATAAGAAGCCAAAAATAGACCTAACTCCAGAACTCCACAACATGCTTAATTGATCACTTCATACTTTATAGTTTTATATGGAACACGCCCAGAAACATATTCTCAGAGTTTCAGGCCCCAAAACAAATTATAATAAAACCCTGACAGCCTAACTCCAGAACTCCACAACATGCTTAATTGATCTTTGATATCAAACATGACCAGAAACTGTTTAGCTCCAAGAAAGGCCAACGGAAGGTGGCATTAGAGTGGAAGGGGGTATTATTGTGTTGTAGAGTGGAAAGTGATATTAAATTTGAGTCTCCATGGACCATGGGAAAATATACTTTAAGCTTTGTAAATTCCAAAACAACACAATAAATAAAACATAACAAGAGGGTAAGCAAGCACAAGCTTCTTTCTAATTGTCAACTGAAATCAACGAAAGCAGCAAACATGGAAGAGTTTGACTAAACAGAGATGTTAAAAAATTTACCATTATCTGCATATGGAAAAAGAGTACGCTGCGGCGAACACTTACTGCTGAGGCTATTAAATTGAATGCTTCTCTGCACACTACAGATGTGGTCCCTACACGAATTAATTGAACATTAGCCAAAAAGGAACACGAGTCGAAGAGTAAACAATCCTAATCCAGGAGATAAAAATTATACTTGCCATATGTAAGAGCATCCTGTTGTCTCTTGAAAGCTAAGGGCCAATTCAGTAGAAAATTCAGGATCTCTCCAAGAAATGATGGTATCTAGAGATTTGACATGAAAGTAACAAAGCGATTCAATGAAAAGAAACAATAAACAGAAGGTAGCAAGGTAAAAGAAGGTAGTACCTTCTTGCTTCCTGTAAATATCTTCAGAGCTGATGCGGTGCAAAAGCAATGTTTCATTATCGTCTTCATCGATGACATACAAGCCCAACTCCTCAGATCTCTGGTTGCAAAATCTAATTAACAAATAATAAACACTTGTATGATGTATATAGCTAGCATCAGGAGGAGGAGCCTACCTCTAAATAGTCAACAGTAACATGCCCTGTCCCTTGGTCATCCCATTTCCCTTCATCATTCAGCCGATAGACTTTTACACGCTGAAAATATAATAAAAATAGAAGTTTTAAACATTAAAAAAAATATTAGTTTATCCACTGTCAAGTGGGGAGAATCATATATAAATAATGCCATGTAGAGCTAAGAGAGATTCACCGACCACTTTGGCCAAGTTTTTTCTACCTTTTTTTGGGTAGAAAAAAAGAACCATATATTGTATTATACTGAATAGGCAAGAGTCATGTTTAGGATTAACCATAAGTGAATCTGATGAAATCTTAGTAGCGCTGTTATTATTTTTTTGGGTGAAAACTGGAAATCCAGAGAGTTACTTTCATATGTTCTATTTTGAAATCTTAGTAGTGCTTTTAGTAATTTTATCTGTATGGGATTTGTTTATTGTATTAATCACACCACATTAAGGTATAAATATAACAAATTTACAAGTCTATTATACTTGGCAAGCATTACCAGAAACTGTGCATAAATTACTGGAGAGACTCGGCAAAAAGTTTCAAGTGTTAATACCTTACGCATGATGGCACCAACCCATTTGTACATTTTATATTGGGAACACTTGCTACAGATGTTTAGCTACTATAGTGGTCACAGAACAAATAAAGTATGCTTCCAAATTTACTTAATCGGTAATCGCCGCCTAATGATTAAGCCTCATCCCACAGACCAATGCCGAAAGAGGAGAAAGCAACACCTTGATCCCAATTAAATATTGAAAGTCTTTCAACATTTAAAGTTCTGAATTTCAAGACTAAGCAAATAAGGAATTTCAGCGACATGTCGCTGAAGTTTTAATATGCAGTCACAGAACTCCCTCGAGTTTTAACTGTGAAAAGTGGTGACAAACTCTCTCAAGTTCACAAGCATCAATCTATAACGATCATACCAGAAACAATAAAACCACCAAGAGACCTATATTTAATTGTGGTCTTACTTTTGGTGTCATCATCATTCTATTGCCCCACAAAAACAACCACGAATTAAATGCAATGTTACCAAATTAGTCTAAAAAGAGCATGATTATTGACAACTCCAAAGTTCCGAAAATCATGCAACACGTGTTCTAGTACCCTCCGGTAACAACTTGCACATCCACATATTCAGGTAACGCCCCACATAACAGCAGAATCCCACACCAATCATTACCAACCAACTTATTACTCAAACACGCTCCTTTTTGCCAATCTATACCACTGGGCTTATTGTGGAGTTAATAACCACACTGCAAGCCTCCTCAGTGATACTCTTTAATTCACTTTCCATATTATATGAACAAAGAAAAGGAACATAAATACTCCTCCATCCCAATTTTGTGGGAGAATAAATATTCAAATATTTGAGATGTCAAAAAGGAGGAGAGAAGTGTAAGGAAGAAATTTTTGATTTATTCTTAAATTTTGTTTAAAAGTATGCCTCCAAATGAAACGGGTACGAAGGAGTATATACTTAAAGGGGGGAAATTCATCCTTTTCAAAGAAGAGACAGATATTATACCTACGTTGAACCTCCTTGGTACTGAAAGAGTACTCTTTTACAAAACACTCACCGCCTCCACATGGAGCAAAGTTACTCCTTAAGCCAACAACTCTAAATGTAACCAAAGTAATGAAATCTCCATGTTAATCAAGGTTAGGGAGAAAATCTAAATTTACAGTAAAAAAAGGATTCCACCTATTTTCATGATTATCTAGCTCTATTACTAAGCGAATCACACTCCTCAAACTACATTCAATGGCAGGCACCACATACCAATCATATTTCCATGCTAACACAAGTACTCAAGGAAACTCCAGAACCAATCACTTGTTGTCGCGTGGATAAATACAGTAAAACCTAGGACCACTGCCTAGCAATCGCCACAATCATCAGTGTGGACCATAGTTGTGAAAAGGCGCTGTGGCGGCCGCCATGGCGGTCGCCTAGCGCCATGGAGGGGTATGTGGCGGACCATTACCTGTGGAGGCTCCGTGGCTAGCGCCATTTGCGCCTTATTCGCGTGGCGTGGCGCAGCGCCGTGGCTAGCCACGGAGACTGTCCGATTTTTAAAAAAAAAATTGAAAAACATGTAATAAAAAGCCCCAAAACCCCTCAAATCCTAAATCAGATTTTTTTTGCCCCCAAATTGCCTCCAAGCTCTCAAATTGGAGAAAATAAGGTATTTTTTTTTTATAAATACCCACAATAATTTATGCAATAAAGTTGTGAACTTTCTGATGAAAACAGTAAATTGTGAGGGAAAAAAGAGCATAATCTTGATATATTACTGTGTAGAAAAACAGAGGTATATTAATGGAGATTGAATATAGGGATTGATGGTACTAAGTAAGATACCACATATTTGTTGACTACTTGTACTAATTATTATGAAATGAAAATGGAGGAATTATGAGGGGCTTTTCATTGTAATTATGAACAAATGGCTATAGATTCAGATATCTAAATTCGGTAACTTTAGTTTAATAATTTAATTTCGGTAATTTATTTTTAATAATTAATTACTGTAATTATTTGTTAATTATTTGATTTCTGTAATTAATTTCTGAAATTTAATTTCTATAACTAATATTTGATTATTTGTTAATTTATTTTATATTTAGTGTGATAATTGTATATTTGATTGTTTGATTGATTTTATTTTTTGGTATTCTAACTAGATTAACTTTTATTGTTTGACTAGTTTGTTAATTTCTATATGTTTGTTATTTATGTAACTTTTATTGTTTGTATTTTTTGGTAATCAAATGCACATTCCAAAGTTTATTTCTATATGTTTTTTATTTATGTAACTTTTATTATTTGAGTAGTTTGTTAATTCATTATATTTTCCATTTGATAAGCTATTATTATTATTTTAATAATAAATTATTGATTACAAAAGGCTACCGCCTCGCCGCACCGCCATGCAGCCGCGACTTTTTAGGGGTTCACCGCCACGGATCGCCATTCGCCATTCAGAACTATGGTGTGGACAACATTAAATGATCTAAGTTCGGAAGGAAACAAATAATGTCTCCTCTGATGTGATTTTCTAGCCCACTCACCCTTCATCAAACTAAACAGTGAACCACTCTCCCAAATAATACTCCCAGCTCTCAAGGCGAAAAGGATATCATTTTTCGGTCTAGTTCTCACACTCTCCAGCAGCCACATGGAAAAAGCTACCCCAAACCTGGAGCTCCATAGTAACCAACATCATAATTACTGTCAATAACACTCCAACTCCAACCCCTCACCACTTTAACATAAACAATTTGGAATGTAATATAATGAACTGCATTCAACATCACGAAACCCAGACCACCAAACGCATAATCACGCATAATGAAGTACAACACTTAAAAATCCCACTTCTAATAAGCCACTAAATGGATCATCAACCAACACAGCATAAAACAAACAAAAAACTAAACTTTCAAAAAAATCGATAAAATTGAACATAAAATTGAATTACCACAACTATCAGCATCAAAGCTAACACACCATAAAGCAAAACCAAAAAAGATAAACTTTCAAACAAACAAAAATCCATAAAATTGAAAATTAATTTATGCTTGCGTTATTGAATTACCACAACTAACAGCATAAAAACTAACACACCATAAAACAAAACAAAACAAAAAACAAAAAATTCGAAAAATTCAACAAAATTGAACATTAATTAATGCTTAAAGAGTTGAATTACTACAAAACTAACCTGCATCGAAGGGCTGTTATTAATAGTCGGGTCTCTATCTTGTGAAACCATATACGGCTTTCTTGATAACGAATTAATTAATTAACAATAAAGTTGACCAAAATTAGGGTATATTAAACCCTAATTTGACCAAATCACAAAAAATAATTGGATCAATTAATCGAAAACTCAAACCCTCAAACACCACATATATAGATAGGAGTCAGTATGATTGTATAAATTATTTATTTATATTATATATTTATATAAATATATATATGTATGTGTGTGTGTGTATTTGGGTGAGAGCACTATGAAGAGGAGAGCTTCGATGGGTTTCTCTCTCTACTTTTTTTTTTTTTTTATTATAATTTGTTGTGCAAAAAAGAAGGGCAACTGTGAGCAAAGGGATTTGTTCAATAAATTAATTAGGGACTACCTGAGCTGTTATACAAACACCCAAATAACGCCGCTTGGACGTTAAAACGACTATTTTTCTAAAAAGCTATTATCCTTGTATAATATTGCTTCTGGTACTACCTCCAAAGTTAAGACAGAGTCGAAGTTATTGCTTAATCAACACAATATAAGGACATTCCTAATAGGAGTTGAATTATATTTTACGAGAATATGGAAATTATTGTCACAACATGTTAACTCTATTGTTATATTTAGATCTACGCAAGATCGCAGAGTGATAAATATTTGTAATTAATCTAGGGAAGAAAATCGTGACGAATTGTGAGAATAAATAAAATTATTATTCTGGATATAATAATTTCAGGGACGGCTAACGGCGCGATCAGATAAAATATTTGAGCAACAAGGCTGTGAAATGGCCTCACCGGATTTGGGAGAATATAAGTGAGAATCGGGGGAATGGGAGACTAATCTTGTGCTTAATTTGGTATGTGAATGAATCCTCCTCGAAAAATTAAATCAAACATGCTCACAAACAAATAAAAAATTAATAAATTATCTCCGATTCTATGATCCTCCCTCAAAACAAACATACCATATAACACGCATTTATTACGATAATACTACTTAAACGGATTATATATTCTTTATATATGTAGTATATATTTAAATGTATTTCAATATATTACATAGTCTCAAGAATACATGGAGATCATGGATTGCTAGATAAGCATACTTAATAATATATTGTTCATTAATCGATGTAATATTATCATAGAAATGGTGCGATGCAAATTACCCTCGCAACCATATATGATTTTCAAATTGTGCTTGTTGGCCTCAACTTATACGTGCATTAAAAATCCTCGTCTCTTTATATCCTAATTTTTGTTCAAATTTAATATTTAAAGAATATTATAGAAGATTGAAGAGTATTATTTTATATAATTATTTTAGAAAACTAGCAAGTTAAATAAACATAAGGATAGTAAATGGTAAGATCATTATATCCAACACATTTTTAATGATTATATTGAACTTATAATAAAAATTAATTATATTAGAAATTACACACATTCATGTCTCCTATTAAAAGAAAAGTTGAGATACCACACAATAAACGCTTATATTTTCAATGGCGCAAAACATGTAGAAATACTTAAAAATATTTGTAAAGTGCAATCATCCCTCCTTTTAAAAACATTGAAGCTCAAATTATAATGCTTTACAAATGTATAAAGGTATGTTTCTATAACCAGTTGTATGGCACAACTTAATGGAGAAAAAACACATCAATGCTCATGTTCAGCATCAGTATTAGGATCTTCAAGACCTTCAAAATTAGATCACATTAATGTCAAAACAATTAATTAAATGAATATTAAATCAAATACATCATTAAGAAAGGATTATAGATTACATGTGCAAGCTCAATACATCATTAAGAAAGGATTATAGATTACATGTGCAAGCTCAATACAGGTAAACAAAGGCTTATTTCGCTTTTAGCTCTCTACACTACGCCAGATCTTTTAATGGCCTCATACTTTTCGATCTTTCAAGCATTTGCCCTTAAACTTTCTATCTTTTTAGGCTTGGTCCCTATCCCCATATTTAACCCAAAAAAATACATTTTTGACATCAAAATACATTAAAAAAAGAGTTAGATGACTATTCTACCCTTATTCCTACCAGATGCGCGTTGGAGGAATTAACACATAAATTTACAAATCTAATTTCCCAATCCAATTAATCACTTTCATCTAAACTCTTCATAACCAAAGCCAAAAACCTTTCGATATCCTTCACCAAAAACCTTGACAATTCTGGAGAGAAGAAGACCATCTGACAGAGAAAGAGGAGGTCTCGTGAGCCTTCACATTTAAGAATTACCTCGATGAGTTCGATGTAAGAACCCGGGTCAATTCCGAGAGAAATGAACCCTCTTCCAATTTCCTAGCGATTATGGTGCTTAATGTACAATTTCCATAATTTAATGTACTTTTATTCCTTGCGGTATGTTCAATTTGGGGGTTTTTTGCCGCTACTAACACCACGATTCTACAGGTGGAAAAAATAATTTCTTACTCTAAATATCAGTTAAGGTTTGCTTCTGGGGTCACCATATGTATATCAGGGGCGGGTTAAGTATGTAGATTATTGTCAGGGGTATCGAATGACCATGATTTGGTTAATGTACCGGCTTTACAAACTGTGGGATTTAGACAGGATTTCCTTCCTATTTTATAAGAAGCTTATGACTTCTTTGAATAATGGCTTAGTCCAACTTAAGAGTGTGCAGCATGTGGATGATACGCTAAAACGGACTAAAAGTGGGTTGTGTGAAAATAGGATTATATGTCACCCACCCCACAGAAAGTTTTACAAGAAGTGCGATTTTAGGTGAGATTTATGGTGATCTTAGACGCATGTGGCCCAAAGCTACTTTGAAGGAAATTAACGACGAAGAGGCGAAGTTGTTAGGGTACAAAGGAGATGGGGGCTCTAAGATTGATCCCCAAAATATGTTGTTGTTAGAGTGGTATGATAAAGTTTAAGGGTCGGGCGGCGGCATGTGGGCTTCACGAAGCCGAGAGGCGACAAAGTTCAGTGGGCATGAGGCAATAGTTCGGGCTTCACGGTCGGAGAAGCGAGTAAAGTTCAGCGCGCACAATAGCATGTGGGCTTCGAGGTCACTGATGGAGTTCATGGGTCGGATGAAAGTTAGCGGGGCGATGAATTCACAGAGTAACAACGCTATCTATGATGGTTGAGGATGTTGGGATCATGATTTAATATGACTATGAACCGAAAAATTTCATGAAAGCACGACTTCGATTATGACACTGATGAGAATTGTGAGAACGCAAGATAATCGGCAATGTAGAAGTGGACCATGTTACCTGGATTTGCGACGAAGCCTTTGTAAGATATAAAATCGGCCTCAATGACATCAGCTACTACCTAAGTGGAAGCTTTGAATATTCGATAAGTCAGGAGTTGAGTGAAGAAGAAGAGGAGGATATCAAGCTCGCTTCTAGCTCAAGGACTAAGAAAGAAAAGAGAAGAGGCGCATGGAGTTTAATAATGAAAGGCATCTTAAAATCCAATCTTAGTCCCCGATATTTATTTGGTCAGCATTAAGATTTTGTGGCTTATAAGTGAATACGCGGTGAAGACAAATAACTCACTTAAGTTTTTGAAGAAATCTACGTTAAAGATGCGGTAAAATGTATTCAATTAAAAGCGACTTATGTATTTTGTTCGGTAGTCAAGGCATCTAACAACTTGGCTATTAAGATTGCCGAGAACATACCTATGGCACTCCATGAAAATACCAACAATTACCGTGAAGCTGGGCCCAAGCAGCGAGGTACGTAAACAAAGCGCGACAACCAAATATCGCTTCCAGAATTTATCAGACATTTTTGAAGGCTGAAATCAACACGACTATGATACTTGCAGCCCATAGTACCGTTACCTGATGTTTGGTAACGAGGAGCAACAATTTGCTAGACTATGGAGTTATGCGAAGGAGTTACTTGACATTATGCCTGGTTCAACTGTCATCACCAAGCTTCATGAGCAAAAATTTGAACGTGTTTATGTCCGCCTCGCACTAACGGGGTTAAAGCATTTTTATTTAGCCGCAGTAAGATTTCAGACGGATGGTCGCTTCCCCTAGCGCGCATTCATGGTCGATTCTCACGTACCAGAGGTCTTGATGCTGACAACTAATCTACTAATCGCATGGACCGCATTCCCATTTTGTCCTGGCAACCAATTGTACTGCACCGGTGAATAATCGTCATGATTCAATGTTTTCTATCATCGTGTCGAGGATCAGCCCAATTGATGTTGTTTATTATATAAGGTTTCGAGGCCCTAATTACGTATTAGCCGATGGTATTTTTTTAATTTTAATCCGACATATAATTTGCACTTGTTTTCGCTTTATTTGAGTTTAGGCGCTTATCTAAGCAAAGCTGCTGAATCTACTAATCAAGATACGAAAGCAAAATTCACTAAGAGTTGCATGAGTCACGATCCAAGAATAAGGGATTCGGCCCATCACTATTAGGTTATGGAAACCTATAAAAGAGGAGAAGTTAGAGTAAAAGCGGAGCTCTTCAATTTTAAAAGAAGTCATCAACGTTGTCGAGCTTTGGCGCACTATCAAGTCGGAGCGATTACTTTTAATTGGTTTGAATATTTTTAATTCAAGTTATTTTATTGTTAAGCGATGAACGCTTATTAATTTCATGTATGCTTATGTCTTTTATTATGAACTAATTTTATTATTAGTCGTGACTTACGATGTAGTCGATCGTGATGATTTGATTTTCTCGAGTTAATTTATTTCCAGCTTATACCGATTATTGTGCATAATTAGTATTTAATATCTGATATCAATATTAAGTCGCTCATATGCTGATTAATCGCTAAATAGGGTCAGCTACTTCACGAATCGATAATCGAACACATGTTTCACTTACCATAGAGATATAGTAGTGTCACGTGCAATTTATTACATAAGTTATTAAAAAGATCTCCTATTTGAAGCCTATCATGTAGATATAGTTATTAGTTTCTTAGGAGACTTAATCGTGCTAATCGAGAAGTAATATCAATTGTATAGGAATGCTTTTGTTATGAACTAATAAGTAACTACTAGTTAAATTGAATCTGACGATCCGATGAAATCATGTGCCCTGACTATACTTCGAATATTAAGTACAATCCACTACTTTTGCATTCAAGCAAGATAGCTAATTTAATTGCTTAGTCAATTTAGTTAAGTAGTCTAGATAATAATTTACTCTTGAATTATTGGGCTAATTAAGGATTAAGAAAAGACCTAGTATTTAGTATATTGAATTTGTGAGACGATACTGCTCTTATTCATTATATTATTTCGACACGACCCGACTCGAATTCGAACATAAATAATAGGTGTCAGTTTACCAATCATCACCACCGCCAATATACTTACTATTAATAATCAGCATGACACGCATGGGGTTTTAACGCAAAAAAGCCGAGATGGAAGGGTACGGTCCGGCCCAAGGCATGATGATGTATTGAAATGTGGGAAAGATCTATGACTCATCACTGTGAGCTTTTGGATCTCCTAGGTACGTAAGTCACTTCTACTCAAATATAGCTTGCGGGTCGACATGAGCAGTTAATCATCGCCATTCGCTTGCGGCGCCTGGGTAGATTCCTTGTGTGCATGCAATTTGTGTGTACAAGTCACAGAACAAAGACCCAAGAAAACATGTGCACAAAAACTACCTTCTAAGCACATGGTTTATGACTTACAACCATTTTCTTGAGCCTTTGAGAGGCCCTGTGTTCTGGACAAAGAGTCCATATCCAGATATCCTTCCACCTGACATGAGAGTTTTACCAGGAAGACCGAAAAGATGTCGTACCAAAGATGTTGCAGAAAGGGTAGAAGAGGTTGAAAAGCAAGCAGCCGAGACGGCTAAGAAGAAGCAACACGATGGAGTTTTCAAGGCTTCAAGGAAGGGGGCCGTGATTCACTATAAGATATGTACGCGTAGTCATACTCATGGATTCTCATTATAGGAAATCGGTTGACGGGAGGATCTGATTCCGAGCTTGTACCATCTTCTATAGCCAAGAAACGGAAAACAAGAGGATCATCTTCTCAACTTTATTGTAATCTACCAGAGTACATGCATATACGGGATGGAATCGGGGCTCGGGGACGTAGACCGCTGACGGAGACATACGTAGCCTCATTTGAACCGTGACTCGCAAGTGGCTTTTAACCTTGAGACTTTAACAATGAATTAGTGTCAGGGTAGGTGATACGTTTGATGTCAAGTTTCCTTTACCTTACCTTTTAATGAATTAACACTATTTTTTTTCATCATTTTCCATGAAATATATTCTATTTTTCAGCTTCTTTATGTCTTACCCCTACCTTTTTTAATACTATTTTACCGTCAATCTTTGTTTAACCGGTATTGGTACGCTTCGCTATAATAGTTCAGGGACCATAGTTCAGGGACTATTGTTCCGAGACTGCAGTTCACGGCTACTCACAGCAAATGGAAACACATACATTAAGAAGAAGAGGAATGAAGCATTCATCAGAACAAATCATTCATTAGTACACATAAACTTGGTCCCATTAAACATCCAAAAACAAGTGTTGTAACAACTGAAAACACCATTAAACATCCAAAAACAAGTGTTGTAACAACTGAAAATACCATTAAACAGACCTAATATTACATTACAATGGCTAATTTAACAAGGTTGGGAAACCAATATGACCACAATTGCGACATAAAATGAATTCATCCAAGTCCCCTAACCAACAATTTAAAATAATACTACACCGACATTAATAAACGAGCAAGAAAAAATCCAAAATCCACACTTTTCGTTCGACCCTCTCGAATTTCTCGCTCATAACATATCTGACAACACCTTACGAACCTTCTCTACCGTGATTTTTCTCTCCTCGCGGAAGTCTTTTACCCACTCAACAAAATAACGTGCCACACCAACACTGACATCTGATTCGTGCGGCCCCATGAAAATCGATGAAACATGTGATGTACTCGGCTGCTGAATTCATGCATAGTCAATTGGGGGTTTTCAATCAGGGTTCTTCAATTGGGGCGTATCACACAACAATACCATGTGCCCCTGGGCCGCTTTATAGACCGATTTTCCTTCAAAACATGAAATTACTAATTTGCTCTCCACTTAATCACACAAGTGCACATCACGCACCTCAAATGCGATGCTTGTATGTATTTTGCTGTCAAAAATGTGTTTTTTTGGGTTAAATACTGTGGATGGGTGACGTTCGAAAAGATAGAAAGTTTAGGATCATGCCCAAAAAGACATCGGGGCATAAGTGACCAACTGTAAAAGATACGATAATATAAGACTAAAAACAAATTAGCCATAAACAAATGCCTACAATCTACATAGTGAAAAATGAGAAATTGACATACATAAGGAAATATGAGAAATCTAACATATACCGAACTATACACTCTGACATATACGGGGTTCAAAAAATCAACGTGTTGCTTCAAAACTCAAACATCACTGTATCATGACATACACAGATCTGATAATTTAGCTCCAATAACTAATTATATACTTACACATATTATCAATTATCAACCTTGAGAATGTAAAACAAACACAAACATGAAGTGGAGGAACGTTATCAAAACTAAATTACACAAAAATGATTTTCGTTCCAGCAAGTATAAATGACATACACAAATCTGATAACTTAGCTCCAACAACTAATTACATACTCACACATATTATCAATTATCAAGCTTGAGAATGTAAAACAAACACAAACATGAAATGGAGGAATGTTATCAAAACTAAATTACACAAAAATGATTTTCGTTCCAGCAAGTATAAATGTTATCAAAACTGAAAAGAAAAGATGTTGAAGGGAAAAATATGCAAAAAAATTTAGACCATTTCTCGATTTGTGCGTGTGTCATCCTTGCGCAGGGCCATGTTAATTCTATGTATCGTCTACTTTATCTGATGTCCCTCGGCGGACAAGCCACGGCGAACTGTAACTACATATATAATCGCTCATATTCCTCAGGAGCGTACGACGCGTGGGAGGTAAACAATTGTTCATCTGTATCAAATTTTTACTCTCAAGAGGCCAATCATAATTAGACCATTTACCAACAAACAAAAAAAGACAACTAGATAATACATTATGTCTCAAATACATTAAATTTAATCTAAATAAATATAAATTATTTGATTACCCTTATTTAATAGGGCTAATGGTCAGAACCATCACTCATGTTAGTGTCTATTTTTCATTCGCTCACTCAAGAATTAAACGGTCCCGTTCACCCACTCATCATTATAAAAAGGATATTTTCTCTACTTTTGTTGAAAAAATCTTGCTCATCAGACAAGAGATGCGGTCACGTACCTATCACGTGATTTTTGCCAGGGTGTACCATACTTCACAAAAAAATTAAAAAACTACATATACAAAAATAGGGTAATCCTTAACCCAAACCCTCCTTGTTCCCGCCCCTCAACCCTCGACTTCCCCAAATTTAACCACTACCAAACTTCATCTCTCACAACCGACCCACCCGCCTCCCTCGTGACAAAATTACCTTTTTAAATGGCAACGGGGCGACGTGTTCTTGAGGTGTCAATTAGTTTATTACGTAGTACACCATAGAAGAAAAGGATGAAATTGAATGTCAATCTTCAACTAATTCAACTCAGTTTCAGACCCAAGAATACCCTCTTGAGCTTCAATCACACAAAGAATCTGAATTTGAGGAATAAGCTGATGACAGAGTTGAAGAAAAAGATACAAATAATGATGATAATATGAAATTCAAGGTGAAGTTGCTAAGCAACGTTGCTTGATTTTCTACGCTTTGGGTCAGGATATTTCAATGAATAAAATGTTTGGTTGTATATCCGGTGATAGTAGTTTCAACTTTCAGATTCCCACTTCGCCTCTGTGAGATGGTTGCTCACGAACTGAAAACGGGCGGTCGAAGATGGTCATTGTAAGGCCACTTTGTACGAGTTAATGGTCCTATTTTTGCATTTTGTTATGAAAATTACTAATTTACCCCTTACAAAAGTCACGTGATAGGTACATGACCACATTAACAGTATTTTTAACTGAAGTAGCAAAAGTATTCATTTTACAATCACGGGTGTTGAACGGCCCATTTAATTCATGAGCTTAATCGAATCTGAAAAATCGACACAAACACGAAATACGCTCCCAATCATTGTAATCTATTTACTAATAAATCATAAATGTTATATTTTATACTATTATTGATATCATAAATATTACGAGTATATTTTTAGTCATACAAACTAATTTAGTTACAATTGTTTTTATTATTTCAAATATTAAATTACTAATTTATTTATATCATAAAGATAAAAAAAGTGCTACATAAATGTGATGTACTTATAAGTCATTTTACTCTTTCTCCGACTTATCTATACCATATATACGTCTAAGTACAGACATTGCCAATGTCAAGCTCAACTTTGATATTTCTATTTTACCATTTTAGTAACTAACCACCCTAAAATCCTACAATTATTGCTTACATTTGACAAAACTATTGAAAACAAAGACGAAATAAAGGCCGCTTGCTATTTTTCTACATTCTATTAATCTTCTTCGGCAGATAATTCTCAATTACATAATCACATTTTTATTTTGTTCTCTTATATACGATGCTACATAATTTTAATTCATTATTCAGACTATAAAAAATATATTATAAAATTAATGACGAATTCAAACGCACTACGCACAAATAACTAAGTAGCTTATCGTTTATCCAAACATGTGAAGAACATGTTTAGTCAAACACCCTCCTAAGGCTAGCATGTCAAGTTTGAAATTGTACCTATTGTCCCGAATGGGTAAACACTTTATCGGCATACGTAATTACCTAAATAAGCAGTGATATCGAAGAATACCATGTCCTCTACCAACACACAAAGGAACATTCGCATTGGGCCAAGCTTTGGGCTGCTCGGGCACCAACCAGCTTGTTGATAACCCCTTTCGTTCACAAAACTAGTGATAAAATAACCATAAATAAATATATGAGGTGCATTAATTCTTTTAAAAACAATTCTTATGTATTTTTAAAACTTTATCGAAAATTTAATCAAACGTATTCATGTATACTGGATAAGTTAGCTAGTACAGATTGATAGTCGAACCCGACGGACTATGTGATCGAGTAACTAACGGGTATCGATCATTACTGGATTTGGGAATGTAATTAGAATAATTGGAAAAATATCCTGGTCCAAGTATAAAGGCAAGACCAAAACCCTGTCGGCAAAATCACTTGACCTCTGTAGTCTGTCTGTAATAATAGCTCGGAACAACAATAATAATTATTCAATTAATTTGTCCCAAAACGATGTCGTTGAGGCCAAGCGAGAGGACGGAGGTGCGGCGGAACCGGTACAAGGTGGCGGTGGACGTCGATGAGGGGCGGCGGCGGAGGGAGGACCAGATGGTGGAGATCCGGAAGAGTAAGCGTGAAGAGAGTTTGCTCAAGAAGCGTCGTGAAGGCCTTCAAGCTCAACAACAATTTATTGCTCCTCTTCAACCTTCTTCTACTGTCGAGAAAAAGGTACCATTTTTATCACCTTTTTACTACTAATTAATACTCCCGAATACGAAAACGTCAAATAAAAAAACCCGGAGTTAGTATAGTTTAGATGTAGCTATGTTGTTTTTTAATGCCAAAAGATGGTCTAGTTTGAATTTTCAGTGGTCGAAATTAACAAACTTTTGATATAATTATGTTGATTTTAATGGCATGGTCTAGTTTGATTTTTACTTCCGGCCTTAATTGGCACATACGGAGTAATACATTAATTGAAAATCATTCAAACACAGGTAAAACCGAATTTGGGGTTAACAAAAACAGGGTGAATTTAGGTGAATCATTTGTGCTCAATTAACTAGGTGAATATAGAAAAATAGAACCCAAACATGGTGAACTTGAAATTAAATCTCCTAAGTTCATCCCAATCCCAATCCCAATCCAAAGGGACCGTCAATGGTCGAAATTAACAATCTTTGCGGCCTTAACTGACACAAAACATTATTTGAATGCACCTTTAAACTTTATACTAGAGAAAAAGGTACAATTTTTATCACATTTGATTCAAGGTGTATCTGTTTACATCTTTATTCAGATGTCTACTTCTCATTGTTAATCATGTGGATAAGTTGTTGCCCAAGTTAAGTGTCAACATTTTCTTCAAAGAAATATATTTGTCGTGTCGTACTCTTGTAGAGTGTTGCTTCATTTGATTAATGCAAAATTTCTTAGAACTAATGATCTATTTCAACCTATTTTATTCTTGATATCAAAATCGACGTACGTGCAGTTGGAGAGTCTCCCAAATATGGTTGCTGGTGTTTTCTCGAATGATGGTAGTTTGCAGTTGGAGGCAACCACTCAGTTCCGCAAATTACTCTCTATTGGTATATGGAAAAAAGTCATTTCTGTTTTTCTTTTTAACTTTTTATATTCCATATGTGCTACTTAATTAGATGGCTGGTATAATTATTAGAGAGGACTCCTCCCATTGAGGAAGTTATTCAAGCTGGAGTTGTTCCGCGCTTTGTTGAATTCCTTACAAGGGAAGATTTTCCACAACTTCAGGTTTGAAATCGATGAGTGCAACTTTTTTACTTTGTGGATGACTTTGTAGTTCTTATCATCTCTTGCTATACTTTCAGTTTGAGGCTGCTTGGGCTCTCACAAATATTGCTTCTGGAACCTCTGAAAACACAAGGGTGGTAATTGACCATGGTGCTGTCCCAATTTTTGTCAAGCTTCTTGGTTCACCTAGTGATGATGTTCGGGAGCAGGTCATGCTTATTTTATAATTCAGAAGTCAAATTATAGAGTTCTGATGTTAAATAATGAATATAAACAACTCACCTATGATTTATTTTGAAATGCAGGTTGTGTGGGCATTGGGTAATATTGCTGGAGACTCTCCCAAATGCCGAGACCTTGTTCTTGGATTTGGTGCTCTGATGCCTCTTCTACTCCAGCTAAATGAACAAGCAAAGCTTTCAATGCTTAGAAATGCTACATGGACTCTGTCGAATTTTTGCAGAGGCAAACCACAACCACCATTTGAGCAGGTTTGGTTTTTGTTTATTTAGGCTTGATTGATTCTCTATCAGCGTTGTTTTTTCATATTTTCATGACATCTTTTCTACAACCTTAAAGGTAAAACCAGCGCTTCCAGCACTGCAACGCCTCATCTATTCAAATGATGAAGAGGTGTTAACTGATGCATGTTGGGCTCTCTCTTATCTTTCTGATGGCACCAATGATAAAATCCAAGCCGTCATTGAGTCTGGTGTTTGTCAACGACTAGTGGAGCTCCTCCTGTGAGTTAAATTTGTTTACCATTATGTTAGCGAGTATGGCTACTCAGTTTTATTAATTTGTTGACGAAATCCTATTTCTATGAATTGAATGTGACAGTCATCCATCACCATCTGTGCTCATTCCTGCTCTACGGACAGTTGGAAACATTGTGACTGGAGATGATGCTCAGACCCAGGTCAGTTTTAAATTTATGTTAAGAGTATTTGTTCACTGACTATATTCCAATGGGAAAGTTCTGATATTTAAATAAATACATAGTTTTTGATTGTTTATTCTCTTTGGGTGTAAGACATTATTTAATGATGGATGAATATATGGATTTATTTGGTTTTAATAAATACGTTAACTTGACCTTTCGTTTCTTTCTGGCTTTGTGATTGTTATTTTTTGATTTTTTCACTTTGGTGTCTTCTTCATATTAATATATCTTTTAGTTCTGAGGTGCGGTTTGGCATGATATTTTTCCCTTTCAGTGTATTATTGACCTTGGAGCACTTCCTTGCCTTTCAAGCCTGTTGACGCATAATCACAAAAAAAGTATCAAGAAAGAAGCATGTTGGACTACCTCAAACATTACAGCGGGGAACAAGGACCAAATACAGGTATTGTGTTATTTGTGTCGAGTTGTATACAGATCCTTCAATAATTTTACACATCTAGACTTCTAGATAAACTGTCCTGATTTCTCCCTTGCCTCTTTTCCATTTTTTCTTGTCACAAAGTGGTGTTTTATATCATGTATACATTTCCTCTACTATAATATTAAAAGTAGAATAATTTGTTAACTTTAAAATCTATCTATTACTCGAGCCTAGTACTTTTTGAAGCAATCATGCTCGGCTCAATAATCTTATCGATCGGAGCACAATAACAAATTTTGGATTTGTAGCCTTTATCAATTCGAGCACGGGCCCTTTGTGCTTGCTCATCAATAACCTTAAAGGAGGTGTATCTTTTAAACGAACAAAATGTTTTGTTCATAAAAAATACTACTCCCTCTGTTTTTTTAGTTGTCGTTTTAGCCATTTGTACATGGATTAAAAAAAAGAAAAAGTAGTCAAAAAAGTCAAGATCAAAAAAAACGTAAAATTACAATCAATTCAAACAATATTATCGGGTTGGTTGTTAACTTAAAGAAAAAAGGTAATTTGCTATTTATTATGCTAAAACGACAACTAAAAAAATAATTTTTTTTGGCTAAGACGACAATTAAAAAAAACAGGGGAGTACCTCCTATTCATTTTAATTTAATTGATGTTTTCAGTTTTCCGTGTCAAAGTTTGACCATCAATTACTTTTTAGTTACATAATGAAAAATTACCAAAAACTTATATTATGAAAAAAAATTAAAGGCGAATCCACTTATATAACTTCTATATTTTCCAGAATAAGGAATAAAAAGTAAGTTCTGGTCAAAACTTGATACGGAAAAAACAAATACACCAATTAAAAAATGAATAGGAGGTAGTATGTATTTAGAGCAATTTGTGCTCTAAGCTTTCTTGTCAGCAAGCAAACAAAGTTTAGCTCGATACTCTTTTGCTTTACCTATTCTTCTTCTAAGTTCTATTCTACCAAGATGAAGCACTTGCCCGTACTCCATGTAATGCGAGTAGTCATTCACAAAGTGACCCTATTATATGGGGTCAAATGGTTGTTTACAAGTTCAATCTTATGTATGTGTATCAAAGAATTGTAATTTTCATGCTGTCATCTATTTCCAAATCTTTTGCTCTTCTTACTCTCTATTTATATAATGGTGGGATTTGATTGCAACATAGCGAACACTTTGTATATGTAGACTGTTATTGAGGCTGGATTAATTGCTCCTTTGGTCAACCTACTCCAAACAGCCGAATTTGACATAAAAAAGGAGGCCGCATGGGCTATTTCCAATGCCACTTCTGGTGGTACTCCTGATCAAATAAAGTATGCCTCTTTGTTTTGCATTTATTTTTCTTTTTGCTTTGTCAATGGTGTTTTAGGGGTTCCATCACTTCTATGATTTGATGTTTGTCTCCATCATGGTTGATAGGTTCTTGGTTAGTCAAGGTTGCATAAAACCACTCTGTGACCTCCTTATATGCCCAGATCCAAGGATTGTCATTGTATGCTTAGAAGGACTAGAGAACATATTGAAGGTTGGGGAAGGTGAAAAGAATCTTGGAAATACTGGGGAGGTCAATTACTTCGCTCAGCTGATCGATGAAGCCGAGGGTTTAGAAAAGATTGAGAATCTACAATCACATGACAACAATGAGATTTACGAAAAAGCTGTGAAAATTCTTGAGACTTATTGGTTGGAGGAGGATGAAGCTGCGGCTGAAGAAAATCAGGCTGCATTCAGCTTTGGAGGCAGTGATATTAAACCCCCGCCCGGTGGATTCAATTTTGGCTGAAGGTAACTAATATGTAAACTTCATTTTGAAAATTGTATGTACCTGTTCTTGCAACTCACTTGAAAATTGGGCGCGAGGAACTATGCCCTACTCTAGTGTAGCAACTTGCAATTATCATTGAGTTTTAAACTAACTAGTTGAACAATGCAGGTTTATGGTGGTAGATGGTCCAAACCGTCCAATTATGTTGCTACATGGTGTCTATTGGCATCAATGTCATGTCAGGTCAGGTCAGGGCACCTCAGTTTGTTCGTTACAGTCTCTGGTCAAGTGTCGGTTGAGGTGCTTCGTCGAGTCAGTTTATGCTAGTATGGTTAATAAGTTAAGGTGCACAAGTCCAATGATCCTGGTGGTTGCACATCGACCGTTGTTCTTTTTGGCCATATATGGTCACCTATTTCTACCAAGAAATGGTCGCAAGAGAAATTTGAAAGAACATGGTCACTCGAACAAAAGTCGAATGAGTCGATACATTTGTCATCTGCTTTTTTCTTAATTGTGGGTCTTGGCTGAATGAATAATGCATGGGTTACTGTATTGATATTCTCCTATTTCCTGGAGATGATAATGGTTTATGTAATGTTACTCTCTCCATTCCTTTATCTAAGATCCATTTAATTTTGCACAAAATTTAAGGAAAATTCAAACACATTTCATAAATATAGTTTATTTTTCCCTCCAATTTTTCTTACTTAATTTGGTGTAAAATGGAAATAAAAATGCATTTTATTTGCAACATTGGCTAGATTACATTTGGCAAAGGAGTACATATGAACATACCTTTGTGTCAGCAATTTCAACTTTAATATCGCCTGACCTATCTTACGCTTGTCATAAATATCAAAACGCCCCGAATACGCTCAACGTTTTACAAGCTCTCCTACTAAGTAGGATAGAATCCCATCGCATGCAAATTGATTCAATGATAACAAGGAGGTTCTAAGTGAGATGGGAGAGTCTTGAAGTGCAAAAAATTATTTACTTGGGTGGGAAAAAATGCTTTTCTTATTTCCTTAGGAATATAGGATTCTGTTTGTCTAGAAAAAGGGATTAAGGATCAAGATCAACTGAACACATCCAAATCCAATCATTAGATGTACTGAAAACACCAAAAGAATTGGAAATGTTGATCAAACTTGTAAATTTGCAATTGAGGAGATTTATAAAAATCTTGCTTAAATTCTTAATTTAATTCGCCTTTATGCTACTCATGCCCTCAACTATACATAAAGATAAATTTCGGCATGTGTCTCAACCCGATCACAAGTAGTTTTACTTTAAATCACTTTAATACAAGCATTCGCCTTCCCTTATGAAGTCGAACCCACATCGCATGCAGTTATGCTATATATTGGAGCATTTTATACTCTAGCTTTACCGGCTGTGGAATCCATGCTCTGAGACTGGCGAGATTATAAAAGTTTGAAACCTCGAGCTACACGCAGGAGACAAATCGCGAGATGTATTCCACTGACATGTAACTTAAGCTTCCCCTTTAAACCACTTCAATACGGTATTCTGCTTACCAGACACTCGCCAACTCCACATCATATAGTGCTGATGCTTACTTAACACTCAAACTCTTTACTACTGGGAAATGGCCAGTTCCTAAAAATACAAAAGACTTGAGGAGATTACATCTAATTGGTTAACTTCTTTAGCTTGGATTTTGATACGTTTAAAATATCAAATTTCAAAAGCTTGATAAAAGACTTATCATTTTCTTTTCTATTGCACCTAAATACCTCATGAAAAATAAACATTTATCTATATGTATCAACTTTTGTGATCTTGTATATATACTTTAGAGTTTTGCACAAGACCTATAGAATTTGGTAGGAGTAAATATGTTAAAAAAAAGTATACTATTTCTTGGTTTTTTTATCATTATAAGTACTCCGTAATTAATTATATTAACAAAAACATCAATTATACAATTATTATTTCAATTAACATACTCAAGACTATATTAATTGCTAATATTACTTTTTATCGAAGGAAGATGTAAAATAGTCAAAATCAATTGAATGTTATAAAATGTTGCATGTTTTGATAATATTTCCTTATATTTAACCAATAATTCCTAAAGATTTTGAACTAAAGCCGTAAAATAAAAGCTCGAAAAAGAAAAAGGTAAATAGAATCTGTTTGTTGAGTCCCCAGAAAAACCCTGTTTGTTGATCTTGCAATTTGGTAGTGAAAATGGTTGAGAAGCAGTCATCCATCAAGCCATGGTTCTTGGATACTGTCCCTCTCTTAGTTGTCATCCTCATTGCTGCTCATCTTCTTGCTTTGGTACCCTTCCAATATTTCACTTCAATTTCTACTTTCTTTATTTATTTTCAACTTTTGCAATTTTTTAGTCCTCCCCATCTAAAAGAATTTGTCTGTTTTGAAATTTGGTAGCTCAATTATTTTTATTGAGTTGATTGGAGATACGTCGTATTTATATAGCTGATCCCACCTAGTGGAATAAGACTTGCTTTGGTTTATAGCTCAATTATTTTTGGTAATGTTGTGATATTTGGTTAAAAGTATATAAAAAAGATTGTATTTTTATGTTCTTTACTATTAGTTTTGATTCAAATTGATTAGAGCTACACAGTTTGTTAATAATATTTTTATTAATGTTGTATACTATTTGGTGAAAAATATATCAAAAGATTGTATTTTTAATGTTCTTTACTATGAAGTATTAGTTTTGATTCGAATTGAAGTTATGTATGTCAATTAAAGCTTCAAAGTTTTGTTAATAATATTAATGTTGTATAATATTTGGTGAAAAATATGTCAAAAGATAGTATCTTTAATGTTATTTACTACGGAGTATTAATTTTGATTCAAATTGAAGTTACTGAGTCAATTGAAGCTACAAAGTTGTCAATTTTGACCGTTGAAAATCAGGACAATCTTTTTGAGATGGAGGTAGTATTTTATTTTATATTGAGCCGGATACAACTTTTGTAGGTTTATTGGATTTACCGGTTAGCTACTGAGAAGCAGCCTCAGAAACAGCCCCAGAGAACAAAGAAGCATTGATCAGAAAAATCATTGTTGTTTCTATTTGTAAAATTACATCAGGTAAAAGAAGATAGACCGTTATTTTAATACTTATAAGTGGATCGATTTATTTATATCGATCCGATGTTTGATTGTTCGGAAATTAATTGAATTGAATATTTGATTTTGTTTGTGTTTGAGAGATCTACTTGTGCTTTTGAAATGGTGAATTCTTCATGTTTGATGCCCTTTTGCTTGTATTGTTACTTTTTTGGATATATGAAGTTTTATTGGCTTAAAGTCAAAATTTTCATAAGAGTCGTCTTTGTTGCTGGGATGGGTCCTATTGTTTTTCTGTTCTTGGAAGTATTGAACTACCAATGCCACGAGGGTTATCATTTCAGTTTGGAATCGCTTCTAGTCAATAAAAACCATTATATTATTACGGCGTATTACTCTAAGATTGATGTTCTCGACCGATAGTCTTACCAAATGATTGGCTCCCTGATATTACCGCTGATGAAGCTGAGGTGCTGACCACAAGTCACATTGCCTTGATTATGTTTTCGCTTGGCCACTCATCAGTGGATTGGTGTACCAATGGGTCTATTCCTGGTGTTTGCCCCCCTGTTGGTCATGGGGCAATGCAGACTATGCTCTCCTTCAGGAACTGAATTAATCGAATAAGCTCCTGGACGCAGATACAGAAGTAGGACATGCTAAAATAAGAATGGAGGGAATTCGTGTTCTTTCATGGAACAGCCCATTAACAATCAAGACTTCAAAAACTTGAGTATAAGATGGCTCCAAAATATTTTGATGAGAGGATGACTACCCATTAACTGAAACTTTCACATAGAGTTGATGGTTTAGGCAATTGCCTAAAATAACTAGAACTCATTGATTTAAAATGTTATCTTACTTCTCTATAACCCTGATATGCATGCTGATTGCCGAGTCCCTTCGAGATGATATATCTGTTAAACAATCTTTGGTCTAGGTCTCAACTATATTGGGCAACCAGTTCTTATTTTACAATCAGTGGGCCTGTCTAGTTTTCTTCCATTGGGAGCTGATTACCAAACCTTTATTCTGTTGCCTTTTCTATTTCTGCATTGTTGTGGTTGTGCCTCGTCAATCGTTAATGTGTAGTCTAGTGTTGCTATATAACTATTTCATGCACATTTCCCTCTACAATTCCTATGGGTTCTTCATAATTATAGAATTATGAAACTCATGAGGCTAATTAATGAATTCAGGGGTTGACTGATTATTCAAGCTGTGGTTTTAACAGATCAACTTTATTTTGTATCGTAGTTGTATGTCAAACTGTTCTTTTTTAAATTTTGAATTCTTAGAAGGATAACTAGTAGATTTCCTCCCCTGATGCGACTTGAAGTTTATTTACACTAATAGCTAAGGGCCAACAACCCAAGAGTATTCATAACAAAAAGATTGGGCATGTGAGAGTTCTTGATAGAGGGAGATGCCACCCATCCTCAATCAAGTATGTGCTTGATGTTATTCCATTAACTCGGAAAGAGGAAAAACAGTGTTTACCAGTGTGAACTTGATTCGTTAAATGTGGGGTCGGTTTTTCATGTCTTCTTCCTTTGGCTCCGTGTTAGATTTTTTGCTTAGGTTGCCAGTTACGACAGTACTAAAATTCCATCATCTGGTGTAAGTAAACTAATCTCTCTTTCTTCGTTTTTTCCCTTTCGTGCTCAGGGATTTTTCACGTTGGATACCACAGGGAGAAGGTCTGAAGGTGTTTCTGGTGGATAGTGTAGCAGCTTTTCACTAAATATTGTATGATCTCCTAGGTTTAGTTTTCTGAAGTTACCATCATGTTACAGCTAATTCACAACTTTGTTTCTTGTACACGCCCATAAAATATGATTTCTCTAGATATGTTGATTTCTTGTACACACCCAACAATAGTCATGTCCGATTTCTTGCGTGTCCTTGTCTACATAAACATGGTGTTGGTCATGGATTTTGTCTTCCAAAGTTAGTTCTAACTTCAAAGAATAAATCTATGTTTGACATATTAGTTTTTATGAATCATTTGATTGATTATTTAGACCGTGCCGATACCACCCTCAGCCAGCTGCAACGGAATCGTCTCTGCTATACTGCCATACGTACACCTCCGGCAAGAGAATACCACCCATCTTCAAGTCCAACCTGAACAAACAATCTCATTACAGATTTTGAGCTGATATAGTTTTAGTTAGATGCATATTATATCAAAAGGTCTAGCATTCATGAGCTTTACAGAAAAATGAACCAATGTAGGACAAATTGGAGACGTTCTATTCATATAGTCAAACCTTACTCCTGGACAACAGATCGAAGGGTAGAGGTATACTTGGATCTTTGAGAAATAGCTTGAGACGATATAACTGGAACATGAGATAGCAATCTAGAGAAATCTATAATTGGAAGGCATATAGCAAGACATGTGCTCTTGACTTTAGCTATCAAATAAAAACTGTACATTTTGACCAATTCCAAAAGAATATTTCTCTCAATAGATCTAAAGACTAGGTCAAGTATCTGAGAAACTCGCAACCATGCAAGAAAACTGAACCACATAAATGTTGCTTCACAGGTTTAATCTAAACTTCTGTCATGTAAACTCCTCTACTTATTTGCAAAACTTTGCATGTCTTCCTTTGCACATCACACAGTCGAAATATGCACACCATTTCTCCATCTTGTAGCACGGTGATCCATCTGAACGTCATCTATTGAACTGTGCTTACAAGCGAAAAAGCATAGACGAGCATATAAATAGTACACACGCGAACTTATGTCTGAAAGTTGATGTGCAGTTTCTCGACTGGGTTAAGTTCAGGAATACCCGTCAATGCCAAACTCGGTGTCAACAGGTATAACATCGTCTTGCTGCAGAGAATCAAGATTATATCAAAATGAGAAAATTAATAAACTCATCTACTTAACAATACCAGTTATTGACAGAATACATTACAAAAACAGCAGAATGTTACCTGTTCTAGAAGAGAACTCATTAGGTCGTCGTCATGACTAAAGGATTTAGAGAACAGATTACTTTGACAGCCTGGAATAGTCAGACTTTCAGATTTAACCCTTCTGGAAGTATCTGCTAATAAAGGATTTACTGGACCCATACTTGAGCTGTTATTTTGTCCTCCACCTAAAGAGAAGAACCCCTTATTGAGAGGTCCATTAAGGAGTCCACTACTTGGAGTGGAAGAAATATCCTGAGGACTGAATACTGAGTGCGAAGCATCTTTGGCTCCTTGAAATGCCAAATGCTGAGATCCATGAAAAGTTGATCTAATGTTATGTGGACTCCAGCCTGGTGTTTGGTTAAGACGAAGCTCATTGACAGGGTGAAAATTTCTTGAGTCTTTTATTTCTGAGTTTAACTCTCCTTGAGACAGCGGTTTTGATGAGAGGGTAGACATCCCTGAATCACTCAGAAGAGGAAAACTGGTTCCAGGAAACTCTGAGCTTTGCTTCATGGAAAAACCGACCATTGAAGAACCTTGAAATACATGACCAGAAGCTGTACTTCTGTCGACACCTTTTGGTGTCCAGACTCTTGGAATGTTATTTGACAGAAGAGTTTGACCATTTGTGGATTGAATTCTAGGAACTTGACTGTCACTAGTTTGATTCAGAAGTTGTCCCCTTGAGTGCAATTGAGAAATTTGCATGAACTGGGAGTTGCTTGGATTGACTTGTGAGCTACCATTCATCCCCCAAAAGGGCTGCTGCACCGAGTGCATGTTGGACAGTTGCTTTGGTTCCATATTTGTCAGAGATCCTTGAAGAAGACTTATCTGCTTGCCGTTATTACATGCTTCTTGTTGTCCATTGACAGATCTTGATTTTGGTGGTTCAAAGCTTAAAAGAGGTTGGTCACTTACAGGCATAGATATGGCAGATGTTGTTGCCGGCCTACTGAATACTGCTGCCTGAAGACTAGCAAGGCTTTGTGGAGGAAGCTGACCACTGGCAGCAAGAGAATGCAGATCAAGTCCACTAAGTGATGACATTGACCTGAATGCAGCTTCTGGGGATGTCATGAAGGAGTTATTAAGTCCACTTTGGTGGCCAGAGACACCACTCAGCCTTCTAAGATATAGTCTATACTTCTGCAAAAACATAACTATGCATGGTCAGCATATGCCGGGAGCTCAAACTCTAGTCTAATGCTACACTTCCGTCCACAAAACTGTTTCATAAGTTGTATAATTTTTTGCTATAAATGAATAAATCTTCACCTGAAGGTGGCTTGCAACATTTTCCCTTGTCAGCCCAGGTACATTCATCATCTCCAGAATTTTCTTGGGAACAGCCTCTGTTTCCAATAATTAAAGATGTTACTGATGCAACAATTTTTCGGGCAGTATAGTAGATGAAACCCGAACAGACAAACATGGGGGGAAATGTTGGACATGGATCAACAAAGGAAACAAGTACAAAACTACAAATTAGTTGCGGCTTATGAGTTTACAAGGAAGGAAGCAAAATGCACACAACCCATTCTTTTGATAGGAAAAAATCAAGATGAAACTATACATGACATCTAGAATGTACCATCAGGTTTTGTTTTGGAAAATCACACAGTTTGAACCAATTCCAAGTATGGGTACACAGATAAATGGACGGTGAAAAGGAGATGGGTAGGTGATTCATACTATCAATTCCGAGCTCATTGACTGCTGCTACAAATTGTTGATGAAGCTCCGCTGACCACACTACACGTGGTTTCTTCAAGGTGGATGTATCCTCCCTGTCTTCTGATTCTTCATCATCATCTCTTCTCTTCTTTGAGCTCCTCCAACTCCCTCCATTTGCGGAAGATGAGTTCTCAATATCTTCAGAAGGCTTTTGTTGATGTTCTCCATCTTCCACACTTCCCGATTGCTCTACATCCTTATCCTTCCAGTCATGCTTCTTTTTGCGCACAACATGCTGCCATATGTTCTTCAATGCTTCCATGCGAACTGGTTTGATTAAATAATCACACGCACCATGAGTTACACCTTTCATCACCACATTCTTGCTATCATCAGCTGACATCACTGCACAACCACAAAAGAGTACCCTAGTAGTTATACACGGGTTTCATGGTAACGTAAAATAATCTGTACAGATAAAGAATTGACATTACTGATAACAGGGAGATCCATCTCAAGTCCAACATGCTCAAGAAGTTTAAACCCATCCATATCTGGCATATGCACATCACTTATGACAATATCATAACCATTCTTGTTTTCCCGGAGCAATGCCAACGCAACTTCTGCTCTGTTGCATGTGGTAACTGAAATTTTCAAAATCAAATCATTAGTGAATTAAAAAGATTCCTAAAATGTAAATTCTCACCCTTTCATATTTATTACCACATCAAGCAATGTCCATCATCATAGAAGAGCAAAAATCTTAAATTGAGAAAAATCACCTTAAAACCTTTTTGTTAACACCAATCACCAAGATCCAGACGTCGAACGTTTTGAAATGCTCTTAAAGTACAATGAATTACAAATCTTCAAAATTGTGTACAGATCATGCTCCAATTTTAGAACAGTAACATAATCAGTCATAAACCAATAATGAAATAAGCTATCATGTTTAGCCAAGTACAATCTAAATTCCATAAAGAAGTTCCTCAAACTATCCATACTAAGAATAAAATTTAATCAAAAAAGATTTTAAACTTTCTAGAGAAAGTATTACTATATCAAAATATAAACCCTCATAAAACATGGAAACCAGAATTCACTCATATAAGTCAACTTCCAATCTAACCAAGTATGGTAAACTAAGAACAGGCAAAACTAAAACGGCAATTCCATATTTGTACAAACTACATCCATCCTAAAAGATCCTCTTAGTTTTAAATTTTGATGGTTGATTTTTAAATTATAAACTAAACTATTTTTGTATATGTTGTACGATATTATATCAAACATAGTATTATGGACCTACCATGATAATAATAACATGTATGCCAACTAATGCTATAAAATTTGTTACTTTTGATAATTGATGAAACAACATAGGACTCATTGAATACGTCGGTGGTCGGTCGACGTATTTATATAACGGATCCCACTAGTCTTAGTTTGGTTTGATAAACAAATTGGACAATTTTTTTAGAACAAAAAGAGTATAATATTACCTTGGTAGAGGCAATTCTTGAGCATTTTCTCCAAGATTCTCAAACAAGTGGGGTCATCATCCACTACAAGAACTCTAAGACCTGCCGGAAACTGGTCGGAAACAACATCTCCGGGCCTTGAAGATGAACTAGGACCAGATTTCATAGTAAAAAAATCAACTTTGACAGAAAAAAATCAAGTCTTTGAACTTTTAACAAGAATCTGAATAAATTTGAGCATACCCAATAAAGAGAATACAACAAAAACACATAAATTTGTTCAAATCCTTGTTTATATGCTCAGTAAAAACAGGAGAATATTAATAGAAAAAGGGATGTGAAAGTGAATATGACTGAATTGTTTGCGTCTTTTGAGAAGAGAAATAGCACAAGATGAATATATTATTATACCACTCTCCCTAAGTACATATATATGGATATATATAATGGTTTATCAAGTTTCTAATATGTACCATTAACTTACGGGTGTCATTAAAGTACATGTTTAAAAGTAAAATTAAAAATAATAATTAAATATATTTAATATAGATTTTTATACGAAAGTTCAGAGTAAATATTATAAAGAATGCATAAAAGTGCAATTGAAAATAATAATTAAATATATTTAATATAAATTTTCATATTAAAGTTCAGAATAAATACTATAAAGAATGTAGCATATATATTATGTTCTCTATAAGAATTAAACCTAAGACATTCTTATGGAATTTTGGATATTCGGCCATCCATATCATTATGTTAATAATTGATAATAATATAGAATATAATGAAACGAAAACGAGGTCAAATGCAAAAGGTTATTGAAGGATTGATATGTTGGAATTTGAATATATATATATAGAAGACAGATGACTTCTTTATATGTATACAACTCGTAAACATATGTCATACAATAATAAGGAGTACTTTTTTTTTTCCTTTCAAATGGTGCAAATTGGTCAAACGTCAATTGAAATTACTTTTATTAAGTGGTATGTCAAGCTAATTTCTACATAATATTCAAATAGTTGACTTCATCATTAGCCTTATATTTAATATTTCAATAATAGTAATGTCAAGGAGATCTTAAATTGAAATAACACCCAAACATACAAAATAATTGATTCTTGTTGTAATAGCTAAAACTAATTCACTTACATCTTTTGCCTAAAATAGAGGATCTCGTGAGGGACATGGATGATAGTTTCCCAAAGAATACTATTGACATTATTAATTTCCTTAAATATGATTATGGTAATAAATATTGTAGTAACGTATGTATCAATATATGTAATGAATATATTCCTAATTTACCTTTCAAAATTTTATTTCCTTGACTTGATATTTACCCTTGACGACGCATTCATAAAAAAATATATGCATATACTATACAACCTTTGTTAATAACAATTCATTTTATATTTAAACTAATGATTGACAAATAATTAATACTTCGTCATTATGTGTCAGATGATGAATCCACATATTTCAATTAGTTATATAATCATATATTTTACATTACATTGTGAATACTACAATGTTTATATTTATCGTATATATTTGATGCATCATGTGTACAATTTTATAAAATAAAACTTGTACGAGGCACAAATAAGTACTTCATTAATTTCAATTTAACTGAAATGTTTAACGTAACAATTAAAAAATTCTAAAAAATAAAAATAAAAGTAAAAGTACTACTCAACTTTGACATAAAAATAATTTTATTTAAATACTTAACCATTAATGTGTATTCCTTTAATAAATAAGACAGTAATATCTACATTGCACTATTATTTTGATACTAATTGAAATTTAAATAAATTAATTTTATTTCAAAATTAAGTTAGCTATTTATCAAATTAGAGGTTAATTAAATATAGGAAATAATCAAGTATTTTTTCTAGACATGTGTCTCAAGTATTTTGGCATTGATTACGTGAGCCTATTGTCCAATCAAACTCAAAGACGACTCTCCTGTCTAAACCTTTTTAAGGAATCGGCCCGGCCCTTAAGGATCGAACCGGCCGGGCTCCTTAAGGATCGAACCGGTCGGGTCACATATTCGACGGGCCTAATGCCTCTTTAATGAACCGAGCCCGTCCGGCCCCAGAAGTTTTAGTAAATGTATCTTTGGCCCGGTTCGGTGACCCGATATGGGCCAAGACCGCTTGTATTAAACGGCGTTCCATAAGCTCGCAATGCTTATCAATTTTTTTTGCAGTAAACGTCCCAACGTGTAATTTTAACGTTGTACCGTTTATGACAATAAAAATTTTGAAAATTGATGACGAATTGAACAAATAACATTTATAATGAAATAACGATTTATTAATAGTTCAAATAGGTAGTTTAAGATAGAAGGTGCCTTCCCACAACAATTAATAATGACAAACAGTAAACGAAACCATAACGATTACCTTCAAATCTGCTCATGGTGAAACCTGTAAGTTACATAGTCACCATTATCTATGTCATACTGCCTACCACCCATCCACGAAGAAACATGACGTGTTTCGGCCACCATCCTCGAACCTCCATTTTCAATTTTGAGATCACAGCTCGTCATCCATAGCCAGCTTACACTCACCGCCACAAAGTCGACACGCTTGAACAAAGCCGCCGGAGGTAAAATTGAGCCTCGGGCGATCGACCACCGTAATACCCGAATCGCAAAAACGCTTTATATGTTCGATAGCATTCGACGGCTGCCACTCATATCACCAAGATGCATCTTCTTCGAAGCTCATCTCATAAGAACTTCAATGTTAAGTCATGTGTCAATTCGGGTAATTGACGGGCGACCCATCGGTAAGCTTTCTCAAACATCACGCGGGAGCGGTAGACAAACGCGGCTCGGAGAGACTCGCGGTGGCTCAGGAGGCCGCCCATCAAATCCAATAACGCATCACCCCTAAGGCGCGGTCGGGCGTTACATCTACTTATAATTCGAAAACCTCTACACGGCACTGAATTCTCTTGGAGTGCATAAAGGAACAATATGCGCTAATAAACAATTGTAAATCGACAAGCTGGTCAGCTTACATTATCGAACAAGAAAAATGCTCTATTTATAGATCCAAGAAAAATGCTTTCTAATCAAATTATGCAACAAACGGTACCACGTTCCACTAAACGGTACCACATTTAGTCCCAACGGCTATTTTTGTATACCGTTTGATCAAACGGTACCACGTTAGATCCCAACGACAAATTTTTCCAACGGCTACAAATAAGTAACGACTACTTTTATGAATTAGCGTGGTACCGTTTCATCAAACGTTACCACGTTTAGTCCCAACGTCTCTTTAAGCATTTACTAAACGTGGTACCGCTTGACAAACGGTACCACGCTTATTCCTCAAGCAAGAAAATGTGCTGAAGACAATTCATGAAAAGCTCTATGTAAGCAACACTATTCTTCATTTCTCACAAATACAATCATTTTGCTAACATAATACCACAATCGCTTCTAAGCAATTACAATACTTATTACTTGTTTTTTTTATTATTGAAGTTCAAGGATTCGATCGAAGTCTAAGGATTCCTTCTCAAGCCGTAGGTTGTTCTGTATCTCCAGCTCGCATTATCTATCATCTTTTTTTATAATTGTGCTATTTGTTCTTCTAAATTAATGGCATCAAAATGTAATCTTGGTAAAAATATTCAAAGTGATATTGGTAGTGCTAGTATGTCTAATGATTTTGTTAATCTAGAGGATGATAATCAAATGGATGAATTACCCGTAATTAACTCTCAATCTATAATACTAATTTAAAGGAAAAAAAGGTCACGGATTTGGCAACATTTTGTGGCCAATTCTGAAAATCAAAAAGCAACTTGTATAGATTGTAGCAGCTCTCTATCACGGAAAACGAAGTAGGTAAAGTGAGGAACTGGTCATCTTGCTAGACACTTATTAAGTCATAAGATCACTAAGGATTAAGTGCCAAAGTGTATATGAACGATATCACCCAAACCGACGGGTAACTTTTTTTATTTAATAGCTTTGGCTTATAGGATGGAAACTATGAAATGTAATCGGTAGTTCTTTGTCTTTAATCATCATGATGGATGAGACGTTTTCACTACCTTGGATTAAAAAGTCGCTTAACCCCTCGAGCTAACAAAGATCCCCTCGTACTACTTTGCGAACTTATGCTTTAAATATTTAAAAAATGAAAGAACTTTCTAGGTGCAACTCTTTCTCGACTTTGCCTTTATAAAATTTGTTTGACTAAGGATATCGTAAGTTCTACGTGGCTATCGCGAATGGGGTTAAGGTCAATTGCCACATACGATCCTTACTACATATCAACTATAAAAAACAAGTTTCTCGTGATCAATATAGATTTATTACTCTTCTCATTTGTTGGTCAATTACTAAGGTGTTCCTGCTTTAGAAAATCAAATAAAATGATACAATGTAAGAAGGATACATGATAGGAAGATAATTGGATGTCACAAGTGGGTCAGACATGCTGAGTATCGGGGTTGTTTTATAAGTAGGAAGTTTCAGAAATTTGAGTCTGTGAGGGATTTATGTGGTTGTTCACCAAATGTGCCTCAAAGATCGCCACTAGGATGGTTACCAAGTACTGGGGAGCCACTTACCTATCCACAACCCCCTTTTGTTCACTCGACCGAAGTAGGGTCATCCTATGGATCATCCGATCGAGCTTTCCTAGAGTCAATGAACGCCAACATGTTAGCCATGTTTGGTGAGATGTGAGTAAAGAGATGCAAATGAATTTAGGTCAGATGATCGTCTGACAATCCGTGGAGTGATACGAGGTCGACAATGCCGATGCCACCACTAATTACCACCGCGCCGATCGCTAAGAAGATGAAAATGAAAATGAAAAGCGGATAACACCGAGGAGATGATTACGTAAGAAACACATGAGTGAATGTGTTTTGTTTCATGTTATGTACTTTCAATTTCAAACAATTATGGTTCTTTTTATTTATGACATGTATTTTGGTATTCGAATAATTTAGTTTTTATGTTATGCATTTTAATATTTGAACAATGATTATGTTATGTAGTTGTTGAACATTTTAGTTTGTGTTGTCATCTTGTCGGTAATTTCAGTTTTTTACGCATTTGTTAATTGTTTATGGTGTTTAATTCATATTATTTTCCGCAATATTTACGTGTTAAACGAACATCGCTTGTCTCTAAACGCCGCTAATGCTTACGCCGTTGCTTACGTAATACAACATGTCTTTATCACTATTTTATGTAGTTAAACGGTGGCACGCTTAATGTAAACGTACCACATTTAGTTCAGCTACTTACAAGATGAAACATGTGTTTTGTGAATAGTTTTTGTGTGTTAAACTAAGCAGCCATTTATTTAAACGCTACTAATGCTTGGCAGGAAAGTCTCGGCAATTTCGAACCGGCCCGACCAATACCTACCGAATATCATGTAGTCGAACCGGCCAGGCCCGAGGCCCAATCCATTGGCCCCATCCTATTTCTTACCCGTCGGGGGCTGGCCGGGACGCATCAAACGGATCAAGCAGCTGGGCCCCCGACCCACCACCAAGGTCCGGTTCGTTATACACGACTGCGGTCTAGTCGCGGCAAACGAACCGGCCGGCTCCCTTTAACATGTTTTACCTGGCCCCGTGAGCCCGTTAACGAACCGGCCTGGCCCGTCCGTTGGCGGAATATCAGTCTCTATTCGATTCGAGGTCTGCATAGTCGACGCGGAAAATCAAGGTTGAACCACAACGTACCACACGTTGTAATATTTGATACAAACGGTATATCGCTTAAAGTAAACGGTACCTGCACGATAAATTATATATAATCTGGCTAATGAATATTATCGTAGCATCGCTTTATTAATCCGCATTCAATGCTGAAGTCCAACGGATATTTTTATGCATTACGTATTTATCAACCGGGTACCGTTAGTTGTCAAACGGTACCACGCTTTCGCTGTAGTGCCGTACCGCTTTCATCTAAACGGCAATTCTCGCTTCACCCCATTACCATATTATTAAAGTCTCAAACCAAAAGGAAGAAAAAAGTCTATAAAAGTGGGGCAACACCTCCTTCATTTCTCACAACTCACTCATTCTAAAGCTGAATATCAAAGAAATACATCACTTTCAAGCAATATTCATTACTTGTGGTTTTTAAATTGCTTGCCATAATCGTCAATCAACAATCTTACCTTGCTCCATTTACTTATCCGCATTATCTATCAACTTTTTATAAATTTTGATATTTGTTCTTCTTAATTACTTGGCATCAAAACGTAACTCGACAAAATATTCAAAGCGAGCACATAGTATGTCTAATGATTTCGTTAATTTAGAGGATGATAATCGTACGGGATGAACTACCTGATTATTAACTCTCAATCTAGTGCTACGGATACTACTATCGGTAGGAAAAAACTTCATGGATTTGGAATATTTTCATGGAGACCGGAAAACAAACGGCAACTTGTTTAAAATTGTAAGAGTACTCTATCACGGAAAACGGGCGGGTAAAGGGAACCGGTCATCTGCTGTGACACTTAAGCGGTCATAAGATCACTAAAGATGGGGCTAGAAATGTGGCGCTGCATACGTTTAACTATCGATACCCAAACCCAAGAAAAAACTTTTTTTAGTATTTTGGCTTATAGGATCAAAACTATGAAATTTGTAACGGTAGTTCTTTTTTCCTTAATCATCATACGGATGGCGTTTCACTAAATGGATTCAAAATGTCGTTAATCCCCGAGCAATACGTATCCCTCGGTCTACTTTACGAAACTATGCTTTTAAATATTTTAAAAGTGAAAAAGATCTTCTAGGTAAAACTCTTATGAATTTGCCTTATAAAATGTGTTTGACTAGTGATATTGGTGTCTTTTTGGATTTTGATATAACGCACAGAATACGCCACGGACGATCATTTATCGGTCTTACAAAGGAGAATTATATATTTTAGATCACTAAATATAACAATATTCAAATTTCGAAGGTATACCGCATGTGCCAATGATTACAAATGTTTGAATAGGATTACTTCAATTTCATTTGATAATGCGTCCGCTAATAACGTATCAATTGAAAGATTAAAGATGCCTATTAAACCGGATTTTAGTGAACTTTTTCATGTTAGATGTTTATGTCACGTCCTTCAATTAGTTGCTAAAGATGGAATAAACGTTGTTTGGGATGAGTTTATTTTACCAATTCGTAAGGCCGTTAATTTTGTTGTTAATGGCGGGGTTAGAAGACATGAATATAAAAAATTGGTTGAGGCTTCGGTTAGTTTAAAAATTAATTTTGATCGCGATACTAGATGATGACTGGTCATTCATTAGTTCGCATATATGTATAAGGATGAAATTACAACATTTTATGAGATGCATGCTCCTATTGGTGAATATTATCTCTAATTCTCACATATAATAATTGAAAATATTGTTATGAATTACTAGTTTTCGAGCCCATTTAAAGATTATACTAAAGTTTTTTCAACTCAATATGAACCAAATATTCATCTTGCTTTAGAATGTATCGTTAATCTTTCCATTCATATGACTAAACATAGAGATGGTCATGTTGTTAGAGATATGGTTCCGAATATGGAAGACAAGTTTTTAAAATATTTTCATCCTATCCCACATGCATATGCAATTGGTATAATCTTGGATCCTAACGCTAAATTAAGTCATTTTAATTTCTATGTGAAATCCTATTATGAAGCATTAGTATCCTTTTAATCCAAACTAAATAGTTTTGATATTCAAAAATGGAAAGATGGAATTGAAACGTATATGTATAACATGTATAGCAAATATCAATCATGTAATGATGCGTAAGTGCCGCACCCTAGTAAATGGGCCGAACAAGTTTTAATGTGCCCCGTAGAGTTAAGATGGACGAAGTCAACATGATCACCTAAGGAATGCTTTTTTACAATTATTAGTAACACTTAATCCAATCGCCCACAAGACACTAAATGAAAGCACCCCAATATTAACTACTAACTTTAATTGAGTCAATATAATGATAATAATCCTTTTGATATATTAAAATGGCGGGCGAGTAAGTAGGCTGCTAAGCTCGGTATTGTCTAAGATGGCAAGAAATATTTTCTATACCTATGTCTACAATAGCTAGTGAATCCGTGATTTAAAGTATGGCGAAGCCCAATACACTCAAAGACGGCCAAGACTTACAAGCTTCAATTTATCAAGATGTGTTTGTATTGGGTGGATCGACGGCCGCTGAGCATAGGACGCAAGATAAGGATACACTCACGGAAGGAAAGGAAAAGATTTGTTCGACAATCTTAGTGACATCGAGGAAGAAATTGAAGTCGATGAAGAATGCACCACAATAGAAATACACTCCTAATAAAGCAAAGGAACTCAAGACGAAATAGCTGCATTTGATGATTAGATTTGTATGTTTTTATAATTTTGATTGAATGTATGTGAAATTAATGTGACTCGGCCTCGCACGAGTATAAACCGCGAATTCCGCTAAATAATAAAATATCGATTTTGTTTCTTTACATTTTCGACTTTAAATGGAATTAAAAAACCTTAACGGTAATTAATTATACTAAACGTGGCATCGTTATTTATAACGGTACTCCCCGCTTTAAATTATTAAACTACGCATATCTCAGAAGTCGAACGGCACAATCGCTTTCATAAGAAACGGTATAAATACAGGCTTAAACGTGGTACCGTATATGAAAATCTGCACTATCAAGAACTCAAAAAATTCAATGAACTTTCAGAAGTTGAACGTGGTACCGCTTAAAAATGAAACCGTACTAATGCTTATAATGGCGTGGTTTCAATAAATGCATTTCAACTTCCTTCTCATTATTCACAAATTCTCTTCAAATCTCACAAACTCCTCTCCACAAATTCTTCAAATTTCTTAAATTAAGCCTCATCCCAAATCTAAAAAACTTCTTTTTATACTCTCCATTTGCAAATATATTGTTCGATTTAAAAAATGGCACCAAAAAACAACAAAGTTATGGACAGTTATGGGCACAAATCATCATGGATAAAAAAAGAGGGCTGAAAAGTCCTGACTGAGAGGAGGAACCCCAATACGGTGAGTGAACACAGATGGGCGGAGGAGGGACAAAAACGGTGGGCCATAGAAAAGGAGCCTCAAAATGCACGATATGGTGTTATTCCTCGACGAGGCCTCATCAAAAAATTTACTGTAACTTATTTCAATACTTAGAAAAATGCTCAATTAGCAGCATATTTGTACATTTAGTTTGTGAATGGTATCCTCGAAATTGTAGTCCAATTTTATAAAGACTATTGCATTTTAATCGCAGGCCGAACTGGGAGCACCATTTAATCTCTATACAGCTAACTTTTAATGTTAACGGTGTCAAGGAACGACACGGAGGAGGATCTTAGGAATGAATTTTTATGACTGTATACGAGGACGATAACGATGAATGGTATGTAGGATTATCCCAACTAGGGGTGGTAGCAGAATTGACTAATTAGCCAAACGGATTGGTGGTAATATGCTTTCATTAACAATCGCAGCCCAAAACTTTAAAGGTGTATAAATACAATCTAGATGGGCGGGGAAGTTTGTATCCAAGGTGGTCCAAGGAATTTTGTTTCCCACAACTAGTCAGGCCACCGAACTTAGCGCGATACAAATGATCGCAACTTGGGCGCTCTTGACCGATACGAAGGTTAACTACCCCCACGTTATCCTCGAACACATTTTCCATCATAAGACTAAGGCGCCACAATATGGCATGATTCTGTCCCACTGGTTGGTTAGTAGGAAAATGTGTCTGCCCTAGATTGTCGGAGGCGCGAGGTTAATAAAGCGGCATGATTTCAAAAGCCTGATTGCTAAGTTTCGAGGTTTATTTGTTTGATATGCTGGTGATCGGGGTTGGGAGCATCTTATTTAGAACCATGGTGAGGTAAGGCAAAGAGGCGCGAACTACAGGCGCAGTAGCTCGCGTGCTCCGAGTAGGGTGGGTTCCTGTGAGCGGGCGGTACGGGAGAGGTTTATCCTGCATCCTCAAATTGAGGCGTTTCCACTCGCAACAACCGGCTGCAGTCATGAAGGAGCCCATGGCAAGCTTGTTGGACGGTGTGACCGGGTTACGCCGACGCCGGCGTCACGGGCGACCGGAAGAGGATGATCAACGAATGACAAATGACGCGATCCATATGGCCGATGTCCGGGCGCTTACTGTGGATCGCATAAAAAACTTTCCTCAACAACGAAGGGCACTCCCATCACGCCTCCACCTCATCCTCTTTATCAAGGAAGACTTAACTGTCAGTTAAACATACGAATTAATGTGTTTATATATTATATGTACGATGTTTTTCACGCTTGAACAATGTTTTTATTTACTTTTTATTCCGCCAGAATGATGAATGTTTCAATGTCGTGAATGTTTGATTGTTTGAATGTTTATGGTGTTTCTGAAGTTTGAATGAATGAATTTGTGAACGAATGAATGCGCCAATGGTTTGAATGTTGCCAATGTTGGAAAATCGCACTTTTTCTCAGCAGGAACGCAGACCGCTACGGCGAATCCGCACTCACGCTTATGCTAAAAATGCAATATTTTAGGTATTTAACGTGATACCGCCCATTTAAACTAGCATCATTATTATTGGGAGTTAACGTGGGTACCGCTACGCGAAACGGTACCACGCTAATGGGGCCTGGGCGGGGCCTGACCGGCCCGGCCGGCGCTCCACCGGTTATTGGGCGGGAACTGGTCAATGGGCTTGGGCCCACCTTCGCCCCCGCCCGACCTTACCACTAACGAACAGGCCGCTTGTACCACGGGCCCAGCCCGACCCGAACCGGACGGGCGGCCGGGCTCAACCGGCCCACCGAGGCCCGGGACATTTGTTTGCCACGCCTACTCGTGTCTCAAATAAATGATTAATGAGCTGGGCCTAACATTATCCAATTCAATTATTCAAATAATACTCCGTAATATTCAACAGAAGTATTAAAATACTACCGACCGCATTTTATTACGTAAGCATCGGGCAAAAGATCGATTTTTATATGTCGGTATCTGATTATTTGATATCATACTTATAAAAAAAAATATAAAAATTTAGGAAAACGAATAACATAATTTTTAAAAGAATAACTATAATTTTAAGAAAATATTTAAAAAATTAATTTTTTCAAAATTTATGAATTGGTGACTGTTATTCCACTATTATGAGGGCTACTCTCGTTATTCATTATTTATCTCAAAATTGCTCTTGAATTTGTATACTATCAATCATATATATGTGAGAACCCTCACGAACCATTCACTGTAAGCACATCATTATTAGTACTTAATACTCAATGAATGGTAAATTTTAGAGGAGAAAATATTTTAATAATAATTAAGTTGGGTAAACCTTGTTTATAACTATTAGAGATGATTTTATATATAGTTTAACTTATTAAATATAAACCTAATAAAAAAATATATGAAATATAAAACTGAAATATTTTGTCCTCCAAGCTACTTGCTATTCAAATCGCTCCGCTCCTTATACTCTAAGATTTTTCATACTGATATTACCATATAATATCCCAATACTCCCCCTCAAGTTAGAGTATCGAAATCACATGCAGATGCCCAACTTGCAATCAATAAGCAAACCAAATCTTCAAAATCAAACTCCATATGTCTTCTTGAAAAATTGTCCACAAATTTGACTTGAGACTTCAACCTCTATATCTTCAATGACTCTCTAAAGCTTCCATGTGAAATAACCTTTCAAAATAAAAAGGTGCTCCGTGATAACGGGACAACGCAGTTAAATGCAACAAGAAAATAATTGGTCCAATAATTATGTCTCAAAATAATAAAATTTCCAACTATGGTGTCAAAATCAATACAAGAAAAAGCTAGACAAAGCTGCCATACAAGCAAGATGTATTATATATCATCTATTGTTATTAAGTATTGGGTTCACAAATTGTAATGGCCTGTTAATATTAGACCAAGAGGATTATATTAGGTTATAAGTTATATCACTAGGTTATAAGTTATATCATTATATATTGTACAAATTATTTGATGAATACGATTGAAAAATTGTTATATTTTACATGGGATGAGAGCCAATATACAGAGTAACAAATATATTTTTTCTTTCTTCATCGGATATTTCTCAAACTTTGATTTCTGTCAATTTTTTTTTCTTTTCCACTACTTGGTTGTCATTATAATGTTTTAATTTTGGACATTACCATCAACAAAAGGAGATATGCGGCATGTAATGCAGTGGTAGAGGAATTGTGCAAATTAATACAATTCCTAGAATTGGTTCGCCTATTACTGGGAAGCGCTCCGATGAGTCTGGAATTTCACGTTTGACTTCTATACAATGGCAAAAAATTATTACATCTACTTGGTACTCTCTAATTCTATTTTTGATAATTGTTTGACTGTAATTTTTTTTCACTTCCTCTTGATAATTGATTCTTGGTGCTTCTAGTCATGTAACCCATGACATTAATGTCTTGACCTACGTTATCGATTTACCTCATTGTCGACATTATTAACGTTATCAAATATAGAGTTCAATTATCTTCTAATTTGATATTATATGATATTTTATATGTTCCTAGCTATATTAATTTAATTTCGTGACTCGCTTGTCGTGATAATTTAAATTGCCTAGTTCTTTACTAAGAATGTTTGTCATATACGGGACTCCACTTTGAAGACCTTGATCGAGTCGCGAACGACGGGATGTACTCTATTTTTTGTAGTATTACCGAGACTAAGATAAACACCTTTTATTTCTAATTCTAGTCATCTGTCAAACGGCTTCAGGTGCCTGTCATCGACTAAGCAAACTCGAGATTCTTTTGTTACTAGTGAGCATAAGGCTACCCGTCCTTTCGAATTAATTCATTGTGATTTGTGGGGCCCGTATCACACTCCATCGTCTACAAGCACATTACTTATTGACTATTGTTGACATTATTCTCGCGTTGTTTCGTTATTTCGTTGATTGACAAACGGAGGTAAGTCAAGTATTTTATGTTTTTGCCTTGTCGATAGATAATTTAATGCTAGTAGCGAGATTTAGCGCACTCCGATAACGGCATCGAAGCTTTGTCTTCTAGACTATTTCTCCAAAATGGCATAGTGTTTCGTACTCTTGTGTTGGAACCTCAGCAGAGGTAGAGCTGCAAGCACGCTATATTTTAAATATTGGTCGAGCCTTAAGGTTTCCCCAAGTGGGCCCACTCTATTTCTTTGGGGTGAATGTATTCGATCACGCTTATCTGATTAATCGTACCCTATATAGCATTCTTGCTTTTAAGACCCCGTATGAGTTACTTTATGCCACACCTCCTTCTTTGAATCACCTTCGTGTTTTTGGTTGCTTGTGTTTTGCTCATGATTCGAAAGCTAAGCTTGACAAGTTTAGTAGTCGTAGTCGAAGATGTATATTTATGGGTTATCCTTATGGAAAAAAAGGGGTGAAGATTATATGATTTGGAGTCTCATACGTATTTTGTTTCACGTGATGTTATTTTTTATGAAAATGAATTTCTTTATCTTACCCCTACCATTGAATCTAGTCTTCCCTATTACACCTCGTGATTACAAAGAGAAATGATCAGGCTTCCGAGTATACCGAGACGGAAAATTTTGGAGGTCGCTATTGACGCGATATCAGTACCAGTTGTCGCGCGTCGGAATCACCGACCGAACAACGGGGCGGTGAGCAACCGCCACCGAAATGTTACAATCGATTCTCGTCAAGTGCAACCGTCACGAGCGCCCTCCTCATTGGGAGTTTTTTATTCGACGAGTAATATTGGTGATGGTTCGAAGGTGCCTGAGTTGAGTAAATGAAAATGTGTTAAAGTGGCGTCGGTCAGATTGCAGGATTATGTTCTTAATACTGTACATAAATTGAGTTTGACCTATGTTCCACCTTCCTCCTCTCATTCACGAGTACTCTTCTATTCTTATTTCATTCAATAAATTATAATCGCTTAATGTACACAAAATTTCTTTCAAATTTTAACGGCGTGTCCTCGAACCAAAGTCCTCAAAGAAGCAAATTTAAAACATCCTTGCTATAGAGGCAATGCAAGTAAAGAGATATCCGCATTAGAGAATAACGGCACACGGAGTATGACATATCGAGGGTAAGGCACTCGTTCATAAAGGGTCTACAAGATCAAATAATAATAGAGGTTCAAAGCTGACTAGTCATGGCTTTGGTAATCATCGTGTGGAGGCATCGATTACAATTTATTACCTTCGCCTCCAAAGTGGCTAAGATGGTCATTATGTGGGCTTTCTCAGCAGATACAATTAAAATCGGGAGTCATGACGATGGACGCTCACAACGCCTCTGTACGTAGACCTATCTCAAGAGGTTCATACGGCGATACCTACCGATTTCTATGTAATCGACGTATGTAAGCTCCATAAATTGCTATATGGCCTTAAACAAGCACCTCGTTGTTGGTTCTCCAAGCTAGCAACATCACTGAAGAAGTATGGATTCACCCAGTCATACTCCGACTATTCTTTGTTTACTTTCTCAAAGGACCATGTTCGTATAAATGTGTGCGCCTATGTCACGATTTGATTATCTCCCGAAACCACCGCATTGACTAATTTTAAAGGTTATCTTAGCTCTGCTTTCTCATATGAAAGACCAGTATTTCTAAAGTATTTTTAGGTAATAAAGTTGTCCGTAGCCAAGAAGGAATATTTCTGAGTCAAATGAATTATGTCCTGAGCATTATTCTCTGAAAGTGTGACTATTGGGTGCTAGACTATCGTGATTTTTCCTACCTTAACGTAATCATCGCTTGGGTAGTTCGACGAGTGCGAGTATTGGCAGATGTGGAAAGCCACGCGGTTGGTTGGTCGACTCATATATTTGTCTTATACTGCCCCGATTGCCTTTTGTAGTTCAAGTGTACTTTCTCGCTATACGAGCCATGTCGATCACTGGGTTCGGCCGCTTACGTGTCAAAGTGGGCATTCTGGGGCGATGTCTGTGTCGTGGTATTCTATTAAAGAAAATACCACTTTACATCTTCGTGTCAGTGTAATTTTGATCGCCGCTTGCCCGCTACTCCGCCGCTCGGCTTGTGGTCGATCGTATCAGTGTTCCCCATTTATCAGGAACAATGTTAAGCAGCATTGGTTTCGCTCTTCGCCTGGAAGCAGTATCACGTGTCTATGGTCGCCATAACATGTGAATTGAAGTGGTTAAAGGGTTTGTTGCAATTTTTAGATGTGGATCATCCTCAGCCGATGGAATTGAAACGCGATGTACCACCGCTTTGTATCTCTTACCGTATTCCATGAACGCACAAAACATATGTAGATTGGATTATTATTTTCTCGGTATCGACTATCTCGGAGGAGACTATTTCTACTACCCATGTACCTACTACTAATGATCAATCGTAGATATTTTTACCAATGCAATCGAGCATCAATTTGAGTTTTACTTGCAAGTCGACATTCATGATCTTCATGCCCAACTCGAGTGAGCCGTATTAGACATATATGATCTATACTTATTATATCGGGGTTCATTAAATCAGACGTACTTGCTAATATTAGCCCATTATATTATATTAGGTTATAAGTTATATCACTATATATTGTATAAATTATTGATGAATACGATTGAAGAATTGTCATATTTTACAGTTAGGCATGTAAAATAAAAAGAGTAGTACAATAATTATGTCCCAAAAAGAAAAGTAATAGGTCCTATGTCATGATCTATAGAGGTCCTATGATCATGATCTAAATAAAAATAAAAATAAGTAGATTGCACAAATAAATCATATGAAATCGAGTCTAAATAGTTAGACAAAATAGTTGGAGTCAATGAATCGTATAAAAATGTGCATCTTGTACATTACAAAATAAAATAGAGGTATGATAAAAAAGTTTGATAGAAAAAAAAAATTAATAACGATGGATATGAGAGTAAATTAAAGGAGTAAACAAAATTGATCAATATCGAAATCAATCAAAATTTTAGAAAGCTGTCAAACAAACTTATTTCAGTAACAACTAATATGCAGGAACTTGAAGCATGAGGCATAACTTCAAAGATAATTCCACCACCCATGCATTAACAGAAGAGATTTAACAGTGTATTATGAAACACAAGTCAATTGTAATCAATTAAAGAGGAAGAAAACATGAAAGACCGACATAAAAAATATATATCGTCCGACGGGTGGTTTTAAGGTGATCAACCACCATCGGGCACGCCGAAAATAATTTATTGCTTAAAAATCGAATTGCTCGATTTTATGATAAAATATGTATGAAAATTTTATCGATCTAATTACTTCAATATAAATAACAATAGTGTGTCATATTTATAGATACATTGAAAGAATTTAATTTGAAGACGATTCAAAGATCGGCTCATATCTAAAGATTCTCGAGGCTACTCTAGTGGCGCAATAGAAAACAAAAAATTTTAAGACCAAGATCTTAAGCTCCATATCATGAAGAGAATGACAGAGTAATATAAAATATATTTTTATTGAATTGAATTGTTTGGATATGGATTACAACAATGTATCATATTTATAGATACATTATATCTAAAACTAATAACCTTCAAGTATACCTATACGTAAAATTTCCAATATTTTAAATCGAACTCGGCCCATTACTTCTAAATACTAAACCTATTATTATTTATGTTAAAATTATAATGACGATACTTTAAAAAGACTTCCCACTACCCGCATGCTTGTCCCCTTTAAGATCCAATATACAATTTGCAATTCCAAAAACATTTTCAGAGTGAAAGTGAGGGATGAATGGATGATGAGTTGCATTAAAGTTAATATCTCATTACTTCGAAACTTATAAGTGTCTGAGGTTAGATTAAAAATATTTTGAGCCAATTATTTGACATTTTTGGGAAGGTGCGGGATGAATGTATGATGAGTTCAATTTGGTCTAATGTTTGCTCAATGCAATGGATTGATATTTATGAAGGTCAATATTTTTTTTAAAACCCACCTACCTGCCTCTCTTTACAATAAGGTTCGAACCTGCGATTTTTAGTTATCGAAAGCCAGCCCTAACCACTGCGCTATTCGATCTTCTCTTATAAAGGTCAATATGTTTGACTTGGAAATCATCCCCTACCTTCGAATAATGACTCCTTATACATATTTTTTTGAACGTTAGAATTACAAAGACAATTTTTTAAAATTTAAACAATGAGCAATGAAGAATCTTCCTATTTTCAGTGTTGTATCAAACATTCCTACTTGAATACAATTCTTCAAAATAATTGATGAAACCAAGGTTGACACGTAAACAAGACATAAAGGAAGTACTGAACATACTTTGACACCACTAAGCTATTAATATATCTGTTGGAAATCAATAAATATTGATTTCATTTTATTACGCCTATCGCCGCAATCACAGATCAATTCATTTACCGACGTATAACGCGACATCGAAACTTAATGTTCACCTTAGTAATCAGATATTACTAGTTCTGCTCTCAGCGATAATTTGGCGCATGAGCTATCATAGATCTCGCCACTCATTAATCATTATAATAATAGTAATTGGTTAAATTATTATTATACAACTTACTATTATTTGAGCCTAGAGCGTCACACACATACAAAGGACATTCAATTATATTTCACGTATTTAAATTAAACAAGATTTATAAATCGGTAGATGTATTTTCAATATATATATATATATATATATATATATATATATATATTTGTCAAATATATTGATGAACATCATTGGTTAAACTTCGCTTTAGTTTAATTAATTAAGCACGAAATTGATAAATAACTTGATAAGTTATTCACAAGGACTCGTTAGTACTTTAATTGATTTTGATTAAGTTAATTAAAATAGAACAACTCAATACTACGATCGACGATTTAATTAGAAACATAAACGATCTAATTGGGTTAACGAGTTAAGTTAATTTCTTAACGCAGTCAGTTTATCGGGTTAAATTAGGAATTGATATATGCAAGTGACGGCATGTAAGCGGTTTTTTAATTGTGAGATTTAAATCATAACCCTTGCCTCATCCAATATACCGCCTCCCTCCCTCTCCTCCTTCTTCGAAGAGAAATTTTTTCTTCCATTTGTTCATCAAAAACTCTAAGCAAGCTTCAAGCGACCAACTCCCTCCTAGTGCACCTTGCAGAACACCTATTCAAGGCCGTCAAGCAACTGGAGAGCATTTTGAAAGTGGGATATACTAGAGGCATTGCTTCAGTGGTGGATTTCGCTTTTGTATTCTCGCTACTATGTAAGTACTGTAAGTAATTATGTGTTTTAGATTGATTTATATCATTTTGATGATTCGGGATTTATAAATTGGTGTTTAATCACAAAGTAATTCATACTAGATTTTTAACACACGATGTAATGTCTCCATTAAAATAATGGCTTTAATATTATGATGTATATATATGGAGTAATTTGTAAATTAAGAGTAGAAAACATAAAAATTGGAGTGAAATGACTCCAAGGAAAAAGACGGTTTCAAGACATATGTTTAGGTCAGAATGACCCTAAGGTTCAATTCAATTCAATTAAGAGTATTTGATCAAAATAGTTCAGCTCGGTTCGGAGTTTCAAACATAGAGCCGAACCTTTAAAATTGATATTCGGCGAACCGAGCTGAATCGTTCGAAAAAGCTCGGCTCGGTTCTAACCTACTAACCCAAACCCCCTTATTCAATATATTATCTAATTAAGCCCTCCCGCAAAAATCAATTCTTCTTAATTCTTATCTCATCCATTCCCTCCCCCAAAACCCAAATCACACCCTACACCAAATCGTACTTCCCTCCCAAAAAAATCCCCAAGCGATACCTCCTTCCGCGCCTAAAATCAAAAAAAAAGAGGTTTGTTTCTATGGTTTCACAACCATCACCTCCTTTTGTTATGTTATTTCCAAAAAAAAAAAATTCAAAACCAAAATCAGGGTCTTGTAGTGATTAGTCAAGATGCATGTATGTTTTACAAAGATTTAAATTCAAATTTGATTTCTTTTTGTTTAATTGTTTCAATTTGATATTTTTTTTGGTTAAATTAGTTTTTTATTTTAAGATTTGAGTTGTGATTTCAATTATGTTTGGATTTTGGGATTTCAATTAGTTCTTTTTTTTTGTTTTAATTAGTTGCATTTTTGGTTTAATTGCTTGTTAGATTTTGCATTCGAACGGATCGAGCTTTTCAAACCGTTCTACGATTTCGAACAGAATCGAATAGAACCTTAATCCATAATTTGTGCTTCGAACTCGAGCCGAGCTTCGTCTTTTGATATTCGAGGATTTCGAGCCGAATCGAACCTTACGTTCGAAGCTCACCGAGCCGAGCTCAGACTCTCTCGATATCTTGCCTGATTCTGGGCCAGCATACCCCTACATGCTGAATACTCAAGTCCCATATGATGAGCACGTGGTGTTGTCTCTATTCAAAAGGTAGGCCAAGTAAACATAAAGAAAAGAAGCCCAAGGCTCCAACTAGTGCGGTGGTTGACCGCCTGGAAGTATATAAAACTCGCAAGTCGTAAGATGTGAGTCCTCATAATCAGCAACATTACAATCGCAGTGGTTTAGTTACAAAGGACACGATCAAACGGGTCCACTAAGTGAACATTACCTTAACACCGTGCTTAAGAAACGACTCTCTGTTAATTTCATAATTTATTAAAGTCACATTTTCTTCTGTTAAGAGAAATTACAATGAACATCACAATCGAAAACGAGCAGTTAATTACTAGTTGTTTAGGGCATGCAATATTTTCTACCAAAGTCAACCTAACGTGGTAATCTCTACTCGTTTAGTCATTGAACTGGCGAAAGCGTTTCAAGATGAATTTATGCTGAATCGCCTCCACATAGAAGTACTCCAACCTTTAAAAAAAAAAAATTGAAATGATTTTTTTGAATCGAAATCGAACATGTATTGGATTATCCGATTTGTTGTCGACAACCTTAGTTAGTTCTCTCAACGGACCGGCTAACCCGCACCCTCATCTGACTCGAAAAAACTCTACTAAACAATCCGTTAGAAGGTTAATTGGTCAGTAATTATTTATCATGTTTTCACATTGTGATAACTCTTTTTGCATGGAATAAATTAGATACTAATGAATTGAGTCGAACTCGAGTAATACTTTTTACTAAATCAGTTATCGAGTAAACTGACTCACTCCATACTCAAAAAATTCCAAATCATTATCCCACTCTATAAAACGTACCTAGCCCTAGTGATAGAAACCAATAAGACAAGAAATACCGTGAGAGTAACATACGCGCCCTCCCAACGCGTGACTCACCCCCTCTCTCGTCTTTCTTTCTTTCTTTCTTTCTTTCTTCATCTCCTCTTTTATGTGTTCTTCTCTACACAAACTCTTGAGCTATTTTTTCAACAATTTATTTAAAACCCAAAAATTCCAAAATAATTGTCCAATAAACTAACTTTTCAAGAGCTCCCTCCATATATATCCTAATAAAATATTCAAGAAACTATTGTTTTCTTGATTTCATAATTACCCCCTTTGTGTAACTCAATAATTCGATCCACATTTTCAGTTTTTGCATTCACAGATATTCTGAAGGCGTCGTTTTTTGCTTGCCCAACACTGTTTTTCAGGTAAAAGATTTATAATTTTCAATTGGGTCAGTACTTATTTATTGTGTTTCCACAGTGTGATAGAATAAACAGGGCTTTTGCATGCAATGAGTTAGATACTAATGGAGTTGTAATTTTGTAAATTTAATTTGTAATATTTTGGTATTTAAGTATGTTATGAAATCTTTAATAAAGTTTCCTTATTTATTTTCAATGGTACAGTGGTATATTTATGGTTATGGTAAGCAAGGGGTTTTGCAACAATTCTTTGTTTATTTTTATTGATATTGGGATTGAAGGAAGCTGCAAATTATTGAAAGGTTTGAATTTTGATGCTTTTATAGCTGAATTCACCTCATGTATATTGTTTCTCAGTACGATGAATTCTTTATAAGATCATTGATGATATATAATTGTTGTATATTTTTGAGTGGTTGTTTTGATTTCCTCCTGGCCTATTTTATTTTGTTGTGTGGAATACTTTTATTTTGTAATAATATCTAAATCCCTTTTATTTGACTGTGACAATATTTTGTAATATCTTGGATTTTTAATTATGCTTTGTTTATTACAGAATTTTTAGGCTTGAAAGAATCACTGTTTGGCTTCATTTGCTCCTTCATTTTAATTGACGTTTTCGCCTTTTTTGACCATCAATTAATTTTAATTATATTATGAAAAATTACTAGAAAATAATATTCTGAAAATATTTTGAAAATGAATTCAACTTATATCAAATTTATATTTATTAGAATAAAGAATAAAAAATAATTGATGGTCGAAGATAATTGATGGTCGAAGATTGATGCAAAACACGCCAATTAAAATGAATTGGAGGGAGTATTGCATAGTGCTGGACTAACTGAATTTCAAAGTTGAAGTACAAACGTCAGTAGTCAGTAGGGTCCCACACACTATGGTTGCTGTGTTATTGCATTCCTTCTGCTGTTACTGTGAGTCTTGACTATTTATTCATTGCTTGATATTTTATACTGAAATTTGGAAATTGTTTAATTTTCCCGTTTTACATCTCTTTTGGCAACTGGCATGATTCTCAATAGGATAAAGGACTTTCGGGATGGATCAATTATTTTGTGATGTTTTTCAATTACTTTTAAATTGTATAAATATGAGGTTCTGATCTGAACTGGACTGTGTTGTTTACTTTGATAGGGTATTATGGCTTTCCGAAAGCATGTTACTTCAAATGATACACCTCCGGGGAATATGAAATCTTTGAGTTTTCCGAATAAAGGAAAAGAAAAAGCTCAACCTGCAGATATAGCAACGGAAGGTGACATTGATGTAGACCTTAAAGAGGTTTACTTTTTAATAATGCATTTTCTATCAACTGGACCATGCCAGAGGACATGTGGCCAGTTGTGGAATGAACTTCTGGAACATCAACTTCTGCCAAGAAGATACCATGCTTGGTATTCAAGGTCCGGGTGTCCTAGTGGCGATGAAGATGACGATGGCATATCTTTCCCATTAAACTATTCAATGCTGGTGCAGAGGTAAATGCACCTTTTCTTGCTGTCTCTTGTCTTGTATGTAAGAAAATAAAGAAAGAACCATCTCTAATGAGATATAGAAGAAAGAAATTTATGTAATGTTTTGGTTTTGATCTTGCCATTATCTCGTGTTTGCCTTTTTTCTGCTGTTTAATTTCTGTACCGCTTCATTTTGGTGTTTAAAAAGTTATGATTTATTTTGTATCTATACTTTTTTGTTGTTTTTAAGCAGAATAATGAAAATAACCTCCATGCCTTGGGTGGGGTCGAACTCTTGATCTCTGCTACATTCTATTCATTACTTAACCTCAACCGACTCACTGTTCAGGTACTCGTTCATAGAAAAGGATCACTTGGTAAACCTTCTAAAACAGTTGGTGTTAAATGCTTCCCTTTCTACATCAGGCGCACATGGTGGGAATCGTCTTAATGCAGCTGCAGTACCCACTCTTCTGGGGACTGGTTCTTTTTCAATTCTTAGTGGTATGACCAAAGTTCTGTTTTCTTCTAATTCATAATGCAGTTAACATGTTCAGTCAAATTAAACTGGAGTGTTGACCTGATTACTCAGTCTTACAAATTCATTTTCTCAAACCAGGACCTTAAGAACGATTATCGACGTAAAGTTTTTATTTATTTAATGTTTATCGAATGTATTCTGCGTGAGCTCTCTTCCTCTCTCCAGGTGATCAAAGTACTACCAAAGTTGAAGTGCAACACCTGCCTCGCTATCTGCGCTGGCCTCACTTGCATGCCGATCAACTTCGTGGACTAAGTTTGAGGGAGATTGGCGGTGGCTTTACGCGACACCATCGTGCACCCTCTACCCGTGCGGCATGCTATGCCATTGCGAAACCATCTAATATGGTGCAAAAGATGCAGAATAAAAAAATAGTTAGAGGTCATCGTCATGCAGTTTATTGTGGTAAGTTGACCGGATTCTTAACCTCTACTTCATTTGTCAAGGAATTTGCTTAGGGATGACAATATTAACCCAGCTCACCGAGTATCCTACCAAACTCTACCCAAGGGGGTCTGGGTTTTAGATTGATTACTGGTATTTGGTCGAGCTATGGGTGTTTTTTTTATATATTAAGCATTTTTAATAGAAACTGTATTGAAAGAATATATGATGGATTTTATGTTCGGGTGAGGACTACATATGTACATACATAATTTTATATATTCTTGTTCTTATTCCCCGTTTCACAAAGGGATGCAGGTAATTACTAATAAAAAGTTTTTACCTATAGTCAAACTATTATAATATATTACCTTTCTCATGTGTGCTCCTTTTTTTGGCTCTTTTGATAATTATCTTGAATTTACCTTTTTTCGGTGACATTGGAATTTTCTTCTTTTTGAAACTACCTACATATATATATATATAAATATACTTGAAGGCTATCATCATGTAATAGTTAATTAGGGTAGGTTGGTTAAGTTTTGTTACATTCTCTTAATCTGGTTACATTCTCTTTTCCTGGTCACACTATTTAAGAGACAAACAAGATATGTTGCAGACCGAACGGTTTTCTTGGACTTTGCATTACTGATCTTTGTTAAGCATTGTAGTGTAGCTAATTGGAACTTCATGCATTTAACATTTTGACTAGAAGGTAGAGTTGACATATACACTCTTAGTATGATCGCTATTTCTTGCAGCCATATTTGATCGGTCTGGGAGATATGTGATAACTGGTTCAGACGACCGTCTTGTAAAAATTTGGTCAATGGAGACTGCATACTGCTTGGCCAGCTGTCGTGGACATGAAGTAAGTTAGTCCTTAAAGCTTTGATATTAATCAATAGGTCCCACTGTGTCATCTTCTTTTCTTGTGGATTCACATGTATGATCTAACAGGGAGACATTACTGACTTGGCTGTTAATATCAACAACACTTTAGTGGCATCTTCTTCCAATGATTGCGTCATCCGAGTGGTAAGAATCGTACTTGTGTACTTAATAAAGCTTATTCTTAGTAGAATCATGTTGACTCCGTTAAGTAACCTGACTATTGTTTTTCCATATTTCTATGGCAGTGGCGATTGCCTGATGGTCTGCCCATTTCTGTATTGCGTGGTCATACTGGAACTATTACTGCTATTGAATTTTGTCCTAGGCCAACCGCAGTATATCAGCTCTTATCGTAATGCTTCTCTTGAGATCGTTATATTTTTTGTTTAATCTGAATTGTTAAGCACAGTCATTTTGTGTACTCCTGTAATCTAAATTTGTTATCTATAGACCATACATTTTTGAATTTTAAATCATCATTGGCGACTAGCTTGTGTTTCTATAAATATAATAAAATTAATTACTGCTGATGTGATCGATGTCAAGGTGTATAGAATGCTTAAGCAAATGAATCTACTGAGGATTATTGATGTCAACTTTGAAGTAAATATTAAGTTAACCTATATTTCAAGATCAAGAAATTGTCCATCATTGCGACTTTGAGGGTTAAAATTTCCGAATCCTCTGTATAAGCTACTTGTAAAAGGCTCAAATACCCTTTACATGTGGATATCTGTTTTATGTTGCAAATTAGAATTTTCTGTTGATGTAATGGCTTTCCTGATTTAGGTCCTCTGATGATGGAACTTGTCGGATTTGGGATGCTAGATATTCTCATTTCAGTCCACGAGTTTATATTCCAAAACCTACGGATTCCACTGCTGGTTAGCTGACACATTATTAGAAATTTCAATTTATATTCTTTATTTGTTGTCTAAGACAGTCTAATATGGTTGTGTTTCCTTGCTCTCTTAGGAAGATATAATGGTCCATCATCAAGCACTACTCAACATAACTATCAGATTTTCTGTTGTGCTTTTAATGCTAGTGGAACTGTTTTTGTGACCGGCAGCTCTGACACACTCGCTAGGGTATGTGGTTATGTGTTCCAAATTTCTCATTTTATATCTCTTTACGTTACTTTTGAAGTGGGTAAAATCTGCTGTTGCATATTCCCACCCCCTCTCAATTGCTTGAGACATTGTTTATTCCTTTGTAATCTTCAATTGCAAACTAGTCTCGTTGCTGATTGCTAAGTAGCAGGTCTGGAGTGCTTGCAAGTCCAGTTCTGATGAAACTGAGCAACCAATTCATGAGTTGGATGTTTTAGCTGGCCATGAGAATGATGTAAATTATGTTCAGTTTAGGTTAGTGGGACCTGATCAGTCATAGTATGTAACTTGTTGCATCTTGTTCTGCTATTGATCTTGTATTTTGATGCAGTGGCTGTGCTGTAGTCTCTAGAACTTCTGGACCTGAGGCCATGAAAGAAGATAATGTTCGAAAGATTAAGAATTCATCGTGAGTTTGAGTACTAGCATTACTCTTTCGTTCAGTCTATTTTGGTGATTCTTGTATAGCTCTTTAACAAATTTCAGTTTCTTCTCTGATTCGTTTTTTAATATGTAAATGCTTTTGTCATGTATTTCTTTGTAGGTATAACCATGACAACATTGTCACTTGTTCTCGGGATGGCAGTGCAATTATTTGGGTGCCGAGGTCCCGCAGATCACATGTGAGCGCTAAACATAAACAATGCAATTGAGAATTACCTTTTATGTACTACTATTCCCAATGCAAACATATTATCTTTGTCTTCACTTTTATTTTATCCAGGGGAAGGCTGGACGTTGGGTACGAGCATATCATCTAAAAGTTCCACCACCACCAATGCTGCCTCAACCTCCTCGAGGAGGTCCTCGTCAAAGGATTCTTCCAACTCCTCGTGGTGTTAACATGATTGCTTGGAGCCTGGACAATCGTTTTGTCCTTGCAGCTATTATGGGTATTAAATATATGCTTGTCAATAATTCTAGCAAATGAGAAGATTAATGTACATATATTCCAATCTAGTTTTGCTGTATTACGAAATCACGTTCTTACATAACTAGTTGGGACTGGACTACCTAATCATTCTTCTGTTTGTTTGCTTCTTGTCTGGTTGATGGCTTTTCCATAAATCTTGTCTTATTAATCTCTTGAAAGTTATAATTAGTAAATATGTTATGATTTATGTTCATATGTCCCACTTTGATATATCAGTTACCACCACGCAGTTCAAGTTAAAGTCCGATTTCACTTTCTTTAGTGCATTAGATCTTTGTGTTTCTAATTTATCCTTCCCTTGGTGGAGATCATACAGATTTGAATCTTGTAACACCCTTCCATCTTTTTCTCCAGATTGCAGAATCTGTGTATGGAATGCTGCTGATGGTAGCTTAGTACATTCCTTAACTGGTCATACTGAATCGGTATGCTCTTTGTTCTTTAGCAGTCTTGCTTATTAAAAAAATGTCTAGTTCATGGATTAATAGTGTCTACACTCTACCATCTTGCTTATCTTTCCATGGCTACATGCTTTCTATCTATCTTCCATGGCATTTAACATCTATAGAATGTTATTTCCCTGGTATATGTAAACATATCACCCACCTGTTTTTTTTAGATCCCGGTTACCTCCTTTATTGCTTACCATCGTTGATTATCTTTTATCATTTGGTTGTCATCATTATATGGTTTCTAATAATAGAACAATGTAAATATACTCACTGACGGTCAGGTATTGATCTGTTTTCAATTATCCATATGCCACTCTATGTCTGCCTTGCTAATTTTAGTTATTCTTTTCTGACTCCCTTTTAGAAAACCGAGATTGTAAAGTCACCCATTGATTTCCTCTTGTTTAGGCCAATGGCAGGCTACTTTATGCTGTGTTCCATGATTGCATTATCTCAACATCTTCCTGATCCAAACTCAAGACAACATTTTTACTCATTGATTTTTGTTACTTTACATTTTATACAATTTACTACATCTTACCAAATATGAATTTTTTAGACTTACGTCCTGGACGTTCATCCATTTAACCCTCGGATTGCCATGAGTGCTGGATATGATGGGAAGACAATAGTCTGGGATGTGAGTCGTCTCACGTAGTATATTCTCTTATTAAATGATTTTTGTTTCATTATAATTGAGATTTTATCTCTCCAATGCATAGATCTGGGAAGGCATGCCTATTCGGATATATGAAATTGGACGTTTTAGGCTGGTTGATGGGAAATTTTCTCCGTAAGTTGCCCTGAAATCTTCAGATACTTCTTCATTTGCTCTTTCTTGTGGGACATCCTAATTCTGATTTATATCTATTTTCATATTACTTTCTTTTTATTTCCATGTCCTATGAAGTCAAAGACTTTTTATATTCTCTGGCTCTTGGATATAATAGAATAAATCAAAATGGTTCATTACACTACCTACGCTTCTTATTTATTGTGAAGTAATAATAGATAGTATTTGCACTTCACTCTTGGGTCAATTAGGAAACAGCCTCCCTGTTACCACAGGGGTAAAACTGCTTACTATTCAACCTCCCCTTACCCCACTTAGGCGGGAGCCTCTTCAGCGGCATTGTTGTTGTTTGTTTACATTGCTAAAACATGACATGATTTATATCTTGCTTAAATGCTTAAGCAATTTTTCCATGCTACTAAAGGGAATATTTGTCATATCCTTTTCTCAATTGTCTATGCATGTGCAGAAACTTATGAATGGATGTAATTTTGTTATCTGAACTAGAGTGAAGTTTTTTCCTGAAAGTTGGGTTAAATCTTTCCGAGCCCCGTTATCCTATTCTTCCAGAGTCCGTTCCTTGAGAATTGATTGTCTCGCTATATATTTGTGGTAGAGTACAATGCAGATTCCTGCAATGTACTTTGTGTTCTCGCACGTGGAAGGATTTACACCCAGGAAGTAATGGGTGTTTCCAGTCTTAAATTGGCAAACTTTTACTCTGTCACACCTGGAAGTGTGTTTGTTACTCCGAATTTTAGTTTCTTACTTTTGTATATTCTAGGCTAGTATAGAATTTAGAATGAAAATGGAGATCAAGATTTTTTTCCCGACGAGAGATGGTAGTACTGGGATGTTTGGTTGCCATCCTTCTACTTGGTTGAAGACAATATGCATATTTAGTCTGAAGGAAGTAGCGATACAACCATGTGCAGCTATTAGCTTCTCTTATATTTCTTCTATTCTAACATGTTCTGTTTTCTATCCAGTGACGGGACATCAATAATACTTTCAGATGATGTTGGTCAGTTATACATTTTGAACACAGGGGAAGGAGAACTACAGAAGGACGCCAAATATGACCAGGTACATATATTTGCTATGTCGTAAATGCCATTAGATATAGTTATTCAAACACAGTGAATAGCTTTACTATCTTAGGCGACTTATTTATAGAGTTCTTCTGCACCTTTCAACAGTTCTTCCTTGGAGATTATCGCCCTCTTATTCAAGATACACATGGAAATGTTCTTGACCAAGTAAGTCGGCTCTTACCAAGTTACTCCCTACATTGGAGTGCATCCCAAAAAGATTGTCTAGTTTTGACTTCCCATGGTTGACCATTTAAACCCTCTTTATCAGTACTCTTAATTCTTAAAAAATCTTAGTGCATTAAGAAGAGCATAAAATGGTTTAGTAGTAAACCCTCTTTATCAGAAACTTACTACGTGGCAATATAGGTTCTTTTTTTCTGTTAGACTGGGAATATGTAGGAAAGTTAATGACCGAGGAGTGTTTTGAATCTTCTCTTGTACAACCTTGTATCGGAACTTGCACTTAGGAGATTTATTTTTGTAACTTAGAAGTCGGCTCTAGTCTACCGACTACTAAAAGTTTATCAGTAGATCACTGTGATGGCTGATGTTCTCATCTAGGAAACTCAACTTGCTCCTTACCGACGGAATATGCAAGATCTACTATGTGATTCAGGTATTTCAGATTTTTTATCACTATGGTTTCCTGTATATTGCTTTTGTTTATCAATTGCCTAAACATGTAACTTTGCCCTGGGAACTTCCAGCCTTGATTCCTTACCCAGAGCCTTATCAGAGCATGTATCAACAGCGACGCCTAGGAGCCTTGGGTATTGAGTGGCACCCACCCTCTGTCAGATTTGCTGTTGGAAATGACATCACTTTGGATCAAGAATACCAAATGCTTCCCATAGCAGACTTGGACATGTTGCTGGAGCCACTTCCAGAGTTCACAGATGTGATGGACTGGGAACCAGAAACCTGTTTCTACACCTGGTCGATTCTACAAGAGGAAGAGTCTGTGTGGACTGTAGCCGCGGGTTCCTTTATTTCTTCGTAGAAATCATTCCAGTGATTTGTTAGCTGGCGTTAATCGTGGGCAAGACGCTATTTTAAGCGTCAAGCAGGCCAGCAAGTCAGCCAAAGAGGTGAGACATCTGCATTGAGTGCCTTTGTTTGAAAATTGAGCCACCTCCAGTTCATCAGTGAGCGTGAGACTGGAAGGGCGTAAAAGAGAAAGTTATCCTAGATTTCTAATTTCAGTCTGTTGTGCAAAGTCAACAATCATGCTAAAAAATCAACCAGTGGGAAAAACGCTGGTGCGCATCTCTTGGCCTCAAAGTCCTCACGACCTCAAAGGGCTGCAGCGCCAAACGCCTTTAATTTTCTTTTCAGCTCCTCTCAGATTAATGGAACACCGGGTCAGATGGAGGGATGGAAAGCTTCTAGCAGTGAAATCACTGGAAAGCAGCCTCCATATTAAGCAGGGTCTGGGATATTAGATGAAAGAACTAGATTTACTGGCTTTTTGAAACACCAAGACCATTCAAAAGGAAAAGAAATATGTATGGAAGAGTCTGTTGCTGCAGTTAAATCTCATGAACTTCCTAAGATCCAGACAGATGCTGGAAGCAGGAGGAGACTGGTTGTCAAACTGTCAAAGCATCCTCAAAATTCATTGCGCAAAGCTGGATGAATCTGAAATAAAGAAGGTTCATCTAAGCGAGGCCTGGTAATGGGTGAAACGTTTGAAGATAAAAATCAATAGGATTCAAGCAGAAATCTGCTGGGGGATAAGGCTTCCACAGCCAGGCGCGAGGATGTGTGAGTAGCCAAATTTCAGTTGCGCCCATGCTGGTTCTGAAGCCCAGTTCAGATGAATGTCAGATAATTTAATGGGCATGTGTTAACTTGTAATCTGTCTGTGTATCCAAGACTATCAAAAGTTTGTTTAATGAATTGGTTGCATACGAGTGAGTATGGAAACATTTCTATGAATTTCAGAGAGCAAAAATCATTTAAATTATTCCAACTCATTGCAAATTTCTAAGATTCATCTAAAAGTTCAACATTGAAATTGATGTATTATATTCTGGTTACAACAATAGATGAATTCATCAATCATGTGAAAATTTTATATCTGCAAATTATAGATAACGCTGTCGCTCCTCATCCCAGGGAAGCCAAAAAAAAGTCCTGCTTTTTGAGCATAAACTGGCCGCTAGGTGCTAGTTGGTGATCCATGCAATACAACGAATGAATTATTGACGTGGGAAAAAGGATACCATACCTATTCTGCTAAAAGACAGCAACCTGGGATGCATCTAATTCTGGATACTGTATGCCATAGATGATCTTCAAACTGCATGATTAGACACTGTGGGTGGTTATAGTGCCACCTGGTATTATAGATATCTTCTGGGAAAACATTATATCTGGAAAATGAGGACGTTTTTTAGGTGCCAAGGAAAGTAGAAGGGCAAGACTTTAGAAGAAATGATGCCAGATTTTCAGTGGAAACACAGAATTTGAACAATTTTAGCCACCAAATTCAAGTAGTTGAGCCAGAGTTAAATATCAATCCGATTCTAATGGCACACTTGGAACTGTTCCAGAAGGAACTAATGATACAAAAAGGGACTCAACAAGCAGAAATGGTAAAATCTCCTCTGAAGAACAGGGACTTCGGATAATACAAGCTGCTGGGGATTGGTCTGGTTATCAGTGCTCTTACTGTTTATAAACCAGCCTCTAAAGAGAGCTATTCATTTGGCACGCAGTTCATGGTTGATGTTATTGGCGCATGAGGAGGGCTCCAGATATATTCCACAACTAGGGGATGAAGTTGCTTATCTGAGACAGGTACCACATAGTCGATCTTTATTTAGTCCCGTAATATAAGCAATATTTTATCTTGATCCGCTCTCTGTATTTAGGGCCATCAAGAGTTCATTGACGTGAGCCGATTAAGGGATCCAGTGACCTGAGAAAACCACTAAGGGACAAGAATTTCAGAGCTGGTTGTGTCAGGCTGCCAAATCTAAATAAATTGTGTCAAATCTCAGGCTCCTGAGGAGTACAAACTATCCTGAGTTCCATTGATCCACCTCCTTTAGGCAACTGCTAACTCTTGATTCTATTTGAGTTGTATTGATTTCTTCCGTGGATCTCTTGTTCTAAAGAGTAGGTATGATGCGTCTATTGAGAGGAACTGGACGACTAGAGATAAATGTCATGTCTGGTGGAAAAATGAAGGTGACGAAGCTGGAAGCTGGTGGGAAGGTCGGATTGTAGGTGTGAAGACCAAGTCTCCTGATTTCCCCGACAGTCCATGGGAAAGATATTCTGTCTCTGCATATGATCAAGCTCCAAAAGAAGACCATCAACATAGTCCTTAAAACTTATAGATGCTAGGTAATATGTATTGGGTGAGCCACCCCTCATATTGATGATGAAATTAGAGACAAGCTGCTCGATATCCTTGCTAGGCTGGAGGAGTCGGGGAATAAAGCTAAGGATCATTTCTTAGAAATCTGAAATCACTCCTGATTGGTGCTATCGCTGACTAAGCGGTAACCTTGTAATCTTTTCTTTGTTTTATGCTTTCTTTACAGGATCATTATGGAATCGGAAAACTGAAAGAAGTTTCAGAGAATATTCGTTTTATTAACAGGTACTTATTTTGCTAATAGTTTTGCTTCTGCCATGCAATCATCATACGTATTTTATTTATCTTCCCTACATTAATCCAACTTATGGAAATGTTTAATCAAAATCTTGAATTCGGGGTTTTCTGAATCTGCAGGTATCCTGTTCCGCTGTCTCTTGATGTCATACAGACTAGGCTGGAGAGCAACTATTACCGAAGCTTAGAAGCAGTAAGGCACGATATAGACGTGCTGGTAGCAAATGTGCAATCCTATTTCAGTAAAAATGCAGAGTATTCAAAGAAAACAAAACGGCTATCTGATTGGTTTTCTCAAACGCTTAAATTTTTGTAGTCGTTCGGAGGTGCAATTTTGTAGATATTCTAGGATGCATCCGGCCTATGCCAGCTCTTTTTAGTTTGTAAATAATCATTGAAGATTGCAACTTTATCGTTCGCAATTTTGTAGAAGGTACATACAATAGAAGGTGATTGCTGATCGGTAGAAATTAGTTTATCCAGCCATTTAGGAAAGTAGATATTAATCGTTAAAAATTAAGGAATTTGGCAGGTATTTTATTGGCTATGTTTGATATGCAAAATGGTTGGATGATCTATAGCTCAATTTTTTCAAGAAAATACCTTTCTTTGTATAGCCTAATTTTTTATGTTTAGCATCAATTCTTACATAAGAGGTAAGTTGTTGAACAAATTTTGTTTCATGATTTTGCACTCAATGTTTCAATTTCGTTACCGCCTTTAAATAACTCTCTTTATTTTCAATTGATAAGCATTTCAGATACTCCGACTTTATTATATCACTGCTTTAAGAGTAGCCTTTGTGCCGCCAGTGATGATATGTCACATTCTAAATATAGACAGAGAAGTCAGAGCATACCAAGGAAGTATCGATTGAATTTCTTCAATTTACGCCACCAACAAATGAAAAATATGCTGTAAAAAGCAGCTATTGATATCTTTATTATTTTGATATTGGATTGTTTTGACTCCAGTTGACTTGATAATTTTTTTCATTCAAATAATATAAAGTGTTCAAAGAAGAACAGCCGAGTTAAAGTGTATAAACATTCATTCCTCATAATCTTATTTGCATTCAAGAGAGATCATAATCACAATAGGATAATGAAGCCTTCCAGTTTGATTATTCTTTTCCTGTTTTTTGTTTCTGCAAAAACTATTTCAGCTGCAAGACAGCCACAATGGAAAGGTGCAGTTTTGAGTGAAACAATAAAGGGTAGAACTGCAGATGAAGTATGGCCTTTGTTTCAAGATTTTTGCAACCTTTATGAAATCTTCCCTATAGATGTTTCTTTCTGTACCCTGCCACTCAGCGATCCCCTCATCCGCTTTTTGGCTACCAAGGTACCATCAAGAACAGGGGATAATTCGACTATCGTCAGCTGGGAGAAGCATCAAGTGCTGGAAATGAATTCGAAGAAGCGATTTTTGAGATATAAAATGATGGAAAATAATCAAGGGATCAAGACTTATCTTCCAACTGTATCTGTGTTGGAAAAGAAAGATGGGATTCAAATAAAATGGGATTTTGTTATGGATCCTGTGGTGGGTGTTACTATTGAAGATGTCAGGAACAACCTTAAGTTGATTCTTGCAAGTGCTGTTGTTAACATTGAGAAAGTACTCTCCAAGTCAACCTAAAACGAATATAAATTTTTCCAGGAAAGCGATTGGTTTCTATGATCGCTTTGGAGTTTGATGAGTCTGAGACTCTGTGTTACCTTGTGTCATAGTATGAGTCAAATATTATTGTTTTTCTTCTAGAATTTGTTCTTATTTTTCTTCTTTCAAATGTAATAAGATTGGAGATTGGCATGTACTAAAATACTTGTGACTGATATTTCACATGAATACATTGAAGTACTGGTTTCCATGTTAAGTTAGTCAAGCTTGATGTTTATGTGAATGAACTCTATGGCTTGGTCCAATATGTATGTTGGTTATTTTGCAATGAAATGAACAAGACAAACTATTTCACTTTCATCTCTATGTTCTCTCTTACACCAACCAGATGTGTCTTCTTCACGTCGAAGTGGCTTCGTCGACCTCTTGGAATTTCCATGCAGAAAGAGACTGAATGGGGACACCCTTCCAACCTATAATCATGCATTTTTCATTCATTTCAACATTGCAATGGATCCAGTTAGCAGACATTTTTAATATGAGGCTTGCCTGATACATGGATAGATAGCTCAGTTCAGTTTCCACCATACCATTACTTGAAAATAGATTCCTCCAAAAATCAATTCTTTCACTGCGATGTACCCTGTCTTCTTCATCTGCAACAATCAGGTTCTGAATCATTGATCCTAGGTATATGCCTTCAGCAATCACTCTAGTCTGCTCGTCTTGTCCGAGACAACTATGAATACAATCAAATAATGCACCAGTGGAATCAAGTGTTGCATTAAATCGGTCCAGAAAAGGTACTTGATTTGTGCATAACTCTCCTTCAACAACCACCATTATGCATGGGTTGAGGCTTTTAATCAGTCCAAGAAAGGAGTCTAATTCACTGGGACGTGCTAACAAGCTCCATAATCGAAATTCTGAGTATACAGCCACCGCTTCTCCACTATTTATATCAAGCATGTCTTTTTTCAGCTCTTTCATGTCTGATTTAACTGCAACAAATGAAAACTCGAAAGGTAATTTCATGGATTGAGCAAAAGATGACAACCTTTTTCCTGTCGCTTCAAGCCTCTTTGTGCTTTTCCCTACAGCAGTGATCTTGAGAAACTGGACAGGGAATTTATTCCGAAGAGAAAGAGATTGCATAATGACTGTCCAGTGAGATCCACTTTTGATTCCCAAATCAATCAAATGAATCCTACTAGCAGATGCCACATTGTCCAAGATCGATTGCATTCCAGTATACTGGATGATTCGAGTGAAAGGAAGTTTTTCTTGTATAGTGATTATAGCTTGAATATGGCTATGGATCAGTTCTTCTGCATCCATTTTATTCTCTCTCTCACCATCAGTTAACGGAGGAATGGTTCCTGTCTCTCTACCAATTTTCTCCTTCAAGGCTTCTGCAAAGTAGTAGGCTACTCTTTGCACTGGATTTCCAGTTTGCGAAGCCCAACAGTTACACATCATGAGGTATCTCTGAGCACGCTCAAATTGTTGAAGCGCCACTCTTTCTGCAGAAGCTTGAAGTAGCAATGCAAGCTGAATATCGTCGTTATCTTCAGACGACAGTCCAGAGTGGGAATCAAAAGCAGTGATTATAGAAGAAAGCAGGTCAGAGTTCTGTGACTTGTATTGGGGTAATTTTGCTCTAGCTATCTTCATAATGTCTGCAGTTGATATTTTTTTATCACTCGAAGGGCCACTTGGTATGGTGCTGTTGTCCTCCATCCTTCTCCTGCGGGGTTGCTCATCTTTGATGCAAGTCATTAATAGTCTCAATGCACTCGAGGTAGACCTAGGGATTTCCTGTAGACAACATCTTTTCGTCTGATCATTAACTAGAGAATCGATGTCAGTGACAGCATTTTTATGTCCCATCTTTTATTTGAACAAGTTCAAGCAAGATAAATATAAGGCTCACAGTTTAAACTAATTCCTGTATTCCTATATATAGAAGTAAGTGGGGTGAGAAGACAAACAGAAAGAATTATGTCCCGAATGTCTTGTGACTTCCTCCGAATAAGAGGCAAATTTTGATCAAGAAAACAGCTCTGAAGGACAGGAACAGAAGAGTCCTATGTGTTAACCTTTTTCCGGAGAAAAAGAAGTCCCTCTGTCTGATTGTTATTGTCATAATATGAGGTCCTGACTCATCTGCATTTATAAACAATCGAAGATATCAGTGTTTGTGATTTTGCCAATGTTCTTTGCAGGATAAGACAAGAGCTACAGGTCAATAACATGAAGAAGAAGAAGAAAAAAACACACACATTTTGGCATTGATCAGTGATGGAAAAAAGGCTGGCAAACATGTAATTCCTTCCATCATTTTATTTTATACCAGTGAGGTCTAGGCGGTCTAGCACCAACATATATTCTGTGAATGAGTGTCTAACTAACTCCCTTCACCCCACAAATTTGTATACTTATTTTTTCTTGTATCGTTTTTCTTTTTCAAAAAGAAAAATATGAGGAATTTTGCTTACATTTTAAGTGTGCATGAACTCAAAAAAGAATATTTATCGTAAAGATGACTTCATTGATATATAGATTCTATCTATCCCTAAAAATATATATTCCTTTCGTTTCAAAACAGATGACTTGATTGATATATTGATCAATGAAATGAAGGTAATAAAAAAACTATTTGTTGGTGCTTCTGATCACCGTATCTATAGACTATAGTCACAATAGTTTCTGTATTGAAGTAGCTTTCATAATTTGGGTGGCATTTGGGCACCTGGTTACTAATTTTAATTTACGCATTCCCCCGATCCGGGGTTTCGATGGTATCTACTTTATAGTTCAGACTCTGTCTCCGGTCCTGACCTTGGTTCCCCAACACGGGTTCCCCGATAACCCATTTTGAGGCTACACAACTCAAGTTTTAGTGCCTCTACTGATATATTTGTTTAGCCTATAAATATAGGATGTTTCTATGAGTTTTATTCATCACACAAATACATAAAATAGAGAATATTAATCCTAGAATAATATTATTTTTTAATATTATCAAGAACATAATTTTTGTTGTTGAAGAAATTGTAGCTTTATCTGTTTCGATAGTCTTTGGTTGGCTGGTGATTTTCTGTGATAAGAAAACACTAACATAGATTATAGCCAGCTGCAGGGTCAGGAACGATCTTCCGGGTTTATTAGCGATTTTGCAAGAACAATGTATCTTTCACATTAAGTGGGAAACCCGTAGATAAAAATTCTGGCCTCGTGTTTATTTGAAGATTTGAATTTCTCTCTGTCAGTTTTATTGATTGCTTGAAATTTCAAGAAAGAAAATTTAAGGGTCTTAAATGCTAAACAATTTCCAACAAATTACGCATTATACTAACTAGTCAAACAATAAGATCTTCACATTCAGCACTGAGAGATATCAGAATACCCGATCGGTAGAGCGGTTAGCGTGATAAGTTTGATATGATTTGATTGGTACTACTCATATATATATACCTTATAAAAGGCACGTGCTGCTAGCGTGTTTCTTCCATTTTTTATAAAAAGACATTTATGTCCTCTCTCCAAATACTCTTAATTATCGATGACATTAATCTGGCAACAAGTAATAATTTCTATTACTTCAAGTTAAAGAATTACTACTTTAAATAATGTATCATTCATTTTATGTGGTTGATAAAAAAATACCAAGAGTTTTATGTATTCTAATATTATTATTTAATATATTTAAGTACAAACATAATATGAATATTACAACGATATTCTAGAAGCTCATCACACCATAATAAATAAAATGGTATAAATTAGATTTTATTTTAAAATAAAAACTCTAACAAAAAGATATTCATTTAACTCTATGATTAAAATATCTATATTTATATAACTTCTTAAAAGTTTAAATAAAATGTCCTCTTTTTCATTTTTTTTATTAAGGACATATTGTCATTCCAACTAAAATTAATTATATGCATCTTAATATTATCTTTATTATCACAATAATATTGGCTCTATAAAATCAATAAAAAGTATATGATTTAACTTCTATGATTAAAACATCTATATTGTTTTATACATCTTCTAAAAGTTTAGATAAAATCGACGATTCTTTCATTTTTATTAAGAACATATCATTTTTTCCAAAATCCAAAATATTTCAACTAAAAATTAAGACTGTGATCTTATTATTAGCTTTATTATTCGGCAATTATATTAATCATTAGATTAATAGACGTAGATAAGGCTAAAAGAGACAAGAATAATTGGTAATACATGTAATAACTTATGTAATTAATTCATCATACTAATAATGTATAATTCAATACAATTACTTATTTTTTCAGAAAAAAAGTTAAACTCTTGAATGGAGTTACATTTGACTCATTATTATTATTTGGAGTTGCTAATAATATTCAATTTATTATGAATTCAATATAATTCAATACATTATTTAGTATGCATCTTATTAGTATCTTTATTATCATGCAAGAATTATTGGCTCTATGTTTGGAATAAAAATATATGATTTAACTTATGATTAAAAATATTTATATTTATACATCTTCTAAAAAGTTTGTATAAATCAATCCATTCTTTCATTTTTATTAAGAACATATTATTCTTCCAACTAAAATATTTTAACTAAAAAATTAAGTATTTACATCTTATTATTATATTTATTATCATAATTTATATTAATTATTAGATTTCATTAGGATGGTGAGGAAATACAAATAAGTCAAGAATCATTAGTAGCATACGTAATAACTTATGTAATTAATTCATTATACTAATACAATTCAATACAAGTAATTCCTTTTGAGAAAAAAAAAGTTAAACTCTCAGAGGAGCTACATGACTCATTATTATTTGGAGTTGCTAATAATATTTCATTCATTATTTGGAGTTACATATGAATTTAATATAATTCAATACTAATAATTAATACAATTATGATAATAAGATGCAAATAATCCATCTATATATCTTATTTAACTTATGATTTAATAAATATGTCATAAGAGATGGTTGTTTCCTCCCCTTTTTTGTTAGAATTAAAACTAAATTATTTCTTTCAAAATTCAAAATAATTATGAATCGGCCATTACGCTTTTCTTACAATCTGCGATATAATAAATATATACACATCTACACCGATTATTAATTAATACTCCATCCGCTTTTAATTTGATTTCCGATCATGGAGAAAAAATATTTTATTATGGGCGGAGTAATATTATTAATATACCCTAAAAAGAATTTTATCAAATAATGTTTTAGTTAATCAAGTAGCCCAGTGCTACTTATTATGACAAAAGTGTAAAAGATCAAGATAAAGTTGACTTGAAATCCTTTATACCTAAGTAAAAGGAAATATGAAAAATTTTGCTTCATGATCAATTAAATTGGAATCCAGACGAGTATCGAAAATGGAAATATATATTTTCTAATAAAAGAATTACAAGTATTTTAATATGTAAGATCAATTTAAAATATTATTATTTACTCGAGCATAAATTGCAAGAAAATACTTTTATTTATTTGTTATTGTCATTGTTTTTATAAAATACTAGCACTTTTTATTTATCTATATACAATATCTATATATAGAAACATGTAGGCAATGTTGAACATTTAAAATCTAAGATGAAAATCAATAAAATATATGAAGTAGTAATATAATGTTTGCTTTAATGGTAGTATAAGTGCAGAAATCAAACAAAAAGGCAATTCGAGATTAACATTCCCATTACACGTTATTATTAATTCTATTTGTTATTACTTATTTGTTTCCTTTCTTGTGTTACCAGAATTACTATTATATGGGGATTAGAAATGTTATTTGATGATATTATATGTGCAACCTCGCTCAATTAAAAAAGTTTATATATCGTGTTGTGTTTGATAAAGTAAATCTGTAATTTTATATGAAAATACTTCATTTTACGTAATATGGTCATCAATGTGGTTATGCTTAAATATCGTTAAAATAATAAACCTTGTAATTCTAAGATATCAAAGTGAATAAAAGAAAATAATAATAAATGAAAAGCAAAGATTGTTAATTTTTCGCATAATGAAAAAAAGAAATAACAATTTTAAATTGATATTTTTTAAGATTTTTAATAAAGAAGCTAATAATGTATTAATTAGTCAAGTTTATCACTATCATGATTTTTTTTAGTAGTATTTTCTATCTATTTTTTTGAATTTTTTATAAGTAAAAATGTATTTTTCTTTTCCTCAATAACGCCCATCAAGAACACGCATCGGCCATACAATTACTCAACATTTATGTGATTTTTACATAATTAACATTCTATAAATCTTAAAAAATTGTTCATTTTCTAAAATATATTCTTTTTTTTTAGATTCTGCTATACTTGTAATGTCATCATGTTTATGAATTTTTAATTATGACACCTATATACAATTACTTTTAATGAAGTATAATGTCATTATTTATTAGGTGTACTTCATATATGGATGTACTTATTTTGATGAATTTAACCATTAAAAAGGAGAAAATATATCTTCGTAAAAATATGTCTCTTTTAACTCCAAATATAAACTACTATGACAACTTAAAAACACATTCGATAAAGAACACTTTGAAGTTTGAATATATCAATAGTCAATGGGCTGCTGAAAGCCATGTCATATTTCAACACAAAAAAGATGTAATAAATGATTGTTTTTATATTAAATCATATACTTTTATTTTTGATAACGAAGTATAAGACTTCATCACCATATTACGCCAAGTTACTATTTTAAATTAAATTATCTAAGTCAGTAAGTCGCTCAATCGGTCTCGAACTTGTATTATTAGTAATTATCAAGCCACCTCCTCATGAATGTGAAATATCTTGAAAAGGTCGGTGTTTTATTCTTTACGCCACAGTTAAATTTATTTTCAAAAAAGTACGGAGTCTTTATAAGAAAAATTCTGAAAAATAGGCAAATTTCAACATACGTTGGAGGAAGCGCATTTGAAAAGCGAAATAATTTTGGAATATTAAGTAATTAGTAAAAGTATAATTCAAAAAAAAATAAATAGGATATACGAAATTTTGACATAAATTAATGTCAATATGAAAAATTTATTCATAATTTACTATTTAAGGATCAAGAAATCCATGAAATTTAATATTTATTATTATTTAAAAATTCAATAAAAAATATATAATTATATTATTTAGCTGTACCAATATATATTCAATTTATTATTATAAATTATTTTGTATTTTAATAGACTAAATCTCGTAAAAAAAAAAAAAATTTCTCTCATAAGTCAGTTTACGGCAAGACACGAATATATAGCCAAGATATCAAAATATATATTTCAAAGTTTCATCTCATAAAAAACTCCAAGATGCAATCATGCTCAATTCAAGGTAATTATGAACGCAGTTTTAATTTCATCAGAAAGCCTCACAACAAATACAAAGCGCGAAGAAAGACAAAATTTGCTAAAAATCCGCTGATAATGATGTCAATCCATCAAATCTTATAACATATCGTCCCGGAACATCGGGACGGCTGACAAACTAACCCATTACATGCATGCCTGTCGAGTAATTGGATTCATTTAACGGGTATCAAACAATGAAAAGTAAGACAATTGACATCGAGAGAATATATCAAACAAAGGTACAGTTAAAACTATTATGCTGTCAAAGTACAGCCAGTTAGATTCTCAAACGAGTCACCGGTATTAGAACTAATTTGTCCCATCGTTCCTTTTAACATGTCTAAGTTGATTTAAGTAAAAAAAAACCTAACTCCCTTTTTGGTGCCGAGAGATCAAAGTGTATGCTAACCCCTTTGCCAAATCAACATTGTGTTCATAGAAGCAGAAATCTTTTGATTCGAATCCATTTAACGTCCTTTCAAGATCTTAACATGACTTCATCTCAACTGCTTCTCCAAAGGAGATCTTCATCAAACTCTCTTTACCTTGTTACGTTAATTCATTAGCAGTCTCGAAAGCTGCTTCAATAAGCGATAATATATACCATCAGCGGCCATGAGATAATAGTCAAACCATGGACCAGCATACTGAAGGATAATCACTTCCCGAGACCAGGATCCACATAAACGCATGCAAGGGATTGAAAAGAGGTCGGATTACTGATTTCTATATTTCCTTTTACCCTTGCAATAACTATGCCATGCTCACCAACAATCAAGATTTCATTTGTCACTACTGCTCTGAAAGGCTGTTGTTAACGATCATCAATTTAAATCAACATCATGCTAAAGTATGTTATTGATGAAAGCATTACTTGGTTTTCCTGAAAAAAGAAAAAACAAAAAATTAAATAAAAGTTAAATTGACTGACATTCTTAAAGTACAATTCTAGTCTCATACCTTATCCCATAAGGCAAGTGTTGTTAGTAAGTATGCGACAAAGTTTCTGCCAATTATAACTGGCAATATCGGGTTAAATCCATTACTAGCACCAGGTAAGCATCTAATTCGCTTGGGAGATATTTGTGTACTCTTGGTAGCAGTCTGGATCCAGTACCGCGTGAACCCTTGTACTTTCATCGCAAGGGTTATTTTAGTGAAAAAGTTCGTGAGTACGGCATGTGTCCAAGGAAGTCACAGAAGTCGTGAGCCCCATCAAGTTCCTTTCAACAACCAACATTAAAAATCTTGTATTTACTTGGTCAACCAGACTGACATACCTGGAAATTAATCAACAGAAAGCGACCAGATCCTCATATATAATACCAGATCACCACAGCAAAAATCTGCCATCATTGTAAAGAACCATGCTGAAGTGAAGCGTGGTATTAATACAAGATCTGGTTAATCAGAATAATCTGTATTGCGATGAGTTCGCACCCAATGTTGATTAGTGTCAGAAGTTCCATCATTTTCAAATTAAGTCAATATCTTAAACAACTTCAAATAAAGGATTGTGCTGAGCACAACTTTTTTTTAGTAAGCAGAGTGGCTGCTACGGCGCACAGTGGTATCACTTATTCAATATGTCATGCCTGAAATATAAACAGCGTGACCAAGACTAGAAAACAAAAACCACAGATGTTATAATTTTTATAATAATGTTTTAATTTTGAATCTCTGGAAATAATTAAAATGTAGCAGTCCCTGATCTTCTCAAAAGAAAGAAAATAGTTAGTGTATCACTTTCTCTCCTCAAAAATATTTTGCAAATTAAGCAATCTGTGTATCAGAAGAGAATATATTAATGAGCGTTAGGCCTGAAGAAATACAAAAACATGTAGAAAGTTTAGCTTATTTACAAAGTTTATTGAGAATTCAATGCAAAGAACAATTGTAAGCACTTTAAACAAGCTTTTGAACTAATGGCATGGGAATCGAGAATAAAAGTGCCCAGCTGCTATTTGGTAAGAGAGACCAGATGAATCATATTATCCCGGCCCCAGCAGCAACAACTCAATTTGATCTCTGTCCAACAAGCAACTCCTGAAATGATTATTCCTCTTTATGGAGAGTAGCAAAACATGTGTGGTAAAATGTATCATCGCTAAAAATCTGCCCTGACTGGCTGTGGACATTAGAAGTATCTAAAATCTTACCTTAAAAGGAGGCACTGACTTCAGTCAATTCTGAGCCACGTAGAACTGCTGGGCAGTATGTAATCTAGTGACACCCTGCCTTTTGAGTTGATCTCAACTATCTTCACCCTGATCATTCTGTAAATACGGCAAAGACTCCGAGATACAGGTTCAAGGTTAAATAGTTTATTTACCAGCTCCTTCATGCTAGGAGTGTAAGTCCAAACATAACTCTGTGTCTCACTGTTATTCAAGACAACACTGCCAGCAGAGAACTTATATCCAGGAGCACTGCAGTAGTAACTATTATAGAAAAGAAAAAATTAAAACCAGAGATTCATTTACCTTGAAAGATCATAAAGAAACGACTTGCTCTGTTCCCCATAGTATGTGTGAAAACTTCGAACCTGACACATCATTATCAACAACAAGGGGGTGATCGTAGTTTCTTCTCAAACGAAAGTGGTATCTCTCTCCGGAAGTCCCCTGGAATTGCCCGATATCTGGAATCCATTGGAAAGCCCCAAATCATTTTATAGAAAATGTACCAACTTTGACGCCTGACACCCTAAAGTGAGCTGGACCAATGACACTTTCAAGAAGTTCTCCCTGCACATCTCCCAAACTTTCCTTGAGCATTGTATTTTTACTCATGGAGGAGCATAAAAAGTGGCCGATGGAATAGTGAGACTCATGGAAACTTAGCCTCCCAACCTTTAAGGTTGAATAAGATGCCACTCCCCTTCAGCATCGTGAGAGACCCCTCTGGGATGACAATGAATCTGAGCAAAATTCAGCGTGCAGTCAGCATCATCATCTTGGTCCTGTATCAGTGAATAACATTATCGATTAAGGGTCAATCTTCTTGTTTAAGACTTTGTTTTTGTGCATAGTTAAAAAGACCAAAGAATTTCCAGAGAGTAAAGGGAAAAAATTATTTTAAACTGAATATTGAAGACTAGGGTGTTAGGTGATACCTCATCTAAACATCAGTGATACTCTGTGGGTGGGAGTCGTGCAATTATTTTTCCCAGCAAAGTGGTGTAGCAAAATAAGTGGTAAACTAATGCCTTTACTGACAGAATCATTACAATATTGTAAATTAGTAGTGCAGCTGTTACTACTTAATCTTGACAGCTTGAATATAGGGAGCAAGAAAAAAGTGCATGCAAACAACGGTAAATGTTGCTGTAAAGCGACAGATAAATAGCGTTATGAATGTCGACGCACCTTTCGTGAAGGTTACAAGTCAATTGTGTTGGAGCCCAGCAGGTAAGATGTTAGCAGTTAAATAAAGAAAAGCAATGTTAAGGTTCAGTCTCGATTACACTAGTGAGAGAATAATGAACTTCTTCTGGTATATAGAATCAATTGAAGACGGTGTTAGAAGCTTCTGAGTCCTCTGTGTGCTCTGCCTTCAATTGACGAATGCATCTGGCTGTTCCGCTCTTGCCTCTTGCCTTATTCCAGGTTTGCAAACTATACAACTTTATTGAAAATGGAAACCATTGAACATTCCATGAGGAAGAGCTGAGGTAATGAACAAGAAGATACACGACTCTGAGGCTGAGATGCGATCCAGCCCACCTGCTGATTCTCCTTTGGTTTATTGCTTAAAATTGAGCGGGCGCAATCGAGACAGAGTCGCCACTCCAACTGATCTGCCATTTCCATGCCTCTCCAATCTTTGGCTTTTAAATTCATAGTGTTTGTCTTATCATGCCATTGCCTTGTGTCAGCCTTGCAATCTGATTTATATGTCAAGATTTTATCTGTTATATACTGGGCAAGATGAAAATATGGCAGATAGATGAAACCCGCAAATATTATGATTGATTAGTTGGACTATTAGTGTGTTGGCGTAAACTTGGACTGGGATTCGTTAGTATATTGTTGGCTTTAGCACCCCAAGTTTAGGGAGTCGTTATCGAACTCCCGATTAAATCGAGCACCCGCCGTTAAAAACCTACTGCTCAAATTGCCTATTGGTAATTCGAACCGTGACAGCTTTATCTAAACTGCCACTCAGAATTGCTTTCTACCGCCGCTAAAAATTGGTTACAATGATCCTTTATTTCTGCTGGTACTGCCTCATAAAATAGTTATAATCACCGTAATATCTAAATATTAGATACCAAACATGTCCTTAGTCTTAACACTAGATAGATTAAAGCGAATTACAAACGATTTGCGAGTACCGATTCGATTAACGAGCCAAATTTGTATGGTTTTGTGCGAATTGATTAACGAAATGGTTTTTTTACGATTTTATTTCAAACCGATTACGAATCGAACGATCGATTCGGTTTGCTTAATGAATCGAACCCAATTTGGTCTAAAACCGGATCGATTCAGCTCGTTAACCGCCTAAAGTTATACTATTATTCTACTGATTCCTTGCACATGTGTGTGTGACAACACCGACATTTCAGTTAGGTGTAACACAAAATCTAGTATTTTGATTATTTTTTATAGTAGAAAAAGGAAAGAACAATGGAAGAGACATTAATCTAAGAGAGACGAAACTACAGCACATGGAGCAACAGATTACATATACATGAGTTTGAATGGTTGACAGTCTAACAAATTTGAGTGCTCCAAATGAGCATATATAGATAAGTTGTTTTTTAGTTTATTTAATATAGAAGTCTATCTAAAATGCCAAGATCAAATCAAGATACCCCTATTCATTTCCCAGGGACTCCTCTTTTACAAAAACCTTGTATTTGGATCACCTGTACAAATGTTATGGGACACAGGCATTCTCTAAAGCTGAACCTATAGTCCTATATTGATGTTGCAGCACTTCTTTTAGCAGACTGCCATACCCTCCTTGGTGATCTAGTATCGTCTGAAGCGATCCCCAATGATACTTCCAGCTGAACATCCAGTTTTAAAGGGTCCAAGGACAACTTTTCTCGAATAAAATCGTCTAAATTGAATCCAGTTTCGGTAATTGTAATCCTACTGTCTTCAGAAGTGCTACCAAATTCGTCTTTACTAACTTCTTTATTTTCTGCTGATGTGCTACTCGAGTCCTTGGACACTGAGTTCTTATCGAAATTTAGTAGTCTCTTTATGCTGTCTATGGCTGGATCAATGATGTCTAAGAACCCCATGATCCATGATTCATCATCGACAACTTCAGTTCGCTGTTCCAACCATTAAGAATCATAAGTTAGATAAAATCATGTCTAGAATGGACATTATATGCAGAACATGGACAAGCGTCATCCCTTCACTGTTGAGGCCACTTTTAGGACAGTAACAAGTTGATTGAGATATAATAAACAGATACTACAACACATGGAGAACAAATGAAGGAGTCTATTATTAGCTAATTGTTTCAGGCATCTTGTGGAAACAATTGAAAAGCAAGGAATGACAGGTTTGATTCTAGAACTAACATTGTTATTACCTGTTGAAAATAGAGGTTTCGTATTTCCTCTGCACGAATTGAATTCCCTTGGCCTTCCTCTAAGGATGCCCAAGTCATCCAAGTTATATAGCTTTGTGAATTCACATTCAGAGATGATCTAAATAGTCTTCGAGCTGCAGATATATTACCAGCTCTCTGCTCCAAAACACCCCAGGCCTAGAATATGAAAATTTAGAGAACAATTGATGATCCTTGTTGGCCGTGTTGCATGACGATTATCCTAGATATATGAGAGAGGTCATTATGTGTTATAGTATTATCTCACCTGGAGGCATCGAGCAGCACTATCAGTTGTTGAATTGATTGATAATGCTCGTTGATATAGTTCTCTAGCCTTTGCTATGTTCCCTTCCTTCCATTCCATCCATCCCCAGGCCTAGATCGACATAATTCAATCAGTGTAAGAATAGTAGCACCAAATTAGAGATTGAGAGAGCAAGTATCAATTCTGTAGGTAACAAGGGAACTGAGAACAATGCTACAGTGAATGTAAATGAAGGTTATATCACTATCCCTGAACTTATGGAGGATTCAACTGAATGATTCAGAATTCGGATGCTTAGTGTACATGCAAGTATGTACATATGTATATTAAACGATAAGGATAATTTGGTCGAGTAAAAGGAATGGTGTAAAGTGATTCAAATTAGATATCCGAAGAGAGAACTCACTATCCACACTGGTTGATGTTTTGGATCCAATTGAGATGCCCGTCTGAACAATGCACGAGCAAGATTTGCAGTAGAGTACTTGTACTCCAAAAGAGCAAGTGACTGAAGGAGGACAGGATCTCTTGGATTTACAGCATGACCAATCTTCAAAAGTTTTCTGGCTAAATTAACATTTCCTAGAGTGGCTTCAAATACTCCCCAGACATGCCATGCAAACCGGTTCTTGTGACTTGCTTGGACTGCTTTCTGTCCAATTAACATAACGAAAATCATAAACCACCACAGGAGAGGTTATACCCTTAGAATGGTAATGGTGCATGGAAATTACAATTAGGTGCTCGGATAACTTTTAGGTATAGTAAATCAGAATGTCCTCAGTTTTCATTCAGGAGAGGTTGTTTCCAAGAGTCAAACTCATCATCACGGGTCACACAACTGTAACTTTATTGTTGCACCATGAATGGAAAAAACCAAATTCAATCAGCAAACTGGGGATGACCTATTGCTTACCTCAAAAAGCCCCCTAGCATTGCCATTGTTCTCCTGTTGAGCCTCCAGCTGTGCCCAAGACTACACAGAGAACGGAAATAACTATGAGGACCTCACCAACAGAATTTCATGTGGCAAAACAGAGATCTCATTCAAGAAGACCACTCACAAGCCAACTAGCACAGCTTTTTGGATTACATTTAGTAGCCTGACGGAACAAATAGCAGGCTCGTTCATAGCGGCCTGCTTTAGCTTCAAGCCGTGCAAGTGTCTGGTACACATATTCATTTCCTCCACAATACTTTAATCCTTTCCCAAGGAGATGTCTAGCCTTCTTGACATTTCCTTGCTTCAGTTCCAATACTGCCCATCCATGCCAGGCTGCAATGTGCCTCTTATCAGCAACTGTGGCAGCATCAAATAGTTCCCTAGCCCTCCTTACATTACCCATCTTACTTTCCAGGACAGCCCAGCACTATTTCAGAGAGGTAACATCAAATAAGTTTATAATTTAAAAAATGTGCGTGTGTGAGCAGTGGATTCCCCTTATTTCTAGTACTACACAAGTAGTGAATCATAGTTGAGTTTGATTATAACTGTACCCAGAAATTCTAAACAAGGCTAAACCTTATGCATGTATATACAACGGCTATATAGATACAAAGACAATTGTGGCACCATAACGATTGATACCCATAACTTGACACAAATTACCTCATGGAACAAGCAGAGAAGCTAGACTTTATCCGACTCTACACAATTTACAAAGTTAATTCTAAAACCAGTTAGCTATAGTGCTCAAATTAGTAATTACCAGTATTGTGTCTAAACTCTAACTCTAACATCATAAGTTTTGAATCGAATAACTTAACTTTTAAATAGTAAAATTTCCAAAATATGGGTATCTTAAAACATAAGTTTTGATTCCAATAACTTATAAGTAAATTTCAAGCTATTAGCAAGTAGTATCTGACCTCCCTTACCCTGCTTAGGCAGAAGCTTCTTCAGAGGCATTGGAGCATGTTAATGTTGATGTTAATGTAGCAAGTAGTATTCAAACCATTGAGAAACTATAAATGACACTCAGGCATGTATGACTAACCTGCCAGATGAAAGAATTTTCACCTTGTGTAGCTTGGCAACCTTTCTCATAAACAGCTCTGGCTTCATTCATTTTCCCTTGCTTACTGAAAGTTTTACCCAAAGCTACATATGCTCTCCCATCTTCTGGCCAATAACATATACACTTCACACAAATCAACAACACCAAAAAAACCAAAACTTTTAACACAAAAAAATCCAAGATTGCAAATACCATTCAGATATCTATATAAACTTAAATGATCACAAGAATAATACCAACTGTAATATTTTTTCTGCTTCCTCATAGCTAAAATTCCTCGCCAAAACCTTTGCTTTATACAAAGCTAAATCCAAATTCACTTGAAGGGGTTTATCCTCAGCACTTGAACCAACTCTTTCAGGCTCAAAGATTGGCATCTTCTTTGCAATCTTTGTCAAACCAGCATCGACTTTTGATGATAAAGCAGACATTTCTTTCTCAACCCCATCATTTTCTTTCTTCAAATAATCATCTTTACTATCTTCTGAGTATTCCATCATGGGTCTTCTAACAACAAGTGACTCCCCAAAAGATTTCTGCTCATTCTTGATTTCCTCAGTATCATTTTCCTCCAATGTTTGAGGCTTTTCTTGAAGAAGTGGTGATGATGAGGAGGAGGATGGTTCAAGGGAACAAATGGGGGGCAAAGAATGATGTGAAGGAGGAGAATGAAGGGTCTTTAATGGAAATGTGAAGCAAAATTTACGAGAATTGGGATTTTGGGTCTGTGTCAAGAGATTGAAATTGGAATTTGAAGTAGGAGAAGAACTGAAAAGGTTCATTTCTTCAAGCTTCACACAATTCCAGCTGACAAAAATGGAAGCTTTACATGAACAAGGTGAGCTTCAACATATCAAGATGGAGTTCGTAATTGTTACCGTCCTCACATATTGTCGGGTCCAAACATAAAAACGTCTAAAAAATGCACAAAATGGAGTTTACTTAGCAAATATTCATGTTATTGATGTTAGAACAATGCTTCATTTGAAAGTGATTAACGTATGTAAATTTTAAGGTAGTTAATATTGTTAATTGTATTGGAACTTAAATTTTGGTTTTCAAGCTGGAAGTATTTTTGTTGTCAGAAACAGAGGATAATTGGATGGAGTGGCACCACGTTGGTCATCAATTGCGGCGATTTTGGAAGCTTGTTATTGGTCGAAATATCTGGATAAAACGAATGATCTTCCACTTTTCGGAAATCATGACTTATCTTTTCAATTAAATATTCCAATGCACTTAACTACTAAAGATGATCGAGTTTCTTATGAGTTACGAAAATTAGTAATTCGTGTACAGTTTAAGTTGTGCAAGTTTATTTAAATGTTATTTCATAAATTTTTATGTAATCGTTATAGTATAAATTCATACATTTAAATATAACATCATAATATAAAAAAAATTAAAAATTTAATAACCAAAAAAAAAAAGTAACCAACTCAATATTTTGAATAGATTGATAACTATTCTATATTATTGCTATTAATCGTTTTTAAAATCAATAAACGACAAATAAACGAAAACGCCATACGATAAATTTTTGGGATGATCTTCTGCGCCCGACAAACAATTTCGCCTCCCACTTTATATATAGTATGATACTCCATAGTTGTTATCTAATATGAAGTTCAATGTAGATATCTAGCTAATCACGTAGACATTTTATCTAATTTAGTAATTATTCGATTGTTTTGCGATTGGTGCCAAAAATCTTGCATTCTCGAAGCCGATTTGGCTAAACGAGTAACCATAGGCGGGTTTCGAGCAAATGAAGTTTTGGAATTGAATGCAGAGTGATAGTTGGGTTATCCGTCCCGTTTGTAACACTAGTGATAAACGATCCAAATATAAATAGATTAGGTATATTAGTTTTTTTTAAATATATATATGTATTATGTATATTTTAATATTTTATTAGGTATTTAGTCTAACGGGTTTGTTATACTCCACAATTATCAAGTATAAAGTGATATTTTAATCCGATTCGATGAGCCTTCAACTGGTTGTCGAGTCGGACTTCGAACTTGTATTAGTATTAGGCTACTCCGTCCACTCGTCTTGATGATGAAGCTCTAGTCAATGTTCTTGATTTACTTTCATAATTTTAGTTCGAATTATACGGTCAATTCAAATTTCCCGAAAGATGTACCAACTTGCAGAATACTGACCAAGACCAAAGACTCCAAATTTCTCTTACGCGTACAAGTGTGGCCGAAATACGCAAATAGACCTCGTATCGAAGCCATTAAGTTTTAGTTCAATCCCCTCACTCAGCTTAAGCGCAGACGCCGACGAGCATCTTTACAGAATTGCTGGAATAATATGTACTTTTGCGCTGGTAATTTAATCTTTTTCCTAATGGTCAATTAAAATATTCAATAATAAAAATCTAATGAAAAACAATACTATCCATCAATACTTTTTTACCAAAAATAAAAATATCCAAATATGACTATAGGTTATCGTGGGTATGAGATATATTGATTACATATTCATACAATAAACGAATTTCAAACAGTTTTTCAATAATAGAAATCTACTAGTTGTAGTGTAACCATAGTGATATGGACCTTAAATAGGACATCCTAATGGATTTGCTCAGTTCATTAAAGGAATTCACCATAAGTCAATGGGCCATGAGCCCATTCAAAAGGGTCACATCAGGCTTTAAAATAATAATACTGTCCACATCTCGGGAAGGAAGTCAAAACTAGACGCATAGCCGTGACCGCTCGCTACCGCTTTTGCCGCACGCTCGTTAAAAAAACATCGCCTTCGCTTCATTTACCACTTACTAACATGTCGGTGCTGCAGCCTTAAAAACGCTCGGGTTCATTATTAATGCTCGTTAGCGATTTTAAGTGACGTTTCAATCGCTCGCACACGTTGCTAACGAAGTGACGCCCTCAATAAAAACCGGACGCCCGCAAATTAAAACCGACGCCCGGTAGAAGACATCTCAAATGGATTCCTTTAGCCTTATTAGCGGATGCCCGCGATTCTACCGGACGTCCGTTATCCGAAAGTGACGCCCGCTTAATTATATTAATAATTCGTGAAAGCGGACGCCCGATAAATGAAACGACATCCGGGGTACGTAGAGTCAAGAGATAAGTTAATTTTAAGCGACGCCCGAAGCAATCAAACTGACACCTCTTAATCGCTGACATGTGCCTTATAACCGCTTCTCCAAACCTTAATTGTTTTCATTTTCAATTGTAACGATTCCAACGCCAAAATTTCATTTTCGAGCCCGGCTATGAAAGTGAAATTTGGGAACAAATGGGTTGTAGCGCACTCACAACCTCCACAACCTCCGCCAAGGATGGACGCCGGAGCGGGCCTCATATACCCCGGCTACGCTGCCCGCTGTCGCAAGACACTGCCACCGCCTGCCACGGATACGGGCCGCCGCGTCCGGCCCTTAACGGACGCGCGCCACCGCCCACTGCTTGCCACGCCTAGTCAAAACCCCTCAACATTTCCTATAAATATTCACAAACCTTCATTTAGAGGTAATGAAATTCAATCGCTATAATCGCTCAATAGCTCTCTCAAAACACCCGGAACGTCTAATCTCTAAGTATCGGAGTTGTCGGGCATGGACTTCGGCCGCGGGTTCAGATACAACCCCCCCCACCCCCGTGTTGCATCACAAGAGACAACATTGCGCAACGAACAACTTCACAATCCCGAGTAACAACTCATTTAAGGGGAAATGAGCATTACAACAACCACCTCGGGGCTCTACTCAAAATATCTCGGTGCCTAAACTAAAGCGATGGGTCCGTACTCAACGAGATCGTGAGGTTTCATCACTTCGAAAGCGACTCCATGACATCCACCCAGAGCAAGTTGGTGAGTCCAAGGACCAGGACTCGAGGCATTCTCTCTTCAGGAGACCCAAGGAAAAAGATACACATCAATTGACACCGTCTGTGGGAATCTAATTGACAAAGATTCACGACATGACCACGGGGTCGGTTCAAAGCAATCGCATGAACGCATGAAAACATGCCGTATACCACAAATCATGTCGCATGCGGGAAAGAGATTATCAGCTGATTAGAATCCAATGATGTAACCTGCCGACAACAAACCAGGAGATATCGATCACCCAGTCCTTTTCGTAACCAACATGAAAAAGGCCGTGATTATAATCAAGAAGACTATTCTTCCACGCCCAACACTCTTAGTCGGTCCCCGTCTAGGAACAACCGAAGGGGTAATATAAGGGGGGTGGTAAAGACTCGCTCGGGTCTCCCGGCAGAACAACCGGCCAGATGCTGCATTCCATCAAGCGGAGCCAAACAACAGTACCCCCAGTGGGAGAGGGCAATGCCGGGGGCAGTAACGATGTTATAGCAAAGCTCCAATTGCAAGTGGAGGAGCTAAATAACAGACTCAGAGACATTGCCCCCTCCAAAGTTCCGGTTAAACACAAAAGCATTCTCATTCCCTTCTCACACAAGCCGAGACACGAAGTTAATGCCATGGCTTCAGATGCCAAAATTCAAAACTTACGATGGCATGGGAGACCTTAGTAATCACATCAAGGCTTATGATTCACAACTATCCTTTTGGGCAAAAGCTGATGATTTAATGTGACATGGTGGCTTTCCCCGAGTAGTTCGTCGTGAGCAACGCCGAGGCGGTTCCGGCCAAGCCATCACCTAATTCCAATGGACACAGCACTGCAGACCTATTCATGGATAAGTTCAGGCTTCCATCGAGTCAAACAAGATGAAGTTGAAACGCTGATTGAATTCCTGCTGAAAAACCAGAGAAACAATCATGGGATTACTCAAACCGGTGTTAACCAATATACCTTCTACGGACAAAAAGTGTCAATGCATCGCGTTTCCTTCCACGGTCATAGCTTAGGCCCCCTCGAAAGAAAAGGTTGGTATTTGAGCCAATAACCAATGTGTACACTCACAACTAACGGTGAAATACATAAAAATTCTGGAGGAAGGAAAGAGGGTAAATTAAATGGGCACCGAGGTTCATCCCAAAAAAGAACCACAAGGATCACCAAAGAGGAAACTGATATGGGATAGGTTACAGAGAAACCATAAGAAGAGTCAGCTTCTGAAAAAGGGAGGACCAAGTGGGCGTCTCCGAGAAGAGAGAATGGAAGAGTGAGGCAACCTTAAGAGCCTCTTTACAATGCATATGCCCCGCTGGTAACTTCTCGGGATAAAAGATATACCCAAATGCAAGATAGGACATTGGCCGCCAAAACTCCGGTGCCGAGGTCCCATCCAACAAAGCACCAAGCGGCGTAGCATCACAAGGACCACGGGCACGGCTAACGGACGATCGCCGTGTTTTGAAAGCCGAAATCGGTAAGCTTTATCCGGCGGGGCATCTCAAGGAGCTCAGCAGCACTCCTCAAGGCTTTTAGGGCTCACCAAAGAAACGATAAACTCAAGCCAAAGTCCACTCCTCGGTCACCGGACGACCGATGGACAATCTCGAGGAATTGCAGTGGAGCAAGATACTTCCACCCCGAAAGTAGTACGCCAGAGAGCCTGCAGAGAAGCAGTTCTACGGCTACTATCTATTTAGTGGATAAAGTTCTCCTCAAGAATAATTGAAAGTGGATTGTGATAATTTGGGGCGACGACTCCCTTGGTCAATCGGGCCCTATAATTGCTAACTTTCGGGTAAAGCAGCGACGCCAGCGGACACGGGAGTTCTGGTTGGAACAGAGCATTTGATTTCTATAATTACGTCTGCTGCAACAATTGGTTGTGAATAATTCATTTACTAGCTTTAGTTAAACGAGACATTCAAACTAAGTGTTCAATAAATAAGAATTACAAACGGAACTCACGATAATATCGTGGGTTATGCCAGAGCGCCAGATCCATGCATAACCGAGCAATAATCATATCGGTCAATTATATTATTATACGACTATTATCTCGAGCCGTAATACTGCCACAAATACAACGATTTGCTGAAGTTATATTCCATGTATAGAATTAAATCGAGATTATTAAATTGGAAATTGACAAATCAATCTAGATACCTCTTAATCGAGAATTTACATCGATAATGTAAAAAAACAAATTAGACAAACCGACTAGTTAAATTGCTATTTCAAATGATGGTTTAACGAGAGCGTCATTAGTAACTTGTTATTAATATTAGTTTAGTAATAAATTAGTTAATCTAATTCAACGAAGTTAACTATTTATCAAACGCAGCCGTAAGCCACATTCCTTCAAAACCGTTATGAATTATATAAGTGAAAAGCATAAAATGAAAAACCTAAGAATTTCATTTCATCATCTCCCCTAAAAGATTTCGGCCATCCTCCTTCGATTGAAATTTTTTACTCAAATTCCTTGGGTCTAATTGCTCTCAGAGATTCTAAGAAGTCCAATCGCTGCGATTCAACCGCTTCAAAGTGGGACTAATCCCGGGAGGCATTTCACTTGAGGTGCCGAGGGATTCAACGAGGATTCGTGGAGATTGAAAGTTCATCATTTTCGTCAAGGTTGTAAGTACTCGTATTCATACGTGTACGTAATTATATCGTATGGTTTTTGAAATTGCTATTATACATTTATATTCATCTTGGTTGTATTTGTTTATATTTTGTTATGAACAAGCCGCTGCAATTTTCCAACAAGTTCGCCAGATATTCTTATATCTAAAGTGGGCATAAGGATCGGCAGTGGGATTTCCAAACATCTTAAAGCTCAACACGTACACCTCTCGCTGTTCACAAGACATTCCATTTATCCTTTCTGGATACAGCGTATTTGGACTTCATAACGAGATAAGCCCGAGAACCGTAAATAAGGGCATCATTTACAGTGGTGGACATATCTCACCCTTCATACAATGGTTTTGCATTCCGGCGCCGCATCCTCATACTTACGGGTTATAATGTCACTACTCCATTTAGAAATAAAATTCCCAAACTACCTGAAAAAAGGGACGAGGAGTCATAAGATCAAAAAGGGATCGGGTGTGTTACACATTAGTTGTTCAATACTCACGGGTGCGCTTCAAGTAAAGAGCCACCCAAACAAAAAAAGCAGACATAAATTCCTCCTACATGAAAACTAATATCCCCGGTGTTCAAGACAATTCACCACGGGAAAGGAAAGCTCAGTGGTCCCCTGGCGAGGAACTCCCGAGGTTGTCTCCCCTTTAGAAAATAACAACCTCCGAGAAAAATCCTGTAATAGGACCCAATCAGTCCCGATCAATCGTAATTTCATCGATAAACCGGCCCAAGCATACAGCAGGTGTTCGTGATAGTCCTCGAGGACATGCCTGGGGTGGATGCCTATATTTCCATACACAAATTACATGTGGATCCCACCCATAGGCTGGTGAAACAGAAAAAAGAGAAATTTCTCCGAGGAAAAGTTAACTGTGCTATCCGAGAGGAAAGCGGATTTTAATTGATGTAAGAGTAAGTGGGCCAAGGCTGGTGAGTCGCAGCTTTTTGGGAGAACGGATTGCAAACGGGCGATGGGTAAAAAGTCCAACGAAATGGGAGAATGACAGACATCTCAACAAAAGCCAGATTAAAGACAACTTCCTATTACCTTGCTCGGGAAGACGTGACGGAAGTGTCAAGTTACGGCTCCTCGATGCAAGCTATTGAGATCGTGAAATAGAAAAAGAGAAATTCTCCGGTGAAAAAGAACCAAAGTTATCCGGTAGGAGGTGACGAATTGATAAGCAGTAAAGCCATATGCGAGTCAGTAGCTGTGGAATGATCGGTAAACGTGATTTACGGTAAAAGTCCAACGAAAACGGAGAAATGTACAATGTGCATTTCACCAATCTCAACAAAGCCAGATTGTAAAGACAACTTCCCATTACCTGCCCGGGAAGATCGTGATTTTAGAAGTGTCGTTAGGCGAAGTTCGACTTCCTGACGCCTTTAGGGTACCATCGATACTCTCGAAAAGGCGTATCAAGAAAAAATCACTTTCATTATGGAATACGCATTTGCACGCTATCGACCGCGACGCCGTTTAAAAGAAAGTCGGGGAAACCTATCGCTGACGGTGAATTGTATCTTCTGACCAGATAGTGTAAATGATGAAAAAATATATTGCGGATGATAAGTGTTATTCAAGAGCAAGAAGCAGGGAGAGCACTTGGAGAACCTTGAGGACACTTTGATAAAGCTAAAAGAAAGCCAATTGCGCATTAACCTTAAAAGTGCTCGTTGGGATAATTTCGAAAATTTCAGGTTCATGATAAGTGAACGAGACATCAAACCCAATCCCGACAAAATTGATGCCATAGTACAAATGCAAGCCCCGAAGTCATACAAGGAGGTACAACGGTTAGCAGGTTGTCTCGTGGCTCTCAATAGATTCATATCTCAGTCCGGATATAGGAACCTACCTTTTTTCCAAAAATCGCGATGCTCTCTCCCGAGAGGATTTTGAGCGGGATTTGGTGAATGTTCCAAAGCCTTGAAGTTATTGAGTTTATTTGGGGTCACCCAAGATATTGACCCGACCAAAAGGAAAAGAGGAACTCCAATTATACTTGGTTTCCGGGCGAGCCAAAAGAGTTTAATTTGGCAAGAGAAGAGAGAAGTTTCAAGTCTATACTATGTGAACTGGCGTACCACGGACCTCGGTGATAATTATCCTCTCATTAATAGGTTCGAGTCGGCCCTCATCACTTCGGCAAGAAAACTCAAGGCTTACCTCTAAACCAATTCGATAGTCGCGGTCACGTAACAACCATTGTTATATATTATCCAATCCTATGTCAAACGGAAGGCCTTACTAAGTGGGCCATTGAGTTTAGCGACTTGAAATCACCTTCATCCCTAGAATCGGAATCAAAACCCGCATCAATCTACCTCAGAACGGAACGCACTCGGTAATCCGACCAACGACCCTGCTCGTGAGCCAACACCCTCCTGAACGGCCCCTCGACCTCAGATGCTGACGTGTACGTCAGCAATCCGAAAGCGAGTAAGTGAATCTTGATCCAAGGACCCGGCAGAGTTCCTAAGTTTGGAAGAGCGCTTCGAGATTCGAGCTCCTGCACAGTCAATACGTAAGCGCACGGGTAATGTGGGTTACATAGCCCAAAGCCTCTGAATAAGCCGAATTTATGGAAAAAGAGGGATTCTCAAGTTAGTTGGTTGAGAGAATGTGCGCATTGTGGTAAAACGAAAGCCCGAGGAAGTGCCTACTAAAGGTTATAAACCATACCTCAAGATTCACTAAGTTATCTTTTGAGCACATACCCGAGGTAGTGTCAATGAGCACTAACCATCTCTAGGCGTTACGACTTATTATGAGGATATTCCCCAAGGAGTTCATATATAGAACATTGGGAAACCAATCGATGAAGAGACAAAGAATGTTCCATGGCAGGTATGAGATTGGGCCGCATTCCTATACCAAACCCTTGACCACCTGATGTTTCAAGGAATTATACAAGGCATCCTAGATAGGGCCATTATCAAGTCCTCAGATCCTAAAAAAAGTGCAAAGAACTCGCTTTGAAGTCCACGAATAAGATTGGCTGACATCACATCGGGGAAACCTTTAGCCCTCAAGATCACCCGAGCATGATACTTCTCAATTACTATGGATGAACGACTTTGGAATACGGAAAGGTGCGACCTCTCGCTAAAAATGGTGCATTCCCCAAGCAAATCAAGTGAAATGACTGCATCGCTGGCCCCATACCATTTTCACGCCATACCTGACTTAGCGGGATGGGCTCAGAAACCCGCCACTCAAGTACAAAGATGTCAGGCGCGGCAATGTGGATTATCAGTGGACGGATGCCATGCCACTAAGAAATACCACTGCGGAAGATGTTGATAAGTTTATTTGTAAAACATCAGTTACCTCGGCATGAATATCCAAGATCTCTGCATCGATTAAATTAGCCCCTCGCCTCGATGCCAAACAAACTTCGGGACATGTGCAAACGCCTCGGGATTGAGTGTCGTTTTGCACCAAAGATGCTACCCCGTGCCAACGATTGCGTAGGTGTCATGAACCGACTATCTTTCAAGGGCTTAAGTACAACTCTCGAGTCAAGTATAAAATGGTATAAGGAGCTCCCACGAGTTCTATGGTCTTATGTAACCACTCCCCTCAAATGCCACGGAGTAGGACCCCTTTAGCTTGGTATTCGTAATGAGGCCGCTGGGTTGCCAGCAAGTTTGCATGCCAAACGACATGGACAACTCTAGTTTCATCGGGCAGTTAACGGGAAAGATATGATAGAATGCCTTAACTTCATGAACGCAGCTAAGCAGACAAAGCCCTGCATCAATGTGCAGTGGCCAAACACCGATGCCACGCCTTCTACAACCGAAGGGTTACAGCTTGGCAATTCCCAAAAGCAGGCATCTAGTATCGCTCTCTTTTAAAGCTAGCAAACCCAAGAAGCAAGAAAAACTCAACCCCGAGCGGGAGTGGACTCCATAAGATTGCATAAATCGATGTCTAGAACATACGAAATTGGAAGAGCTGGAAAGCTTATCAAGCATACATGGCACGGGATATATCTCAAAAGATATTATACCTAAAATATTTCAATGTATGATTCCCCTCTTTTGTAAACAAACTTCAAGTTAAAGTTTGATGAAGCACAAATGTGCCTTTTGGAAATAAGAAACTTTTTGAGTGATCCGCCTCGGGTTTCAAAACTCAAAGTGAATAATATCAATTAACCTCCAATTGATAGGGAGAAACCGAGTGAATTAGATCACTGGTCCCCTGGAGCGACCCATCATTCTCAGCTCAAGTGAATAAGATCTCCACAAGCAGGAAACCCGAGCGACTAGATCACTGCGTGGTCCCTGGTTTAATCGATCATTCTATCCAAGTGAATAAGATCACTTTAACCTCCACAGCGAAAGCGGAACGCAAGATGATTGATAATAACTATCACAAAACCAATCCCCTGTAAAGCGGAGGACGAGCGCATCGTGGCGATATGCTGGGGGGCAAAGTATTATCGCAAAATAACACATATACAAGTCAAAAGAAAAAGATAAAGAAAATAGCAAAGTGATTAAGAGATATAAGAGAAAAGAGAATAAAAATTGCAAAAAATAAAGAAAAGTACGTAACCATTGCTAAACCAAAAGAGTGTTACATAGTAACGTGCACCCGCATCACGGCGTGCCCGAGGGAATATGGACAAAAAGTTTAATTGAAATCGGACAAAAACACGTTAAGTCAAGTGTCAGCACCATCACCATCCTCATCTTCGCCGAGGCCATCATCGCTTCCGGGCATCAAATATAGTGTCGCTATCACTCTCTTTCAAGACGTCAAAGGACCACATATTCTTCTCCAAAGTGTTCAAACACGAACTCAGGGAACAGGGAATACTCTTCATAAATTTTAAGGAAAGGTCATCAGATCAGACTCGCCAAGCACAATAGCGAGATCTGAGAAGTTTGAACCTCCTTGAACCTCTCTATGACAACCTCGGGAGACGGTCTCGTGGATAACTGCTTCAATTGTTTCTCCGAGACGCAAGAGCCGTGGGGCTGGTAGTGACGCTAACTCCGAGTCTCGTGTGTCCCGAGACCGCCGGCCGTACTCCTCCATGTGAAATCCCCGAGAACACCTACCTCAACTTCGCTACGCCGATTTAGATGTCGTGATTTAATTTAACCAACCCATCAGAAACGGGCTCTGGTGTCTTCATGCTTGTTCTTCAATACTTCAGCCAGCCCGGAAATATCCTTCCTTATGACTCCTCGAAAGATGTTTCTCCAAAGTTAAGTCTTCTCCGCTTTATGCTGCCCGGATTATTCGGATTCTTTCCATTTCAAGAACAACCCATGAGCACCCGCTTGGACTACACATAGATCAATAAACCTCGGACAAGAAAGAGAAAAATCATAAGAATTTAAAACTAAGAGGAAAATACCTTAAGTTGGAAGTGAGAAAAGGCGTCGTGTAGTTCAGTAGGAGAAGAATATCCCATAATGCCCTCCATGTCCTTTTGTAACATACAATTCTTTAGTAAAAGAGAAGTATTGCCCGCTTCTTCGATACGGCCTCTCAAGAATAAAGAATACCCGGCGTAGTGAGCAGGGACTTTGTGGACCGGATCAAAAACCGGCGAGATTTAGTGGGTGCTATATCGCCGTGGAAGATTCCATAAGTCATATATCCAAGGTAGCACCGGGTCCGTAATGATTTTACGCTTACGCGGCGAGCCGCAGCAGAGTGTTATAGTCAAAAACATCTCGGGGCACGACTCCAAGTTTCCAATAGGTGCATCCTCAGAACGGGTCTTCTTAGTTTCGGGCTTCTAGGACGGACGCATTTAGTGGGGCATCCGGTAGTTCCCCTCGAAATCTGAGTTCCTCGCTTCTTTCCCCGCGTCACGACCTTATAATTAACTCATGGGCACACACAAGTCCCCTGAAGCACGTTTTGGGAATGACAAGAAATCCACTAAAACAAGAAGATATAAGAGTAGACACAATTTGTAAAAAAGTAACAAAGTGCATTGATTGTGAAATGTAAAGATCTTGACTTACGTAAGATTGCATTGGGAAACTGTTCTCGTTAGTTCTACTTCCTTTAATTCACACGGCCCCCATCGTACAAAATACCTTCGAGGTAACGCGAGGAAAATCGCTCCTCAACTTCTCCACCTCTCGCTTTGAGTATCGATAATCCTTCTAATGCAGAGCTGAGGGCCGATAAAAACCAACGGTCTCGGACTCACCACCAAACCCCTCGCTAAAAACCATAACTTAAACCAACGACTAGGTTCCACTTTATCCACCTTCCTTGTATATAGGAAGTTATGTGCTATGTGAACTCAACTTGAAAATACGCCAGTGGGATCTTTGTGGAGACGACATCAGACATCACACCTAACAGGCCATATATCGGGACGACCCCACAGAGGGTACGCCACTTGGAAACTATCACCCCACTGCCAAACAACATAATCACTCCGGAGCACATCCGTAAGCAGTGGTCCCATCCTGGATTGGGCGGGCTACACATCTAAGCGGGCTCAGTGGGAGCTATTTAAGGGGTTTCACGATCCGTGCTTTATACACCGCCTACTTCGCAACTTGGCTTAACCAAAATGTACCACGGGTGGTTCCCGCTTTTGTAGTCGCCAAGCGACCAAAGTGTCTCGGTGAATAATCGCGCTGATTCCGCCATGATAACGAAGCGTAAGACATGAAGCCGTTAAAAACGGAAAATGATCGGGCTTCGAGCAGTTAAGCAGGAACGAAAAGAAATTCAAAAGAATGATAAAGTGGAAGTTAGAAATAAAAAGGTTTTCCTTTACCTTTATACAAAATCGGTGAGCATCTTCGATATTCTCGACTATAAAAGACGGCACGTGGCTCTCATGGCGAATTTTAACCCCCTCATTTCACTACCATTCAAAACGATTTAGAATTCCATTTTCAAGCTTAAAAAAGAATCGATATTTAATCTTTAAATAGAAAGATCCTATCGACTCTGTCATCCATTAAAGCGAACTACTCATAAGGCACGCCTCGGTTCTCATTCAAAATACGAGGCTTTGCAATACGATTTATTAGCTTGTCACATCTCGTAAAGGAAGTCAAGACCTTCAACATTTCCTATAAATATCCACGTCAAATCTTCATTTTATGAATGTGAATCTCGACCCAGATATCGTTTGTCAGCCTTCTTCTTAAAAACACCCTAACTCAATCCTAAAAAGATTCGGAAATAATAAGGATTTCTTTTGCCGCGGCCTAAGACAACCACCTCCTGCTTTCATCAGACAAACATTTAGAAAGAAGCGAAAGAATCTCACAAATCTTGTTAGTCAACTCTCGCGGGGCAGAGATTATAACAACCACATCGGTGCCCTACCTCAAAATATCTCGGCGCCAAAAACCAAAAGCGAGCCTTCTGGCCCGTACTTAGACGGAGAATATCTCTAAAAGATTGCCAGCAACACTCACCTGTGGAACAATAACATTCTCCCTCTAGTAGACCTCAGGAAAAAGATACGGATCACATAATTCTTGATCTTGAGATTCTTCATCTGCTTCCATGTAACAGTACTCAGCAGTAGGCTTCTTATTCTTATCCTTGACGACAAGAACCTCTTGTCCCCCTTCTTCTGCTGCTCCTTAATGTTTAATGGGTAACTTCTAAGGAACAAATAATACATCCGTTTCTTTTCTTCGTTATACATATATATAAGGGTTAGCAACAAAGGAATAATAACCACTGTTATTGCTATTTATGTATGTTATTCTTTTTTGTTGAATACTGCATTCTTTGAATATGCATCGAAGGCGGAGGAGGTAAGGATGATGCACCGAATTGAAGGAGTCAAGGAGAGATCTTCTAAACTTGTTGAAGATGACTTCTCCATTGCTATTCCTGCTTGCATGTTTTTTACGTTAATTACATGAATTATGGAACATCAATGGCCATTATATATGGAAATATGAGAACATAATTAACATGATATCAGATATCTAATTAGGATTAGGATTTAGAACGGTCATTATTAACTTGACGATAATAAGTGTAGGATTCCGAATATGGATGGAAATCTAAGAGAATAATCACAAGATGTAGAGTTTTGATGAACTAGTGATCTAAAAGCTATTGGGCTCAAAAGAAATTGTAGACAAACCATTACAACTCCATCGGGCTTACAAATTATACTCCGTATTTTATTACAGTATTTTGTTTTAAAAATAAATTAATGTTTTCACCAAATACAAGAGTGGAAATTTACGGTTCATTAAGCTTTTCGTTTATTAATAATTAAAAATATAAATTATACCATTATATAATATATTTTTTTCTTCTTTTGGAATATTTGCGTGAATATATACTTCATCTATTCAAAATATATTTGGGGATTATTTGTAAAAAACTTTATTTTTTCATATTGTAATGATTGTTCGCATTTTTAATATCCTTTACATTTTCAATGTAATATTTTACAATCCCCCAGCCTGAAATTTCATAATCCCAATATAAGCCACTATTCCTTAATAGCCACATTTAATCTAAACGATCATCTATTTCGGTATTTTAGCAGTACTATTTTCTCAAAAAAAAATTCATTATCGCCAATTATATACATTTTTTTTTAACTTTTACGTAATATCTGCATTTAATTTGTTCAATGAATTTTTGAAAGTACATTCTAATTAAGCATATAGAATAATTTTTTTACATTTTTATCAATTTTTAAATCACTCATCTTAGTACTCTGGTATATTTTTAATAACGCCAAGACTATTTTTACATCGAAATTTGATACCTATAAAAATTAATAAAATACTAACGAATCGTATCAATAATAAAACCGTAACCTGGCCCTCGCTACGCCTTTACGCAGGCTTCCCGACTTCAAGAAGGCAGGTCGAGATTTTAGTGATCTGGTATGTGTCATCTAGGACGATGCATGTTTTCTTGAACGTGTGATCATTCATGTGTAAAGTTTCATTTATAAAACAAGTTTCATTTATGAAACCAGCCATGAGAAAAGTGAGTCAATCCTTGACTCACCAATCATCAACTTGTCGCCATTCCGATGTTTAGTTAATCAAGTACTTGCTGTTGAGTATTATGTTAAAGTGTCAATGTCTGAAGCTTTTTGAGAAACCATGATCGCATCTGTAAAGCACAACAGATGCCGAGTCATCTACACTTTATCTCATTGTAAGTCATTTACAGGTGGCTCCAGGACAACGATTATGCTTAGTATGCAACTACATATCGGATCTGTGAGTTAGATTCCTGTCCACCTGCTGGAGCACGAGGGGAGCTTCGTCGCTGCCGGTCTTGACCTCTATCAGGAAAGAATGGCATGCCGCAGATGGACGCTACACTTGGCTGTATATTGCATCCAAAGATCCTCGGGATGAGCCCATGAAATGAAAGCGAAACCAACTGTAGGCTATGTAGACGAAGTCGAGGTCAACCCTGGGTTCCTGGTCGATGAGATCGCACAGACGGGCTGTCTCCGTCGATATATGAGCCAAGTGGGATACCATCTCTCTACTTGATAATAAATAAGTGTTATGATGATAGAAAAGAAGTCAGGAAAGTGTTACCTTCGCCGCCTTTGGAAATGTTTCTCATTGGTGCGTGGGTTTTTTTGAGGGTTCCGGCGTGTCCCCTTCCTCTAGGATTATTCTTGTAACTGGATCAGATTAAACCTCAAATCATTACTATCAAATATAATTTGCTTCTTCACTCTTTTTTATACTGGTTTTATTTTCTTAGAATTAATTTAAAAATAAAAAACAGTAACAAATAATGAGTCGTATATATAACCACAAAAGTAAAGAAGCGTCGCTGCATTATGTGAGTTATATTTCTAGAGGCTATATTTGATTGTAAAGAGTTAATGCTTTAAGGTTAGATAATATGCACTGTAACCCTATACACTAGTTTTTGCATTAGATTTTCACAAAATACCAATATCAATCCTCCGCATTAATTTGTTTCTTCTTTTTTTGTCAAATATCTTTCTGCCAAGTGCTAATCAGAAACATTAAACTTTCTAAACGCAAAAAACTCCCACAAAATTCTAGAAATCTGTAGCAATAAAACTCCACTAAGAAAGAATCTCAAGTTAATGCATAAATAATCAAAAACCCAAAAAATAAAGAAAAAAATTGAACAAAAAATGATGAAATATAGCAAAACGGAAGGTGCATTTTTTGGAACCATTAAAGTATTTCCACCAATTCGAATTTTTCAATTTAAAGTGGGAAACATCATGCTGAAATTGGGATGGTAGATGTTATTGTTGTTATCTGGAATTATTTTTAAAGTTTGTTTGTTAAATCAGAAGCCTGTGGCATACGAGCTGGACATGTTTCAAACCCAGTCAATCTGGAATCGCCGTCTGCGGTTTCTTCAATGTACGCCAGTGATTCGAGAGCATACTCTGCTTCATTATTATGTTAAAGATTCATACCAAAAATCTCCTTGAACGGAACTATTCCATTTATTTGTATACTTCATGTATTTATCGTATTATCAAGTATTAAATTGTACATCAGCGCTCCCAAAGTAAGTAAAGCAGTGTCACTTTATTTCTAGATCATCTATATTATCCAATTTTTGTTATTATTATTTCTTTTTATTATGTCAAAAAAAAACATTGCATCCTTATAAATCGATAGCTACATTTTGGGAGTAACATACATCGTATTCAGTTGATTTAGTTAATATTCATTCATAATGTGCAATTCCGATTATTTTCCTTGGCATTTATTATAATCCTTGAATCTGGCAACTAATTTTGGGCCACCAGGCATGAAAAACATGATTATTTGTCCGGTCGTCAGCCGAGTGCAATCGATTGGTTTGCTTGGTAAAATACTATATTTATGAGCAATTACGCATCAATATGTTATTTGATACGCTGCTTTTGGTAAGCTGAAGCTACCATTAGCTATATCGAGCACACACCAAACCAATATCCACCCATCATCACGTTAATGGCAGAATAACCTCCGCAGGCTTTTGTGTAGTCAGAAGTGAAGGGTGTAAAGATCGAAAAGAAATCAAGAATAAAAAGAAATCAAAAACAAACGAAATCGACGTGTCGAATGTTTAGGGAATTTTTTTTGGTTACAGCTGGGTGAATACATGGCAAGGGTTTTTTGATTCTATTGGTATCGTATTCCTCTTATATACCTCCGTCATTGCATTCTCTCTCATTATTAAAAAAAAAAAAATAGTATCATCGTTGGTTCATCATGCACCCATAAGCAGAAATTCAGATTTCCCCAAACAAGTACAATTTTTTTCGCCACATCATCTTACGTAACAATACTAAATGGTATTATAATGATATTTTTTAGTGATGAAATTCATATTAAATTTCATAAATGATTTACATAACGTACATATTTCAGATATTATTAACATATTCACATAAAAAATATTTATAGATGTAAAATCAAATTCGACAAGTGATTTTCTTAAATCCTGCCGCATACCATTATTAAAAAAATACAAAATTTATTTTAGTATCATTGTATTTGGATGGCCCATACCCAAAAACATTGTGTCTCGCATACCATATAATTTAAGTTTTGAAATTACATTTAAAATTGTAATCGATATTTTATTTATCGTAAAGATCAGAGGATTTCGATTTTAAATTTTCTGAAAAACATTACGTTGAGTGTGATCGACGGGGCTTATGTAAAATTCAAAGCCAATTTCAAATTAAATGCATCTAAATGCAAAGTTTCAAATGAACTAAAAAAGTGGCAAAATAAGGCCAGATATGACTGATTTTGCCTATTTTTGAAAATTAAAAAAAATCGACTTCAGTCTTTATTGTACATTACCATTTGATCAAAAAGCCATAATTAACAACAAGATGATTAAGACTATTTAAAACATATAAAAAAATAACCATATAAGAAAAACTGTATGTGCATGTACGCATCATGTGCGCCAGTATATTTTCCAGAAGATTGTTGCGTACTAGATGACCTCCTTCACCGATCATAGTCTTGTGGTTTTTATATATGGACTCATCACCTTTTCAATTATTGAAGTTAAAGATGAGAGAGCCGATTACGAATTTATGATCATGTTAGGACTTAGGTGTGTGCATCCCTTGTCAATGTCACTTGTCACCCACCCAGCCGCAACCATAACATCATAATAATAATAAGCTCTATTATTCAACTTTTTAAAGAAAAAAAATATGGACCTTCGAGAATTAGAAGGGAGGACAGATGTAAGATGATGATAAAATAAAAACCCCACTAATCCAATAAATAAAGAGGACCCATGACCTCAATCGTTTGCCGTTGCTCTTAGTAATTGTATTTTATATGGGGTATGTTAATGAGTTAATATGCTAGCTTGATTTTAAATACATTTTTAGGATATTGGGGTATATATGGCACATTTTTTTTTTTTAAATAATGAGGCATGTATTCATATTCTTTTTAAATTGTTGGAATTAGCGAGTGGCGGAATATGACCATTAATGATTCTAATGACAATGACAAAGAGTAGAGAGGGGAACATATGACACAATTTTTTGTACTAAAGTTGGAATTATTGCATATGATCCATTTCAAAATCTCCCCTTAATTGTGAATTAAGAATACCAAAATTATCAATTGCCCCCGGCCCCTTAATCCTTTGAATGTTAATATTTCTCTCATCTTAATTTCCTAAATCTTGACTTGACCTCTAAGCTGGACTTCACCTCCATTTAATCAATACTGTTATTGTGTACCTATTAATTAGTCAGATTAAACTTTATTGTTTATAATTATGATAAAAATTGAAGGATAAAGTGTAAGTAACTCAATTTCACATATAGAAATTAAGACATTTCGAGTTAAGTAATAAGATCTTGATCACTTCTATTTGAATGATTTTAATATGTAATTCATGAATTCTTAATATGATTTTAAGATAGAAACATAAAAATATAATATTATATTATCAAACTATTACTCCTAGTATTTAGTAATCATGATGACCTTACAGAGTTACAGTAACATCCTGACTATTGCTCTAGTAACACCAGCAAGGTCAGTAACAGACTTATTGCTAGCAGAAACTGGATTCTTTGACCCTTTCTTGAAACTTTCTTCACATTCTTGAGCCCCCTGGGTAACACCAACCACTCCATCTTCAGCAAATTTGGGGTTCCCTTTATTCAATCCCTCAAAGATTTCAGGGATTTCAACTTGAAGAACTATCTTGTAAATTTCACCACATTCTTGAAGTTGATCCCTCATGGATTCAGCAGACTTGCTTTTCTTCTTCAGTGCATCGATACGCTTCAATGACAATTCTACCCTTGATTTAAGTGCACCGGATAGTATAAGGGCTAGACCTCTTGTGTCTTTGCTTTTGCTTTGAGGGGATTTTCGTAAAATTGAGGAGCAGAGTTGGGGGTTTGGAGTGTTTTTGCATGTGGAATCTATAATATCTGCATTTATGATACTCAAGAAAAGGAGTAAATTTGAGAAGAAGAGAAGAAAGATTCTTAGCTTCATGTTGTTTTTTGGTGTTTGTTTAGAGATGAGAGGAGAGTGTGAAGTTAATAAACAATAATGGTACCTTGATATAATGATATTTATAAAGAGATGAGGATGCTTTATTGAACGTAATGGTAATGTTTTTGTAGGCAAATATAATTATTGTCGTCACATGGAATCAATTAGTTACGGTGTAAGTTATATATCATTTTTCTCTAAAAAAGGTGTAGTTAATGGGTGGAACTTTATATCACAATTCACAAGAAGATCACAAATGGAGAAAAGGTTCCAAAGTAGCCGTATAAGACACGTTTGTACCATATAGTATGCATTTGTGTAGACAAGTTAATCATTCCTGTAAGGCTTATTGGGCAGAGAGCTGAATTATGCGTTAATTTTTTTCATCCATGTAATATCTATCTCAGCTCGTAAGACCTCTTTTCAAATTACGTATCTATCTCATGCCTGTAAGACCCTTTATCTCTTCTTTGATACTACTTAACTTTTTATTTTTCGTTTCGTATTAATTTTAATCCCTATATTTAATTTTTACTAAAATACATAATGAACATCAGATTATTCCTAAAATATAAAGCTCAAATAATTATACTGGTTAATTAAAATAATTATTTTATCCCCTGTCAATATACTAAAATATACGACCAAAAAATAAACACTCACCTCTTCCTTTCTTCTTTAAGACACCCATCCAACCCTTACGCCCCACCCCATCCTCTACTCCCACCCTCACAACAGGCCACCCCACCCCCTCCAACCGACTCCATCTCACAGCCGGGCCACCCCACCCCTTCCAACCGACTACCCCACCCTAAGCCACCACCCCCGCCTCCATCAGCAAAAACCCAAATCCAACCCATCCCCCAAAAGCCGTTGAGACTACTGCTCATAGCCTCCCCTTAGTCATACCTTATTTACAGTTTGTTTGGTGGCCATGGTGAATGATCCAAGGCTCCTCTCCAAGTATTGCCTGTACCATATGTGATGTTGAGCAGGGGCAGGGGTCCAAAATGTTTTTCCAAATAGGGTCGACCCATGTAGCATTTACTACTGTTCCATTTCCAATTCCGGCGGAAACCATATGGTGATTGATGAGGAGGAAAAGTAAGGCCGGGGGAGGTTTAGCTTTACTGTTTTAATTATATATACTCCCTCCGTCTCTAAATGACGACTATCGGTGCTTATTCTCAGATCGTAAATATTTAAATTTTACATTTTCAAGGTAAATTTTGTTGGAAATACGACATGTTAAATCTCATAAATATTGCCCTCTGAACAACTGGGGACAGACAACCGATTATTACATTTAAAGTTATAGTTCAAATATATATTCAATTGTTGACAATCGACATATTAGATAACCTATCACATTACATGCATTTAATTTACTGTAGCCGCTTCTCATAATTTATATATTAATATGATGTTTAGTTAACTTAAATTAATATATCGCTATTGTCGATCGGTTTGCATCACACAACAACAACGTTAAATCGAACTATAATGCGATTATAACCTCTGTGTTTAAAATAAAACTATATGGTAACACGTGCTTAAATTAATAGCTTGAAATCACCCCATGTTCAAAAAAAAGGGATAAGGAGAGAGTTCCATATTGTTTTTTCTCCATAACACGCCTTCGACATTTTGCGATAGTTATTTTAAGACGCGAATCCCTCAGAATAACTAAAATGTGAGAAATAGTCAAGTAGTTTTTCACAACACACTAAAAGCCTAAAGGCGAGGTCGACGTCGCTAAACGCCACGCTTTGGAGATGAAAACTACTCATTCAATTTTGATATTCACTTCTCCTTTGAAAAACAATAAAAGGCAAAATATCTCCCCTTTTCATTTAGTCGGTAGTAGTCGTAAAAGTCTTACTGGATTTTTTCGCCCACCTCATCTACGCTTATTTTAAAAGAGTTTCAAGAAGCTTTGTGGCTTCGCTCATACGCCAGCGATCATTTCTGGCATAATCTACGCTGATTGCTAGAGTCTCCTCGATATATTTTGCAAATCTCAAGAAAGTGTACACTGTGAGGCTATTGTTTTTATATTATTCGTGAGTAATCCCTTGCTTTGCTTATTTATAATTGTTATTTTTAATATCGAAACCCCAACAAATTTTTCATTATTTTTCCTTTCATATCCCTACTATTTCTATTTCTACTTTTATGTGGGGCCAATGACTTTCAATGCTATTTTTTCATTTTCAACTATGTTTTCATTTTCAATAGTACAACACTTCAACTTATTTGCTTTAATTAACATCATTAATTAGCTTCTAAACATAATTGAAAAGTTGTCATAAGGATAAATAGGATAAAATTCATCCCAATCTTAATTTCAGGCGAGATACCATACGATCAATCTTTAGACGAGAGTGCTATAACTAAATAATGTAATGTAATTTGGGGATTTCTACGTTAAATGGTCAGTGTAAGAGCTGTGTAAGAATAAGCTACAGAGCAGCGAAAGTTTAAGTGCTTATTTTTACATACTTTAATGCTATATTAGACAAAATAAATATTTTAAGATAACATACCATTTCACTTTTTGCTTTTTACGAAGAATATAAATATTTCACTACGTATTTTAAAGGAAAATTATGATAGTAAGAAAAGGCTTGCATGTGCTAAAAATAAAATTCTGGGGAGGCTCAGACATAGATACGTTTCATATATAAAATTACGCTGATAATTCAGTGATTCGTGATGTATCTCAATTATGGGGGTATTTAAAAAAAATTTAAACTTTGGCAAGAAAAGAAGTTACTGCGTTAAAATGGATCGAGGGAGTATTACTTTAAATTTTTTAAAATTGTCTATATCATTAGCCAATCGAAATGGAATTGTCATATTTTACTTTTTGGAAAAAAATCTAAACTATTTTGGTGATTGATAGTTTGATACTCGATACTTGATAGAGATGTCGAGGAGGGCCGAATTTGAGTACAAATGGGAATTAGGCAGGGCCTGAAAGCCGTAGCCTTAATAGGTTTGAAGGCCTGGACCATGTACTTGTCAATTGGACTATAATATTATTGAGCCGAAACAGGCTGACCCTTAAATAAATACGGAGTACTTGTCAATCACACGTTCATACATTCGTTTGGCTCGTTAAGTGTCAATTACAAGTAATATAGGTATGTTCATATCTGCATAGCCGCTAAGTCGCATGATTGTCGGGAAATTGTTGCTAGGAATCCTATACCGTTATTGGCAACCCCATAATTGACAATAACTGATCTGTTCGATACACAAACTACTCCATCTTAACCCGTAATTAACAATAGTTACGGAAAAGATCGCAATACCAATACGGTGCAAACTAGTGCAAATTTTCATAAATGTCGACCGTTGATCATTGAGTTGCTCGGGTTGACCATCGGCCATCAGAGCTGACCAACGCGATTCCCGACGCTGACCGATCAACATAAAAATTATAAATCATTCATAGTACATATGTACTACATCGAAGTACATTTGTACTGCATAGAATATACAATTTTCGCAATGTTAGAGTATATTTATTATCATTTTTGTTCAGAATTTCTTTTCTAGAGTACATTTGTATACGATGTATTAACAAACTTTCAAAGAAAAAGGTTTGCACCATAAAAGTAAGCTCAGATCGTGAACTTTGCCAATAACAGATAATAAATTACTTTAAATAAACACACAAGATTTACCTTGCCTCACCCTAATGCGAGAGATAATCCAACCTACCGTTGCATCCACTAATAACCAATCGGAAGAATTCTTACAAGACTTCAAGAATCTCTATTCTACCATCTGAAGAATCATTACATTAATACACTCAAATCTCTAGAAACAAGATCTTTCAATTAGGTATTTTCTCATAGACATGAAAATCTCAATTACAAGTATCTCATATGAACTCTCTTGAATCTTTCATGAATTCTCTATACTTTGATCCTCACCTTCTGGCGCTGGTTTTCACACTCATGTTAAGACTATATATATAAAGCAAGTTTAGGTCTAAACCTAAAAGGAATCCCAGCGCCCAAAATCGCCTCGTAAAATTGTGAGGTAAAAATCAGATCGCCGACCAACTCAAGCTGCCTCCCAAACTTTCTCTCGACTTGGCACTACGTCAGACTCGAAGTCTGACCATCTCCCGACTCTCCTCCCCGATCTTCTCCCTGTCCCCCGCTGAGCCCGCCCGAGATTTGGTTTCATTCTCCGATACTTCGCGTCGCGAGGTCACATGAAAGTTCGATTTCCCTACCAATACTTCTTAGACGAAGTCCTGTCACACTGTGGCTTGCCTAGTTTGGGTTTAACTGCCGGGCGTGGCTCAAGTGCGCTAACAAGGCTGGGGTCCGAAGTTTACTCAAGACACACTCAAAGAGCATTGGCCTCATGAGTCCCCCGTTAAAAAAAAAAAACATATGTATGTTCATCATGTGGTTCGACCTTACAATCAAATGGAAGAGCATTATGTATGCAAATGTTTTCCTCCTCTTGTCCAAAACTCGAAGGCTTATGTTAAAAATTGGAGCGATGAACTCTAACGTATGTCTTGGAAGTAAACCATGCATCAAAAGTTTGTACCATGCGCTTTATTATTTGTATCATACATAAACAACATGCCGGTGTGAAGGTTAGTTTGTGGTCGATTGGACACCATCGGTACTGCTTGTTTAATCCACAATTTTACTCATCTAATTTGACCCCAAAGAATTTTCTTAGGGGGGAATCGATGTACTTTGTTGGGAAGAGAATGATAGTGGTGGATCTTGGGGGAAATGACCGTGAGAGTAGGCAAGTAAAATAGCATAATATCTCGATTCTAGTTGATGTTAGACACGACATCTCTATCTCGATTATTTCATAATAATTGATGTACCTCGTTCACAAGTCTCTCACAAAAAGTTCGAAGGACTATAAGCAAAATATTGTAGCACTTGTACCCAAAACCAATATATGTGGATAGGTAGAAGATCGCTACTAGGTTGGTCACATCATTATAAACATCAATCCTAAACAATATTGCTGGCGTTGTAAGGTCGATTGACCCGAAATGGAGTTGGTATCTAATTTAGTGAATTTTGTATTTAGTTTTTTTTTTGAACTTCCAACCTCTAACCATTTGAAATGAATTTCCAGTGACAATCTTATTTTTAAATTTTAATTCATTCGATTCTTGAACCAAAATTTCGAATCGGGCATGTCAAGTCAAACTAATGATTTGATTTTTTTTTATTTTTTTTAGTATAGCTCCTTTACATCCTTAATTAATGGGAAAGTTGTTATGCTTGTTTAGCTTAACCTGCATGTTGTTTGTTGAGACTACCCATAGCCATGTATATATAACAATAACTTAAAACTTTCAAATCATATGCAAAATTATGATTAATTCGACGTACGCCTCATAAATAATGGATCCAAAGTACAAGATGTAAATGAGATCCCTTAATTAAATTTATTGATAATATATTTTTTGTAATGATAATAAAACCTAAGTAAACATATACAATATAAAAATTAGTTTCGTTCCAAAGATTCATTTGACTGCTTTTGTTGCAAAAAATAAGACTTTCGCCTTCTTTTTAGCTCTATCGGTTTATTTTGGGCTTGTCGCTTTAACAATTAAGTATTATTAAATTAAGAAGAAAAAGTAGTAAATGCATACTACTTCCATCCCAAAAAGATTGGCCCCATTGGATTCACTGGCCACCAAACACGCTTTAAAAATAAAATATTTAATTATACACGCTGAAAATTATAAAAAAGTCAATATTTCAAAATATATATTTAAACTAATCTAACAAGATCTCATACGCTCATATTATTTATTATCCGCTAACGAGAATTCATGATTAAAATTTATAAAGTTCGACCCAAAATAACGGAACAGACAATCTTTGGGGATGAGGGATTACATTAAAAAGCATAGAATGCTAAATCTAATCAAATTATATTTCTAAGTATTGGGTTAATTAAATAAAAACTACTAAAAATACAACTAAAATATAAAACGTAATTTATTACGTTAAAATAACAATTAAACTTAAAAAGGGATTTTTTTAAAAGCACGAATTCTCAAGGTTTTAATTCTTATGTGATATCAATTACACCCCATTGGCCCATATAGTCAAAGGAAAGCTATTTTGCTTCATTGCCTGCTCATTAATTGCCTATTAACGCTCAAAATACAAATTATACCATTTTACGATATATTTTCTTTTCTTTTATATATTTTAGGTAATGCTGCACTCATTTTCTCAATAAAAAAAATTATTAATGTCAATTATATAATCATATTTTAACTTTTGCTAACTGCACTCAACTTGCTTAACTTAATTTCGATAATAATATTTTAATTAAGCCGAATAAAATAATTTTAGACACTTTTTTTTTGTTTTTTCACTAGACTATCTTAGAATTCGCACATTTTAAAGAATGCACTATTTTACATCAAATTCGATATATGAATATTAATAAACATTAATGAACCGTATCATTAATGAACCGTAACCGTTGTCCTCGTTCAATACTCGACTAACAATTGAGAATCAAAACTTCATATTCACTAGAAAGATGACATAACTTACTACTCACCAACTCACTATCCATTTTAGAAAACCATAAAGTAAAATAAATACAACAATATAATACACACTTTCAATACAATATTAAAAACCATAAAGTAAAATAAAAACAACCATATAATACAAACATTCCCCAAATAGTTTACAGCAACATCCTGATTATTGATCTAGCAACATTAGAAAGATCAACAACAGACTTGTTCAAATCAGTCAAGGGAGAATTTGAGGCACTACCAAAAGCCAGTTCACAACTTTGAGCCTCTAAGGCAGCATCAGCAACACCATCTTCAGCAAATTTTGGGACACCTTTAGATAAAGCCTCAACAGCTTCAGGAATATCAGCCTTCAAAACTGCAAAATATAATATAGCACAACGGTTTAGAGGACTTCTCAAACCAGGACTAGTTGTTTTCAATGTATCAATAAAATTGGCTGTTTCCTCTGCTTTTGATTTCAGGGCATCAATTACTATCAAACCAAGACCTCTTATATCAGCACTACTGCTTCTAGGATCCTCTAAGAACACTGAGATACAAAGATTATAGTTTGGTGTATTCTTGCATGTGTTATCTATAAGATTAACGTTTTCACTCCCTAAAAAAAGTAAATTCAATATCATGAGTGGAATTGAAATACCCATGTTAAGAAACGTTTTTTTGGAAGAGGGGGGTGTTTGGAATATGTGATATTTGTGATATTCTTGTGGAGTGAGTGGTAGGCTATGTGTTTTGACATTTATATAGTAAAATCGAAGGAACCTAGGTTTGGCTAGCTAGGAAGCGTTATTCCTGTATTAAAAAAATGATGAAAATGGGGTCATAGATTTTAATTTATTTTATTGAAAGGTGTTTTTTTTTAATTCTTAAAAGGAAATGATAAGTAAAGAAAGTAGTGTGAATAAGCTCTAATGCAATAAGATACATTATGAAACATCAATCACTATAAGTTGTTAAGAGTATCAAACCTTAGAGATTCTTATTTTATTAATAAACTTACAAATAAAAGGAATAATAAGTTGTTGTTGAAAGGGACATTAACAAATAACAATAGTGGTTCAGCAGTGAGATACGACAAATGGTATTACATTTCGTCCGTTGGTTTTGGGCTACAATATGACTTTCGACTAGTGGGGAGATATTTTAGTTTCTTGATTTAGTATGAATAGTTTAACGTTGAAAAATCTTTACGTTAGTTTATATTTATGAAATACGATGTTACTGTATTAAAAGAAATCAGAATGACAGAGTTTAAGATGGGGTATATATATATATATATATATATATATATGTTTTAAATTATTTCTCGCTCCTAAATTTTAACGATTCCTGCCATTGGTTTCCTGAATTTTTTCATCTATCTAATTGTCCCTGGACTATTATAACTGGACAGATTGCCCTTTGACTATATTTTTAAAGGGCAAAAATGGAATTGTATATGTATGTCAAATTTCTAGGGTCAATTATTGATAATACAAATATATTTGGGCCATTTTAAAATAATAAAAATTGAAAAATTACAAAACTCCTCACCCTAACCTCATTCTTACCCCACCCCACCCCACCAACGAATTGTAGCTTCACCACACCCCTTGACCCACAAGCTCCATGAGAGAAGTAAGACCATCAAAGATGGAGGGAGGTCAAAGAGGGATTGAGCCAGGAGGGAGTGTGTACCCGTAACCCCCCACTCATTGTTATACCAGGAGACAAGTTTCATTGTCAAAGAAATTCCCAATTTTCTCAAAATGGATGCCATTAAATCCAATGTTAATAGCTTTTCTGAGCTAGTTGAATCCATTTTTCTTGAAAAATATAAAAACAAAGTTGGAAAACAATGATTAGTATTGACACTTTGAGTTCTCCTTGTTTTCTTCTTGAAATTATTGTTAACAAACCTCAATTATTTTTCACGTTTTGGTTGTATATATATAATTGGTGGATGAAACAATGATAAATAAGAGAAAAGGGGGTTGTTGGTTGGTGAGATTATGAAATGAATATTGTGTTAGTTGAGAAAGTTTGAAGTACACAACTAGTGATTATATAAAAAAAATATGTCTTTTTTTATCTAAAGTGTTCTTTTTATTATGCATCCAAATTTTGAGTATCCCTTTTTCAACACCAATTTCATTGCATATCCCATTGATCAATTTTAGCAAATTCAAGCATTTTCTCCTTTTGGGTTTGAGTGAATTTTGTCCCGTACCTTTCTCTTGAATTTGGGTTGGATCCAATTAAGACTCGTGGTGTCAGGAGAGGCTAATGGATGCGGCGCCGAGAGTTGGGTGGGTAATAAGGAGTGACGATTCGGTATGCTGAAGGTAGTTCTTTGCCACTATGTGAGCCAAATAAGAGCGTTCGAGGCGGTAGAGGTCAGGCGATGGGGTCAAGTATTCAGGACAAGCAGAATGGGTGCTGGATGCGAGTGGGTCGTCCTGTCCCATGCGATGATAGTTCTGATAAGACAATCAATGGAGTGATGGGGTTACGACGGCAATACTATACACACTCAAATGTGATTTTTTTTTTAAATAAATGATATTTTTGTCTTAAATATAATTTTCTCTATCTACTACACTCAACAAAAAGAAAATACTATTTCATTCCTAAACTAATACTATTCGTGTTTGTTTGCATAACAATCCAGGTTACGGCTCACGGATCGGGTTTCTGTGGGGTTAATTATATTTTTAATGTTTTATTTCTTTTTGTTTTAAAACAACCCAATTAATTGTTTATACTTAAGATTGACCCCAGAAATCCAATATACATACAATTTCATTTTTACCCTTCATTAAAAGCTACGATTTGATGATAACTGACCGACATGCTTGTCGGGCGAGGCAATATGACCGATTTTCAATAGTTCAGGATGCAATTTGATCGAAATTGATAATTCAAGGGGCAATCTGATCAGGCCATGCGGGTCCAGTGAGGCAATTAATCGCATTTAAAAGCTTGAGGGCAACCGACCGGGCCTGCTAAAAGTTTTGTGCAGAAAGAATTGGGCTAGCGCATTCAACTATCGACCACGGGCTTCATTCCATCACCAATTTTTTAACATGTTTATTCCATCACCCAACTTCCGACACCGACAATTTCGTGACCGACGTCAAAATGACCATTAAAACACTAACTCCGTAGAATTATTTTAGTCAAATAACGCCCTTCTCCCCTTCCGCCACCCCTGCCTCCACTCCTCCTCCTATTTCCCCTACCCCCACCAGCCCCTCCTCCTCCTATTTTAGTCATTATCCCATTGAGCTTTACTGATGTGAGTTTCCAAATTACTGATGCAACTGAAAGTATCATCTTCTGATTGAACTTGAAAGATGCTTTGAATGGTATCTCTGATTTGACTTTGCATTTGATCAATGGAGCTCCAAGGACCAATAGTAGCAACAACCACACGGTACTTCCCTCCTTCTCTTTGCATAACATGCTTAAACTCTCTTTCTTTAACAGTTCTTATCTTGAACCAATCCAATCTGTTTCCTGTGACAATTCCATAAATGGTGATGAGTTTATGAGTTTTGCAAATCAGAAACCCAACCAATTTCCTGCTTTGATTTTCCTTCCCATTAGAATCCTCAAAACTATGCCTGAACGAGTTAAAGAGTTGATAGAATCCTCTTTGAATTTTGACCAGTCTTCATAAAATCTAACTTTAACTGCATTTTTCGCAGATGGGGAGAAGGGCGTTATTTGACTAAAATACTCCTACGGAGCTTAGCTTTTGAATCCGGCCATTTCTATCGCCGACCAAATTCGCTAATCATTTTAAAGTCGCAAGTGATGAATTAAACACGTTAAAAATCGAAATACTGGAATTCGAACCCGAGCCGAAAGTTTCAGTTGATTGCTAAAGGCTATTAAATTGAAAGATTTTAAGTCATATATGTTCCTCTTTTAACTTTGAATTTTTTGAATTATGTTTATATAGACAAAAAAAAAATAGTTTTGTGGTTTTAATGTGTTTCCTCTTTAATGTGGGTTATTGAGACCCGCTTCAATCATAAGCCACTTCGTTGACTATGGCGAGGCCGTGGGAAATCATCTTACACCACTAAATTAATAGATGAAAATTGAGTTGCTCCCAATCGAATGACCAGATATCTATTGATATTAAATCACTTGGTGATAGTGATCTTAGTGGACCAAATAACGAGGTAACTCTAAGATTGATAAGCATTCAATCCGAAAATCCTACTTGATTGTCCACAAGATTGATAATTAAGTCGGACTATAGTAAAAAATATTGTTCGATACATAAAACAATCAATTAATTACTCGATTCGATAAAGTACATTTATTTATATTCGTTAAAACCTAATTCATTTATATTTTAGTTTATACATATTCTTAGTTATAAATTGACTCAATAACTCGTTATTTGATGAATTTACTAACTCCTAATTTGACTGACATTATAGTCAAACTCGATTATAACAAAATTACAGTTTGATGCACAAATTAAAACAACGAATATTTACCTGATTCGATAAAGTATATATCTTGATTAATCGATATCCATTCGAATTCTGCTTTTAATAGCTTAAAAAATATATAAAACGAATAAAGTTGTTGATGAAAGGGACATTAACAATCGAGGTTCACCAATGAGATAGGACAAAGGTGTATTAGATTTCGTCCGTTGGTTCTATGGTCCATACCATCAGTTTTGACTAGTAGTGGCCTAGAGGGGAGATATTTTGCTTGATTAAGTCTAGTTTAATGTTGTTAGATTTTTACGTTAGATTATTGTGGTTGGTAATAATAAGATGAGCTTATTATACGAAACAATATTATCATAATTCTCTTCTTTAACTTTGATAGGGACATGGAAATCAATTTAGACCACCAAGAATGAAAAATAAATATATGGTGCTCTATCATAATCGCAATGGCAAGATATTTATGAAAGCATATGCAGCTGGTGCCCACTGATATAATTGAACCAAAACAAGGGGCAGGGGAGAAAATGTTCGTGGTCACATATATGGACGATTAAGTTAATAATAATTTGTAGGGTTTAAATTCATCTCGCATAAATAAAATAAATATAAATATCTATCAGAAATAAATTATAGGCGAGGTACATTTTCGGCTGGCATCTTTCTGACGGGCCGAAAACTATCTTTTTTCTTCTTCATACTTTTTCCCTACCCACTCCATTGGCCGAGGTTTAGCCACCGCTCTATCGTAAGCTTCCACAGGGCTTTGATTGGTTTTTGGAAGGATCGACTCGGTCGGTATGGGTCGCTATTCTCTACCCCCGCTAAAGCACTCCGAAGCCTCGTGTCTACCTCCTCGCTTGTTTGATATCTTTGATTCCATAATGTCGACGCACGCCGAAGTCTCGATTGCCTTTTAAGTATTTGCAGGCTAATCGAAATGATCACGCTAATTCATTTAATAAAGTTAGAATTTATCGTGAAATAAGCATTTCTAATGCTTTTACGGGCCGTAGTTAAAAGATTACCCTTTAGCACAACAAGAAAGTGGGTATTTATGTAAAATTCAAGTTAGCTTAGAAAAAGGACACGTGTCGTAAGATTCAAGCATGAGACACAAAGAGGTCTCTCATTATCAGTACTGTTCCTATCATTCGGGGCCCAATATAAACTCTTATTTATATCAATCGGGCTTCCCTTTAATTAATCGAATTTATCATGACGCCATTTTCAAATTCAAGGCAAGAATATCTCTGTAATAAAATGCGCGAGCAAACACTTGATCCCTTCTACTTTGGCCTCCCAACCCCAAAGCACAACCGTATCTCCTCTCTCTTCTCCCATAAAAGCGTACGCTTTTGTCTTTTTCATTCTTCCCGAAACTGCTAATAACCTCCGCTCTAGAGCAAAATCACCTTACTTCCCTTTGTACTCCCTCACCATCCTCAAGAAGCAAACCCACGAACGGCAAGCAAAAAACACTCAAAGAAGTCAAGCCCCTATCCGCCGTGAGGAGTCGCGAGAGAACTCTGGGGACGAGGTACGACTTGCTAGACTCGTGGCTTCCCACAGGGGTCAATACATGTTTAATGGTTCAATCCCCTTTTCCCCCCACATCAAACCCCCGTGTATGTTATTCATCTAGGCAGATTGTCATTTTTCTCTCAATTCCTCGACGATGGTGACACCGCTGTGGTTCGAATTGAAGCGAACACCTCAAGAAACCCAAAGTCTCGGTGCGTAAGTATTTGGCCGCTAACGTGACGATGAGCCACCATAGGCCGTCATGGTTCCAAAGTCCCTTCATTAAAAAAGTGAAGGTAATGAAAGGGTCAAGAGAAGCCTAAAAATCGAGGACTTCCCAAACCAAATGGCCGGCGAGGCGAGGGGGCACTGTAGTGATCCCGCGAAGGACTGCTGCACTTCGAGGGGTTCCGAAGCCGAACTATGAAGCAGTACGGTTGCTAAGGGCCATTCTACATCTCCAAGAATTATCATTCCACGTACCGGTGCGTAAACAAAGGGTCCTTTCGAGGCGGCACTGGGCCGACGCTTTTCGGGAGGAAGGGTACACTCCCGTGTTCTGGGAGTTTTTCAACTATGGACGGTATCTGCGGAAGATCTCCATTCGTCAACTCGTTGTTCTCCGCCATCGGTCGCGCTTCGCCAATCGGGTTCCTTCGCTGGGCAACCGCGGACGGCTTTCCAGTAGATGTTTGTCCACGTGGTAGTGCCTGGGCAGAATCTTTTCAAAAATATTCCAAGTTGTCCATCAAGGGGTCCTTTCATACTTTCACATACGATCGACGTAAGCATTATGTTATATTCGACAAGCTTGGGGAAGCAGCCTCTACTTTGTGTGCACTCCCCAGAGCATGTTCTCCTCGGGTAAAGTGACGCTTTTCTCAAGACGCATTCCCACCTCGGGCCAGACGGACTATACTACCTCGAAGTTCGAGGAATTCGAGGCACGAGACTCGAGTTCTAAAATCATCACGGATTCCCCAACCTTTGCCCTTGAAGACTTTCTGCGATCCCGACGTGGTGATGAAAGCCAAGTTTCAAGGCTGGGTGACCCAACCTCTTCTTCCCCGATACGACGCTAGTTCAATTGTGATCCTTCTTGTTTGTCATGTCTTTTATTAACTTTACAAAGCATGAGCCAATAAATCTTTTCCCTTGATTGCAAGCGACTTCTCCTGATGTAAATCGGCACGCCTTCATCCCCGGCCAAGTGAACTACAAGTGCAATCAGACGGGCGATTCAAAAGAATGAAGCGTCCTTGGGTCGAAGGCTCCTCAACCGATCCCTCCATTATCTGGGCGGAAAACTGTAAGAACCGATTCGATCAGTGGCCGTAAGGACGCGCCTCGAAAATATCGAGGCCCCGAAAAGAGGAAACAAGAAAGGAGCCTCGATTCTTCTCAAGCTACCCAATGCATCTGCTTCCTCTCGCTAAAGGCCCCGCTCTTTTTCGGGCAATCAAATCGACACCGGGCGGGTTTCATGCCCATCGGATCCGAGCAAGATACAAAAGTAACCATCCTTTCTTCGTGGACACCATCGCATGCTTTTCCTCGGGGTGAGGGTGACCGATGATTTATCTCCGCATTCTCACCCACTCTTTAACGCGGATAAGCCAAATAATCGTACGCCAAGGCCGGAGTTACTGAGCGACGGGCGTTCTCGCCTCCCTACGCTGCTTTTCACCAACAATTTGCTCATTATCAATTAAGGGTAAGTATTTTATTTATAATGTATCCTCTTCTTTCCCCCTTTTTTTTTCTATGGTCGAGGATTAACCGTCTCCTTCTCTTAGCAATTAAACGCTTTATGCCACGCCCTTCAATGGGCCGAATCCGGTGAGGGTCAAAGCAGAGTTAACGGGAGAAGTCTTCGATCGGAGAGTCACAAGCGAGATCCAAGAAGAAAAGACTCCGCCTCATAGGGAAGGAGAAGTGGCATGAAGCAATGCGATGACTCCTGGCCTGGCCGCGGTGAGAAGCTGGGTCTCCGATTACGCAAATGGGCGGAAGCTTAGATCGTCGACACCCTCGCGAGCGCTTCCTCGTAAGCATTTCAATTTTGCAGAAGACTCAAGACAGTTGTTAGAGACAAGGTCCCCGCTGGAGATTGTCTTGCCGAAAAGAGAGCATGAACGCTGCCCTTATCAAATAGAGAATCTATCCGGCTACCTACCATCAAGAATTCAAGTGAGCATGAAGATATGTAGTCAGCAGTGGAACACCTGCTACTCTCCTTAGGATTTCTAATGTGCTGTCTCTTCGCATTTTTCTCGCATATCTTCCCACTTCCATGAATATGTTTCCCATCAGAGGATTATGTAATTCCATCTTTCAAGACATCCTCGATTTAAGACGACGATACGGGGCGCCGGTGAAAAGGACAAGTAGTTTCCTTCCGAAGCATTTAAGACGAATAGCCTTTTTCTTTTTCTCTTAGTAGTCTTTTGTATAGGACCCCCGACCTTTTGTAATGCTTTATGATTAACGGCCTCGTCTCGATTGCAGCCAGCCATTACTTTGTATAATTTTTTTTTAGTAATGGGAATGCACTTATCTCGACTTTCAGTCCTCGTCTTTTCAATAAAGTTTAAAATTTTCACAATCTTATCCTCATCATTTCTTATTTCTTTTGAATATAATCTCGTATAATGCTCTGCCCTCAGACAAGGAGGGTCGACTTAAAATCTTTAGTAAGTCCTCGCAATAGTACAGAATTAGTTTATTCATTTATCCGTACAATCTGGGGATGCAGTTAGTCGAATGTGATTTTGAACTACTTCTCCGATTTTCCCCGAAAGAAACCCCGCTTTAAGTGGACTTCTTAGCTAATCATGGATACGATTTAAAGATCGCTCTATTCTCACGTCTGAGTTTAGTTTGAAATGATTTGGTCACTTTCAGAACCACTTCTGGCTCCGGAAATGGTGGGGAAGTTGAAACTATTTAATTAATCTTAAATGACAAGGTCATTTTATAAGATCATCCTCGTCTGAAGCGAGGGAAAATAGTTGAGACTATTTAATTAATCTTGAATGACAAGGTCATTTTATAAGATCATCCTTGTTTGAAAGCAGAAGGAAATAAATAGACTATTTAATTAATCTTGAATGAAAAGATCATTTTAAAGATCATCCTCGCTCAAGTCGGCAGGAAATAGTTGAGACTATTTTAATTAATCATGAATAACAAAGTGTCATTTTATAAGATCATCCTCGTCTCAAGCCGAGGGGAAATAATAGACTATTTAATTAATCTTGAATGACAAGGTCATTTTATAAGATCATCCTCGTCTGAAGCTTAGGGAAATAGCTGAGACTATTTAATTAATCTTGAATGACAAAGTCATTTCATAAGATCATCCCTCATTCAGTCGAGGGAAATAGTCGAGACTATTTAGTTAATCTCGAACGCATGCGTCATTTTATAAGATCATCCTCATCTCAAGCGAGGGAAATAGTTGAGACTATTTAGTTGAATCTTGAAATGACAAGCTGTCATTTTATAAGATCATCCCTCGCTCCAAGCCGAGGGGAAATAGTTGAACTATTTGACTACCCGAATGACATTACAAAAGTCGGTGTCCATTCGACCTTCATCGACATTCATCAGATGTTACAAAAGAGTACTTTCTAACAAAAATATTTGTCGAGGTAAATCACGTGGCCAGCGCGAGCGTGGGGTCTTCCCCTCGAGAGCCCCTCAGCTCACAGGTTCCCGGTCCCATGACTCCGGCTAATCTCTAAGTAGTGCCCTCCCCACTTGGGGATCGAGTTTATTACGATTCTTGGGCTGACTCGCCTCGCACACTCTCAATACCATGCTCCCTTTTTTGAATTTTCTCTGCTCTTAACCCTTCGATTGTAAAATCGAGACATCGCTTGTTTATGTTCCTACATCCGACCGGGGCCGTCGATTCTTTTAACTCATCGACGCTGGCCGAGATTTTCCTCAGACGCTCTCGCTGCCTTCCTCATAGCCAATCAGTTCGATATTAGCAGACATTAATCTCAACGGGTAACAATGCTTCTTTATCCATATACTAAATCAAAGGGGTTCAGCCTGGCCGAATTGGTGGTGTCGCCTGCAGCACTACAGAACCCTTACCCACTCCTTTTTACCATCGGGCGCCTGCTGAGGATATTCTTCGATTCCCATGAATATAGTCTTGTTCATCACCTCCACCTGGCCATTATATTGGGGATAACACAGATGGGCGAATCGATGCTCTATCCCTAATCGGGTGCATATTTCTTGATGATCCTCAATCAAATTGTGGCCCATTTTCGTGAGACCAAGATCCGGGAACTCAGACGAGTGATAATGTTTTTCCATATGAACTCCTGACGGTTTTCGTCAGAGTTGTTCCCAAGAGGCGCAGCCTCGACCCATTTACTGAAATAGTCCACCGCGACCACAACATCTTTATACTTGACTGGTGGCTTGAGAAATTGTCCCACAAGGTCTATGCCCCACATAGCTTAAAGTTGTATTGACAAAACAACGTAGAACATCAAGTACGGGTCGCTTGGGTGAACTGATTGCATTTTTTGACATACATCACACTTCTTTACATACTCCATCGCATCTTTTCACATAATGGGCCAATAGTAATTCTCGCCTGGTGATTTTTAAGGCCACAATGCCTCCTACGCTGCCCACATACGTGTCCCCGTGTACCCCATACAAAACCCGATCGATATTAGCCCTAAACACAAAAAAAAAGAGCGGTCCAAGGCGGCACTGCTTTATACACCCATCCATTCCTGAATCCTTGTAATCTCGATCGACTACCTTCCCTCGGCTTCTATTTTCGTCTCCTCTCGGGAAGTTCTCCATTTGACATGTATCGAAGCTATCTAAGCCCTCCATTCCTAGATTCTTCCAAGATCGGAAGTGGTGATTAAATAACCCGTCCCGCCCAAGTTTATTAAATTATATTATATGTATCGGTCGGGCGTAAGTGGACCCGGTGATGGTAATAACAAATTGAATAAAAATTGATATGCCGAGACTAGTACTATGAGTGGTAATTTATATCTCTTTAATAAACACATACTGGAAATCGTCAAGCTTTTACGCAAAAAAGAACGGAGAAATAACAATCGAACCAAAACAATTTACCTAAAAACACCATTCTATAAATATCTCCCACCAACCCTCCATCCAATTATTCTCACATTTTAAAATTCTATTGGTTATATGAGTATAATACAAACTTCATGATTCAGTGATCTTTAAATCACATTTTCACATTATTATATTGTAAAAAATACACATGATTACAATAAGTATAAACCGAGTACTTACATCAAGAAATGAGTAAATTCCCACCGGGGGCTCCCACACGCTCAAATTCACAACGTGAATTTAACTTCCCTTCACCTCGATTCTAATATCAATCGCATATTATCTCAGCTTGGGTCCTCACACTCAGAGAAGTTGAATCAAAAACTAATTTATGCTAGTAAACAAGCGTCAACAAAACCAAACCCAAGAGGGCTACACATTTAGCATTTTCGTGAAAAGATTTTTCACTTAATTTTTTTCACGAAACCCTGTCACTTATATATGGCTGAAGTTAAAACAAACCCGATAAGCAACCCAAGCAAGATTAGTCAATTCTCGTTAACTCTATTAGTTCGCTAAGCATTAATTAACGAAGTCAAGAACAGCTGAACCATTTAACTACTTTAATTAAATAAGACGAAATAATATCAATAATCTTCAAGTTATCGATAAATACTAAAATTACTCAAACCAATTAAATAACTATTTAATTCGGGATTCTATTTGTTCAACTGACATTCTACATAAAATGTGTAACTCCTTAATCAGAAACACATTTTCTCAATTATATGCTTTTAATTTCATACACGAAATATAACTCAACATCATCAGACAGGTGTGACCTTCTGAAGCTCGATAGCTTGTATAATAATAATAATTGACTAATTACTATTATTATAACGACAATGAAAAGATCTACCAATCGCTCATAACCCCCAAATTATTTTAACCTACACTAAGCAATATACAATTACCAAGCTTGAACACTAAGTTCGACAATCACATTTAACCCGATCGTAAATGAACTGGATACACAATCGTCGCAACGGGTACATTAAATGAAATCAATTCTCATTGATTTCCAGCTCATTCATCATCATCACGCTCCCACCACCCCCTTTCTCTCTCAAGAGGGCCGAAACCCCTATCTCCCTCCTTGGAAATTTTTTTCTTCCATTTCTTCCATTCCTTTGTGACTCAAGATACAAAACTTGGTTTTCATCTTTCCCTCATCATCCTTTACACATCAAGTAGCGTCAATTCATTGATATTTCATAAGTTACGGAAGTTTGACTTTTGTTGACTTTACGATTTTGAGTTTCTCAGAGTTTTAACGGTATGTAGGCCCCATCTAAGCTTGATTATATGGTAAAGATGCTGAGCATTAATCGATTTTGGGGTTGAAATGTGTTGAATTAGATAGTTGACTTTAGGTTGACTTTTTCCAAATTTTCTTTTAAATTGTGGCTACGATATTACGGGACCTTTTAGATAGTTGTTTTGGAGTATAAGTTGTGATTTTGATGTTGATTGGAAGAGAGTACGTTGAGGTAGATTTTGTAAGTTGATTAATATTCTACATTAAAGCCGCCGTTAGAAACGATTAATTAATGGGGAACATTGTTTGATCGATTAGGAATTTTTAGAGTGTTCGACCAAGCGTAGGAGCCCGAGATTGATTAGTGTCAGCGCCGGATTTTGTCGCTTTTATTAGTCGCTTAAAGGCCATAAGAATATTTCCACCTGTAGTCATAAGTTGATAATTAAATATCATTGCGAGTTGGAAAATAAAAACTAAAATCTGTTAGCGGTTAAGTTGAAACCTTAAGTTATAGTTGATTTCACCTAAACCCTCTAAAAATGAAATTGTTGCCGAAACCAAAATAGGATTAAGATCAGAAGTAGTGAGTAATTGTATTTCTTTATGATGTCATATTAAAGGAGCGAAACGACACTTGATCGACAGGGAAACCCTCCATATCATAAATGAAAGCAGTCGATTGATTAGGCAGATTAATTTACTTTTTAACGCGGCCAATTTGATGATACCGTGGAGCATGTTATCTATATATGCTCAGGTTTTGATTTCATGTATTTATCGAAGTTGATTTCCAGGCCGCGGTTGATCATTTTGGGACCGTGATGCGGGTCGTCGGATCGAAGCCATTAGATGAGTTGTTTATGGGTTGTCGAATGCATTACGAGTCAGACAATCTTGGCTTAAAGGGGTCTCAGAGTTCCGTATTTAGCGACGTACTGCCTTGTACCGGGTACGAATAAGTGACGTAGCGGGGTCTTGTACTGCATAAGCGATGCATTTGCTCGCTATTTAGCGATGTTTAGCTTTATGTCGACGGCATAAGTTTATCATCCCCGCAGTCGAGGCCGATCACGTGCCGCCTTTTAGTTATGTAAATTCGTCTGCGTCGAGTTGACCTTACTGTCGAGTCGATCGAATGAATCTCGATTGTTGTCGAGTTGATCATGTCGAGTTGATCGAGCCGAGTTGATCGAGTTGTTTGGCTATGGATCTTATAGTACTAGTGTCATTGCGTAGTCAGCGTCTTATTTGAGCCTTGTCGCCACTATTTCTTTGAGATGCATAATTATGGTTGTATGTTCTTTAGTGTGACTATGCATGTTACCGATCGTACTTCATAAATTTATGATAATTGTAATATCGGTATTAGTATACTTTTATGATGCCAACATGATTATGAACTAGCTAACGATATTCTCAATTTATAATGGCCTTAGATCGTGTAGTATTTTGGGGAAAAAAATATATCTATGTTTCTTCTTAATGAACGATTATTATGTTATTATGAGTTGGGCGTGTAAATTTCACTCTCGAGATAAGTACTCACTAAGCTTCGCAAATTAAGCACCCTATTCGCCATGGCTGCATTTTTTTTGTGCTGCTGGATGTGTGGTGACAATAAGCTTCGATTCATCTGTGGATCGGATTTGAGTGCTTAGGTGAGTAGGATGGGGCGGTCATGTATCCCTACAAATATCTTTTGTTGTTTTGGTCAGAGGTTGAAACGTATATTGTTGTATTTTGAGATTTCGCATCACAGGGTTGTCATTTTGTACTTCGAATCGTTGTCAGATATAAGGTTATGTGTGGTTGTGGAAATGTCACGAAGGAATTATTTTAAAAATCGCTCTTCCTTTGATGGCGGCAGTGTTATCGGGTTATTTAAGAACAAAGCGTGGTCTTCTTTTCAAATCGAGTCATCCATCGATTCGTGACTTATGTCCAGACTTGATCATTCTAACTGCATGACCCTGCCAGTTAAGGTGAAGACACCTACGCGATAGATGCTCTCGACCTCATATACACCCTCGGGGGTAAGTCCTTAAAATATGTAGTCGCTTAATCGGCAGAGGTGATCCCGCATGTTCATTTTGGCGATTCGGGTATGTTTTGGAAAGGCGACAGATTCGAATCCCTTTGTCAAGGGCCAACGCTTTGGCATGGTATTTTTAATGAGCGTCTCGCTCTTAACGCCTACGCTCCCTTTAACCTCGTCAATGGCCAATTTTGAATCGCCCGGACCAATGGGGCTGGCTGACCTCAAGGCCAGCGCTTATTTGGAGTTCCGTGACCACGGCCTCATACCTCGCCTCGTTGTCGTAGCTTTGAAAGAGAACCGAAGGGCGTATTCGAATACCTCGCCCTCGGGTCCCTTTATAAGAATTCCTACCTCAGATCCCTTCTCCTTGCTCGCTCCATCAACATATAACCTCCATCCAGGGACTTCATCAAGGTTCCCTCCCGCCAGCTCGAATTCCTCCTCCGGGATCCGGTAGGTACATTCCACAACGAAATCAGCCAATGCCTACGCCTTTTATGCTAAGTTCTGCAAGCAATAGCCGATTTCAAACTCACTTAACTCTATATGTGGCCAAGTGGTCAATCTCCCAAGCATGCAGGGTTGGACATTTATCCTCCTAATGGGCCCATCCGCCAAAAAATTTAATGGACGCGATTTGAAATGCGCTTTTAAAGTTCGCAAGGCGACGACAATGGGCAAACACAAATTTGTCGACAGTGATGATTCTCCGCCTCCCCATGTAGGACGTGAATCACATAGTAAATAGGCTCTCCGAGTACCCCCCATCCTCTCTCGACCAGACATCAAGCCACCGCCCCTCGAAACGGCGGTATAATTGAAGTTCTTCGACTCTCTCGGCCTCAGGCAGCTTGGGGAGACCCTGTGATAATTTTTAACTCTTCAAAGCTCTTTCACATTCGAGTCCCGTGAGGAAGAAGTTCTTTGAGGCCCCGATTGCATTTTCCTCAAGCACGGTAGACTTCTATCGCGTGATTCTCGAGATGAATTTGCTCAAAGCCGCTACACAACCCGTTAACTTAACTTCTCTTTCAGAAGAGGCGAGGCTTCCATTTCGGATCGCTTCGATCTTGCTCTGGATTGGGTTCACCTTCGTCAGTTTATCATGAAACCTAAACTTCCTTAAGTAACACCAAAGGAACACTTCTTCGTGGTTTATCCGTAGGCTATTAATTGAAATACTTCAAGAGTTTATTCCAAATTCTTCGTGATCCTCATCTCACTTTGAATAAACGATTCACTGGCTCTGGCAGTGGGCTCCTCCTTGATTTTCAAACCGAAAGACATTACTCTCTCAAAGAATAAGTTGTATATTACTTTATGAAAGCCGGCTTTTTTCTGACCGTCATCATGTAAATAAATACAATTGGTGGTATCCTTTGGGAGGCGCCTTAAAATCGAAGACCTCATTGCCCCGACTGCCACCTCAACTTTCCTAGGCAATGCAGGCGGTAATAATTTTGGGCACGCCTTGCTCAACTTCCGTGAAATTCCGCGGCACATTCTCCATTTATTGTTTGACTTTTTCACCATAACCACATTGGCTATCCATTCAGGGAACTGAAGCTCTCGAATCGCCTTCGCTAATTACTTCCTCAACCTTTGTATGGCAAAGTGGCCTTTCGTTCCAAAAAAAGTTCCTCTTTTCTATTTGATAATCAACTGAGGTATCTACGGTAAAATGATGAATGTGAGAGTTCAGATCTACCCAATGCATATATCCTCCGACCCCATGCAAGAACTCCTCATTTTAATAGCTTGTATAAGATCATTTAAGGGATGAAAGCAATGCAGGTGCCTTCTGTGCATATTCTCGAAAGTCTCGGGACTGCTCTTCCGAAAAGTGTGATACTCTAGCTCATCAGCTGCCTCCGTGTTCATTATCATTTTTCTTTCCTTAGATCAAGTATCCTTGACCACTTCTTGAACTCCTTAAAACAGTGGTATGGTCATCCCTCGTTCTTTCTATCGTGGGAGGTATATTAAGCAGATACTCCCCGGTATCGAAGCTCATAACATACTCCCGCCTTTTCTCGTCCTCGAGATTTCTCCTACCTCCCGCTGTGGAACTTCATTTTTAAGCGAGGATAAACGACGCCCCAAGAGGATCATTTAGGCCCGGGGTCGTATTTGTATCTATCAGTAAGGGATCTCTGAATGTCCACGACCGCAAAAGGTTTCCATCGCCGTCGCTTTTGGGAGCCTTCGCCAATCAGAAGTCCAATTCCGCTTATTCCGCGGGTATATCAATGCCCCGTGAACTCCAAAGGAAGTGAGATACTAGTTTCAAATGTTTCAAGGGAAGTTCTGCAATGACCGTGAAGCTCAGAACAAAGAATATTGCCGAGCCGCCCGTGTCCACCTACATCCGGGCAAACCACTGCACTGAAGGATGATTTCCTGACTCACTAGAGGATCGCCATGGGGAAGTTCAAGTCCAACAAGTCATGTTCCGAGAAGGAAATTGGCCCCTCGGCCTACGGTCGTAATAGAAGCTAAAGCATACACGGACCTCCTCGCATATTTTCGTTGGGCATTCGAGGTGTTCCTGCCTCCCCGCTACGCCTCACGGTATAGTGTCTACCCTTCCCAAGTTATAATGAGGGTATCATCGCGATCTTTATTAAGACGGACACTTCGGGCCGGTTATGAAGTCTTTTTCTCTTCGCCACGGGCTATTATGGTCTCTTTTTCAATAATCCCCGCTTGTCTCTACCGATGAATTTTTCACCCCCGCTTTCAATGTACGACACTCATCCGTGTCATGGCCGTGATCTTTGTGGTAGTCAGCAATATTTCTTCTCTCGCCCGATTCGGGGATATTTTTTTTGTCAAGCCTGGGAGTATTCTCTTATATCCTTTAATTGAGCTGCAGATTCTTCCCACTGGCACTCTCAAGGGTGTATATGATGCGGGCTCCTGGAATTTACGCTGTCTTCCATCCTCTCTCCTAGGGGATCTTGCCTCTGCCTTCTCGGGGCGCCCGCCTCCTTGAGCTTTTGGAGGCGATCCCACACTCGACCCCTCTTTGGGGATTTCTTTCGCAGCTCGCCTATCCCCTTCACGCCTGCCTCCCTCGCCTTCTCCATTGGCTTTCGAGTGCGATCCCACACTGACTCTCTTTTCGATAACTCCTATTTCGCTGTTGGGGTGGTTCCAACACCACTCTCGTAAGGCCGTATCTTAATCCATGGAAGAATGACATCATCGTCACTTTCGCCGCCAGGATATCGTCGCTTCACCTCAACTGGGTGGCGAAACTTCTCAATGTCTCCCTGCCATGGGTTCAAGTCGTATTTCCATGAGGGTTCTTTCATCCTCACCGCCACCATGTAAGTCCGAATTTGTCCATGAACGTATCCGCTTATATCTTTACGCCACGACGGAATCGAATGGCAATTTGTGGAAACCATTTTCCAAAGCCCGTCATGACAAAGTTACTGGGGAATGCCTCGCATATACTTCGCTATCGCGCTAGCCCAAAAAGGATAGTTGGAATCAAAAAGATTTAAGATGATTGCCCTGCCCATTCTAAAAGCTTCTTAAATTTTGGGTGATTCTAATCCTCGCATCGTGAATAGCTTAATCGGGTTAGAAAATGGTAGCAAAATAAGCTTGACTGCTCGATCAAAGTTTATGTTTTTAAATAGTAATCTGAAGTTCGCTCCACTTATTTTTTTCAACTCAAGATTACACACGCTCTCGGCATCGCAGTTCCCGCCTTAGGGAACATAGTTCGGGTCTGGACGACTACGCTTGTCCTGTCGCAAGTACTCCTTGGGAGGGAACCTTTCATAACTCCAGATCTGTTTTTCCGCTATCGGTTTTCCTTTACTGTGGGACCTTCTAGAGTACCGCCCGAGGTTAAATCATAACCGGATCGATAGTTCGACCTATCCTGTATGATCGTAGGATTTTAAATCGTTCCAATTATTGGTATTATCCCCTCGCTCGGCGGCAGTATAGTTACCGCGACTTGATTCGCTTCCTAGCGACGACGCGAACCCAGGAACTCGACTGGCCGGTGTCCTCATGCCAGTTCCGAGGTTCTCCTCGTGAACCCGCCGCAGGTCTCAATACGACAAGGGCGGGGGATTAAATCCCTTCCCCTACTGCACGGCTCCACCGATGCGGGGCGCATTTTGGCGAGGCCCTTCGATCGTGGGCGAGGTCACCTCTTTCTCTCACATCCTTTTTCCTAGTCCACCGGATGGTCGGCGGCCCAAAGCCACCTTTGCCTCTGGCCGGCCTACGGCGCTGACGGCTCAGGCGATCGTCAATCAGGGTACGGTCGCTGCCCTCACCCCTCGCTAAAGTGCTCCCGAGCTCTAAGGTTCACTCCTCGGCTTGTTTGATATCTTTGATTCCATAAATGCCGAATTTCAAAGGCTTTGGTGGTCTCGATGTGTTCTCGTACCTAGGCCATTTATCGGGGTTTCTATCGTAGCCACCCGATAACAAAGCTTATACTCTATCAGTAAATAAGACTCGACAGCTTTTACGGGCTGTAGCAGTTCTTTACCTCTTTAAAGAATAACAAGCATTGGGTATTTATGTATAATTCAAGCATGAAAAAGGAGTACGTGTCAAGATCTTAAGAACGAGACAAAGAGGTCTCTATTAATGTTAATGTTACTATTGGGCTTAAATCGTACCAATTTAAAAACTCTTTATTTATATCAATAAAAGGAAAGCCAAATATTTAAAAAGTTACGTTGGTCCAACTAAGGATAAATATTATAAATCGTGACACACACAAAATTTACAATATTCTAAGGAAAATATATAGCATAATATGTCTTTTTTTTTAAATTTGAAGATAAAATTAACGCTTTAAAAAATTCTGGGTCACAAGACATATCAGTCTTAATACCGCCTCGATAGCTTTTATGGACAATATTATATTAACATAAATAAAAATATTTATACCAAAACTAAAAAGATAACAAAATTTAAAAAATGGTCAATATTTGTGGGATAAAAAGCAGTATTATCCACCAAGAACATTAAAAACAATACTTTTTACGGTGGAAATTAATTTTCTACATCAAATTTAGTTACGTGTGGAACTGTCTGTTTATGAACAGAAATGGTACAACACTCAACACTTCAGGTTTGTAAAGTACGTAGTATAATAATGGTGAAAAACAGTATTTCTGAATATACTACTGAAAAAGTAATAAAATATACAATACGTAGTTAATTGACAGTTATTTTACTAGAAGCGTTTCATATCTTGACCATAAATTATTTGTAGACAGTCGAAATTTAAAAACTAATTTTAATTAAATTCGATTTGTTTTAATCGGTAACAATAAATAAAGGTTGATCTAATGAGTTGCCATTTGGCGATTAGGGTCAGATTTAAAATCCAATGAAAATCAACACGTGCAAAATAATAAGGATTTCCTCGAATTGTGTTCCTTTAAAATAATTAAAGCTTTAAAATAAGTGGTTTTATATTAATTGACTTAATTTTAAAACCAAAACAGTATTTTGAAATTACGTGGGTTGAACTTTTGATATATCAAGAAAATAATGGGGTCAATATGGAAATACGTTTGACCTAGAAAAAGGTCTAGAATCTTCCTTTTTCCTCAAAATAGGCGTCCCATATGCTTTGTTTGGAGGCAAAGTAACTTATAAAATCGACTTCGCTCAGATCCTGCTCTCAAAAATCAATTCAAGTAAGATCGTGAATCCATTTTATCACGATCAACCAATCAGAACTCGAAAGCCTATAAATACCCCCCTCTATAACCGAAATTTCATCATCAAACATAACAAAAATCTCATAAAGAATTTAGCATAAAAACTCTGCCGTGATTTCTCCAAGAGAAAACCTCTCGAAGTTGCCGCTTTTCAAGTCAAAACCACCACAAACCCGCCACGTAACCACCAAAAGCATTCAAATCTTCAACCTAAAAGCCTAGCCAGACTTATATCAAGAACAAAGTGAAGAACACAAAAGTCTTCAACTTATTCACCAAATAGGCGGCCCAATTTAAGAAGCTGGGTTGAATTACTACACAATGCGTAATTTCAAGAATGACGCCCAAAAAACAATACGAATCGATCAAGTCAAATCTCACAAATCAAATCGCTATTGTGATTAAGCCGCAGCCCAATGAGTAAAATTTAAAGCAATTATAAGTCAGATAGCCTCTCTACCTATCAAGCAAACATGGAATACGCCGCTAAGGCACCTTCGACAAGAATAAGCATATCCACATGTGATAAAGACTCCAAGACGTAATGTCACAAGACCAACTCAATCCAACAGACAGATCGCTGGCAAATCTAACCTGTATACACATACCAAATCAAGTCTCGGTCCCACGATCAAGTCCAAAGCACTAAAATGAAGTCCATATAGCCCACACCTGAGTGTGTACCGCGTATGCATCTATTTAATTTCATATCCAAAGTTCAAGACTTAAGTTTCATCCAGCCTAGATCACATTAAGCCCAGATTTTATCCAATTTTGTGATCATATAATCTGGCCCAAAGACAAATTTCTGCTCCGTGGATACATAAATGCTTCCAGACAAATCCAAATTTCATTCCAAGCACCTAAACAAGAGTCTCAAGTCCAAATCCAAAACTCAAGATCAAAGATCAAGCTTCAAATCAAACATCTCTAATCGGGCTTTAATAATAGATCGACAATAACCCTCAATCGCTTTGATAAATCTTCTTGTACTGAAAAGGTGCTCTTCCAGCTTTATTTTATCAGATCTACACAAGATACTCATAAATAATAAAATCTTTCTTAATGCATTACATTATTTTTTCTATTATTCGAAGTAAAAAATAATAATGTTATTAAATTTCTTTTTGAATATATTTTATAATAGTATTTTCTTTATCGGTTACGACTTTACCTTCCAATTTGCTAATATGTTGGTTTCCAAATTTTTAAATAGGACCTTCCAATATTCTAGAATGTGTACGCTTATTCGGCTCCTCTGTTCATTATTGCTGGCCAGTGATCTATTAAAATAGTTGTGCATGGAGTATTATAGTTAATTCCATATATATATATAGCATATATATATATATATATATATATATATATATATATATATATATATATATGTCGGCAGCGAGCACGCTAAAAAGTAATGCAGGCCAACAAATACAAATCAATCTAACCGACCTGACCTGAAAATAACCCAAAATTTTTAACGGCCGAACCGAACTAATTTAAAGTTCTGAGAGAACTGGTCTAATTTAGGTTCGGCCTTTGCAAATAACCGAACCGAACCGATTTCTAAATTTTGTGTAGATTTTTCAATTTTTATTTATTATCGCTTTTTAAAGAGATTTTGCAAGATTTCAGACAAAAGCATACTTTCAAGCATGGTGAATTAGATTTAACTTTGTTCATTATCGTATAATGAAATAAAACATATATAAATATTTCGAAATTAATAATATAAGTGAATACAAAGATAATATTTTTAAAAAGAAATAGATTGTATATCAGACAAGTGTATATGATCGTATAATTAATTTTAAAAAGAGTTCATTGAAATTGATGTATTAGATCTAGTTTTAGACCTTAATTTTGAGTTCAAGACGATATACTAAAAATGTCTCAAACTCAAATTTAACCGAAAACCGAACCGAACCGGATGGGACTCTGATAGGGATTTAAACCGATCGAAGTTCTCAAACCCCATTTAGGTTCGGATTTTGAGAGAATCGATTTAAATAGATTCGTTTTAATTTTGGCTCAAAAATCGAATCGAACTCGAATCATTGAAGCTCCTAGTTACTATTACTTCTATTTTTATTAATATCACTCGCTTCATTATTATGTCTATTCTTTAAATAATTAATAATAATTGAAATTTTAATTAATAATTAGTAAAAAAAAAAAATCCTTCTATAAAAGTTGTAGATAGTCTAATTTTAATTAATTTTAACTTTCAATTAAATTCATTTTATGATTTTATTAATTGAATTAATTTTCACCGACCGCAAGATTAGTATTCTCGTTGATTAGGTTCACCCCGACTCGAATTAAATCTCAAACCAGAGAAAAAAAAATAGGGTTCCCTGGGATTCAGCGACATGATATTAATGTTAGATTAAAATTAGAGTTTACATTAAATAAAACCTAATTTTAAAACCTAATGTAGCCTCCGAAATATGTACTTTAAAATTACCTAAACAATGGAATGCTCCGGGGTCAATAAATAAATTCATTTTTGACCTAAAAAGCCTTAAAATAGGCGCCCAACTCATATTCTTGGAGAATAAGTCATGCAAAATAGTCAAGGCCCAGACATGCCTTCAAAATCAGTTCGGCCACATCAGCGATCCACCTAAAAACGAACCCAATCAATCTTAATCAAAGCCCGAAGCCTATAAATATCTCATATTTTCTAAAATAAGAAAACAACTCCAAGTTTTATAAAAAACTAAAACAAAAGTTTGTAAAAATTCCTACAAGGCGATTATAAGTGAGCACCCAGGTTATCCACAACTCAAGATTCAGCGCTTAAGTTAAGACTCAAGTGAATCTAAGCACCAAACGCCCTAAAGCCACCATGAAGGCGCATAAACCCGAGCTCCTAACAAATAAAGAGTCTCCTCCTCCCTACCAGCCTCGTAGGAAATACGCTATCGGTGCCCCCCGCCGCATTACATCAAATCGGTAATCGCTCGCCGGCTCTTACCTCCTATATATCCGTATAGGCGGCCCAACCCCCTTAAAAAGACGAACAACCCAAGAGCACAACTGCTCCACACAACCATATTTTATCAAGGTCAAGCCAAGCACTGCTCGCTATATTTAAAAAGTCAAAGACCAAATCCTCATCCTGCACTCGTCTGAGTGACATATCCAATCCTACATCAAGCTCCACCCGTACTGAAATTCATATCAAGCTGCTCTATACTCAGGACGCCGCGATACGTAGGAGAGTACTTGCACTGATAACTCCATCCTAACCGCTTGATAAATATTCTTTCAATTTCAGCAGAGTTTCCTCTCAAAGAGACGTTATTATCTCTGAATGTACATAACAATAAAAATCTTCACGATACAAAAGTTACTTTATATTTATTCAAATGACTATACACTTGTAACATTTTTCATAATTAAAAAGTGTTTACATTATTGTTAGTGTATTATTATTATTATATATATATAGTTAATTAACTAAAGAGTTTGGAATAATTGAACACGCAGTATCCAGGTCAATAAATAATAGAAACTATAAATTTGAAACACTCTAGTAATAATAGGAAAGTTAAAAATAGGACAAGTTTTTTCCCCTTCAAATGAAGAAAAATCTTATACATAAATATATTTAAAATTTTGGTTGTTCAAATAAATGGACTAATATGGATTACTGAGTAATAACTTCAAAGTAATATTATTCATTGAAGGTGTATTTATTTTTGTATAGAATTAGAATTAGAATTAGAGAAATTTGTATATATAAATTTCTCAGTAATTATATATATAGATTCCTCCAATTCAATTTGATACGGAAAAAAACAAACACTTGGTTTTTTTTGTGGCAACCAGCTATTGAGACCCTACAAATTAAAGTCTTAACACTAATTGAAAAGTATACAGTTCGAGGTCCCGCAGTTTATAGTCACGGAGTCACGGTCATGAACCAGGAGATCCATTCGGACATTTATGCTATTAGATGATTAGAATAATGATAGACAACATCTGCCGGGCCCAAACGCAAATATCAGGCCATGCTTACAATAATTATATACGGGCTAAGCCGAAATCAGAAAATTGAACTATATTATTTATGGAAAAAAAATATATGCGCTCACTTCTTTTTCAATTCCTAATACTCTATATTATTTGGCCTCTCTTTCCACATAATAATTTAACATTATATTCAATTTTTATACTCTACAATAGCTGTTGTTTAATAAAATCTCAAGACTTTACCCCATCACTTTTATCTAATATTCTTATTTACTTATATTGAAAATGGATGATTTTTTTTTATATTCAAATTGAATGAGAGAAGTCTCTATTTATAAAGGAAAAAAAAATGATGAATTTTGTTAAAACAATTTTTTTTTAAATAATTTATTATCATTTAATCAATTCCCAAATACCAAGACAGTGATAAAAAAATTCAAAATCAAACAAAACATCCACGCTGCCACCTTTCTCCTTACCTCTGTCCCACTGCGCAAAACATTCAAATACGTTGAATGATTTTACTCTGGGCTTTACTGCTGCGCTATCATTTTACCTTTTTTCAATACCCTACACCAATGAATTAAGTAGTTGAATTGTTTTTTCAACGGGTCCATTGTAACTAGTCTAATAGTACCTAAAGCATTCATTCATTAAACAGATAGTTAAATACGGTATAAAAAACATGGTATTTGTTAAATATCCCAAAGCACAATATCTCTCGACCCAACTGCTCAAAAAAATTTAAGGGAAAACAACCAAATGCCTACAAGGTTCCCTACTAATATTACATATTTAAGCTATCTCATACAACTCTCAAATCTCTTTATTGCCTCGCATTCATATTCACACATCCCGAATAACGATTTTGGAGAGGGGTTCCTTTCGTTGTTAATAGACTAAAAGACAAGTTAACTCAGATTCTTTATCGCCATCCAAATCAAGATCGGCTAGAAAAATTATTTATCATAAAAGTTTTGACATTATCGACAAACGAGTTAAGAGTACCTAAAAATAAAAAATGTTGCGTTCTATTAGCATATATAGTAGAAGTAGGAGACACAAGTTACAAAACCATATAGAAACACCATTAAGTTCATAAATAACAAATACTACTCTTCTGAAGGAGCTTTCCATAGATAATGTTGCTAGGATGTTCAGTGCAGCATCCACTGAAAACTTCTCAATCTCCTCCAACTCCGTTGTTGATCCGCTGGTTGTGGAGTGCCTCCCTGTCGAGGTCGACGTTGACTTCCCATTCTCGGGTATGTATGATGTCTCTTAGCATTTCTGAAATCAAACATAACATGTTATTAATAAAAGTATTGACTAAAAGTTAAAAATAAACAAAGTCAACTTCTTCTTCCAAATTTCTCCATACCGTAATGTACGAAACTACAAATAAACAATGTACTTTGGTTTTGCAAGAGTCAGCCATGCGCATGAACCTTTAGTAGGTGCTACTCGACATAAATCCCAGGAACAAATGGGAAAGTTATTTCAAGTTGACGACAGTCATTCACAAATTTGAGGAAAACATTTGTGTCATATAAGAGTTGAATGCCATAGAAAATGTCTGAAAATTGTTAGTTGTTATTGACATGATGTTCCAACTCAAACACTGGATTAGAAGAATAAAAAGATTAAACAAAAGCTTTAAGGAAAAAATAATAAATTTTAGTAATCAACAATGAAAATAAGCAAATAACGAAAATAACTTAGAATAAAAGATGAATGGCTAATGCATTGTTAAGTAGCTAAGGAGTATCAAAGAATTGGAGGGAAATTCAGAAGGATATTATAAGGTTTCATCTATATTGTACTGTTTGTCTTGATTTCTACCCATTTCTCGATTTCCACCTAGCTCAACACCATACTTTCTTTTCAAATATCAGTTCTCAACTATATCAACTATATCAAGAACACTTAAAAATATTCTTACTATCTAAGAATGGACGTCGGTGTAGGATATTTGAAGCTAAAAATATATACTTGAGGTGCTTAAGATTGTGGTGTGATAGCCATGAAACAACTATCTCTAAATAGTACAATTTCCTTGCGAGAAATCTCAAGCTTGAATCATATTCAAGTGCCTAAGAATCGCATCTTGCATTGATTTAATGTTGGCGTTACTAATAATCATAATGAAACATGTCTCGTACACTAATTATGAAGGCAACGTTATCAATTCTTCTCAATTCGATCTATATATTGAAATTGTTAAGCATACTATTGTTGAATACCAATCACGTGAAAGCAAACTTTAACAAAGTAGTCAATTATTGCACAAACATATACATTTACTTGAAAACATTAGGAACAACATAAATATTCCATATTCCATCTAACAATAATCGATAAACCCATATCCTTGTACCTATAACAATTAACAAACAACACAAATCTCAAACCACAAACTGCTAATTATACTCAACAAATAGCTCCCCAAACCACACAACTATATAGAAATCGAGTTAAAATCAAGCATTTGAATGATGCTTATACACTGATTGGAGAAACCGATACCAACCAGCTGGCCTGTAGCAAAAGCCAATGCTGCATCCTAATCGCTTTAGTACAACCATCACCTGAATGCATCCGAAAATATATATATACAAACGTGCAAATAAATCAATTGAAATTAACCTCAAGAACACCGGAATGTAGAATGGATGCATTAAAACAACCACAAAGATGTAAAAAAACCTCAGGTTTTAAGGAGTGTGGAACTTAAATATACGGAGTAATATGTGTATGATAAATTCAACAAAAAACACAATTGGAAAACGATCTTCTGCTACCCAAAAGAAAATTCAACTTTCAAAAAAAGCACTTAAAACTAAATAAAGAAAACTCGACCTCTGCTATCGTAAGACTGGTAATCCATAGCCAGCTTCCAAACGGCTCATAAAACTCGAATTGCTGAAGAAATTGACGGAGAGAGCTATATATAGAAGAGGGGGGGAGGAGGGAATGGAGCATGTGGTCTTCAGTAAATTGTGGGAAACATGGGTAATTTTTTTAAATAAAATATACGGCTGGAAATATAAAATATTCCACCTCAAACGAATAATAATCAAAATGTCATGAAATTCTTGCTCGGCCAAGATTTAACTCCACAAGGAGTTCTGGCTTTTACCCATTAACCCAATGAACGTATTAATTTTGTAAGCCGCTAAGAATGCGATTTTACGATCACATCGTCAAAAACTCACTGCCAATGGTGATGTATTTCATTCTTTATAGAAATTAAGTAATGCTTGATGTAGGTTGGTAAGTTGTCGACTGGTGATTCTCTGGATATGTGTCCCCAGGACGGAGAATCTATTGTGAAGTAAGTCTTTTCCATATCGCAACTTTGCTTAAGGTCAGATAATACAACTAAAATCAAGTGCAAAAAATGATGTGAAGCCTGATATTGTAACATAGTACTCTGAATTTTGATACATGTAATAGAAACATTCCTCACATATACATAACCAATTAAGCAACATATAAACACACACAAATCAAAGTTTCTACAATTGAATGTATTTACAGAGTACAACCACAAAATATATAAAAATAAAAAAGCATCGTAAACAAAAGAACGGATTCGATCGTTCTCATGATCGAAAACAATATGTTATCAACAACCGTAAGATCATACCACCACTGGAAGCTCTGCGACGACCACTCCCTCGTTAAGCTAGACACGTCGATGTCAGGCAACCACCAGAAAATCGACGATGAGTTGACCGAGAAGTCGAATTCTGGCCACCTAAACACGAAAGACGACGACCAAAACCTCAACGGCCACATGATTGATCGACAAACAAACAAGTATAGTATTATGGAATTATAATGAAAAAACAAAATTGGATATGCTAAAGGAATTTGTATAAATAAAATGTTATCTGGTATCAGCCAAATGAGACTTTGAAAGATCAAATTACACGTGGTTCAGCATGGATGATCTATTACAAGTAAATTTGATAATGTTTTTCATGTGAGAATTGACATCAAGTGGGTCATGTACCTCTCTTGGATAAGAATGAAATTAGATTGCGTTAAAACATCATATGGATGGTACAAGATTATACCATCTCATGCATATGTAGTGTAAATAGGATTGATATTATATGTCACGTAAGATGGCATAATATTACACGTGCTACTGTGGCATGTAATAATTCTCGTGATTTAAGCACGATGTTTAAAGAATGTGTTTAAGCTTATGATCGATCCATAGCTAACTAAAAGTATAGTACGCAAAATCATGCAAGAACAAATGAATTGAAAGGCTATATGTCATAACTGATGAGGGAAATGTCACAAAGTAACATATTTTTAGAGATCTCCTATTTCAGGGGATAGAAGAATAAGATACATCAATGCATAATGAACAATCATATGTGTTCTGAATATTCAATGACAAGATCCGTCCGTCTTATGCTTGTTTATAGAAGGATGAACTAAAGTTCTGAAAGGCGCTTCCCATTAATGAAATCAACAACCTTGGTAACGGCTTCATCGAGTGCTAAAGCTACAGCCGCCAAATTCTCCAAAAATTCTTCGGCAGTTGGCTTGTTGCCATCGACGATATCAGTTACAGCTTTTAGGAATATGACAGGGACTTTTAGAAGATCAGCAACATAAGCAACAGCTGCTCCCTGAAAACATCAAAATTGAGATGGTATCAAATACAAACTCTCCGAGCATCAGCTTCAAGAATTAAATTATGAAACAAGTATTGCAACGTTGCAGAATTAAATTATCAAACAAGTATATCAACGTTGCATTTCAAGCAGACACCCTCACTCCACATTAAATGTATTATCTGACCTTAAGCAAAGTTGCGATATGGAAAAGACTTACTTCCATGTCTTTGACTACTGCATCATTCTTCACAATAGATTCTTCGTCCTGGGGACACATATCCAGAGAATCACCAGTGGACAACTTACCAACCTACATCAAGCATTACTTAATTATCAAACTGACGAGTGACATCAAAAAAGTTGCTATGTATCATATGCAAACATATCATTACGTAACTCGATCCTCATATTATATTTTTAAGTGCCAATCAAACAGATCAATTACATCACATCTCATGTCTATGACCATCATCACCTCACAAACAAACTTGCTATGACTAATATTTTGTAATTACATGTCATCATCTCAAGATGACTTATTTACAGTGGCATCAAATACAGTACGCATCTGGAACCCAGCAAGAGTACCAGAAGCATATGCAAGTGTGGAGAACCATCACCTTTAGATTAAGCTCCTCAACGAGATTTGGGGTGCAGCAAGCCTGACGTAAGCCTACTCCATATAAATCAAATACCTGAAGAACAACAAACAATTCAGAGACATGTATCAATTAAATATAACATATAACACTTGTGAGTCGCTAGTTAATTCTTAGGAGTAAAAGAGCAGACTCCTTGTTTAAATGTTGTGAGATACATATAAGATTCCTATAACAAGGTGTAACATGAACTTACTGGGATGGGTATTCTTCTATCATGAAAGGCGACATCTGAGGCAAGATATACATCTCCTATGGAAGCACCTTTTGCCTGAACAAATATAGATGGATATATAAATTGAATATACAGAAGTAACTCTAATGTGCCCTGACTATATGGATACAGAATTTACATGTTCATATTTCAAGTCGATGTAAGGGCGCTTAAAAACGCATACCTTGAATGCACCTGCAGTGCCTGCATTTATTATAAGATCTGGCTTTAAAGCTTGAATAGATGCATAAGTCAGAAGTGCTGCCGAAATTGTGCCAACATTATCTACTCCTGTAAAAGGGAAGTTGCAGAAGCTCAGGTCCAAGAAGCTAGCTGTCAGGTTTAAACTCCCGACCTCTACCTTAATAAATTTATACCAAACCCCCACCTTTATGTCCTCAATGGTTATTGATCATAATAAAACCTGTGCTTACCGAGAGAGTTTTTCGACATATTAATGCAATCTAATTTGATGCAACTATCAACTTAATAATAATGCCTCGTATTACTTTCTAAAAAATTATAGCCATACACCCAAAAAAAAGCCATACAAGTAACACATTATATGTAATATAGAATCATCCTCTTGCAAAAAGTTCAGCTTTTATGAGATTTTGAAATCTCTTTCCCACAATATAGGCAACATATCTTGGAAAGAACATAATGCAGACACGCTTACTAGAAATTATCAAAAAGAAAACTGAGATCAAAGAACCCACCTAAAACTGTGTCTTTTCCAGGACAGACAATATTAATATTTAGATCCTTATATTTGCCAGTATAGAGGACCCAAGGAACATCCTTTGGAAACCTGAGATTACATAACATGATATTTTATATAGAGTTACATCAGCCAAAGTAGTCCTCGGTTACAGATGAAAATATAAAACTAAAGAGATGGCACACAAAAGATCTAGCACTTTTGAGGAACAGAAGTTAGGGATAAGATGAAACAATAGCTCGTTTTCATATAAAGTTCAAAATTTTCTATTGTTAACTTGACAACTTGCATATTTCAAACTAGTCAAAGTATGTAACAAAATCCTAAATCAAAAAACCGTACAAAGAATCATTGTCTTCTGTGAGCGCAAACTTGTTCACTAGAGGTAACGCCTCCGTCTGCATAGCTGCCCATTCATCAAGAGAAGAACTTAATCTTGGAATAAAATCAATATATTGAGTAATTCAAGAACAAAATGATGCAAAACATGGTACCAATAATGAAGGTGACGTTGGATATGGGGCAGGAAGCCATTGACCCTTCTTCTGATTTGCTCTCCGTTGTATGAGTCATTCCCAATCTTTCCGGGGACCTTTATTCTGTTTTTCTTCCCCTATATATGAAAAAGTGAGTCCTTTAAGTTGGCACTTGAAATAATAGAACAAATAGTCTCTATACGCAGAAACTAAAAAATCAAGATACAACAAACTCTGGTCATAGGTCATGCCACATATAAACCATATTAATTAGCGACAAAGTAGCTATTTGACAAAGGAAATTATCAGCAAGAAAATTAAGTATTCTTCTTATTGATCTACAATTTGATCAATGACTATATTTGCTATACATTCATTTCCAAAAAACTTAGTAACCCAATAAATATGCAGGGAAAGCTTATCCAAACACCCTCTTAATCATCCGAAAGACCTAAACAAACTCGATTAAACATCCAACTGTTACATTATCCAATTAAAAATGCACTTCTGAACTCCTCCAAACCATCCTACTCACCTCCCAAAGTCATCTCTCGCTCTGCAACCGTCTCGAATCACTAAAATTAAATGCTGAACAGCAATCAAGACATCTAAATGACTAAGAAAAACAGCCAAGACTCAATTTTTATTTCAGATCATCATCATCATCTTCCTCAAAGGCTCAACTTCATATATTTTTAGTTCAAGTTTAGTTTATATACCATCAAATGGTAGATACCCAAATGTAAAAAACATCAACACAATTACAAAAAATTAGTCTAGTAAAATACTAACTACATTAATAAATAATAACTATTTCCTAATATGTATGTATGTATATAAGATGGATCCTAGTGCAAAAGATTGATAAATTGGTGAAAGTGGTAAGTAAAATAAGCTGGAAATAATTGATGGTTACCTCCCTTTTGAAGTTGAAGGTTTGAAGCTGAAGATCATTCAAAGGTTGTGTTTGTATTATTATGTAGGTTTTATGCGACACTATACACACACCTAAATAGTAAATTTTTTAGTGAAATTACCATTTTGCTCTTAATAACACTTCATCAATACTACACCTGCAAATAGAGGGGGCAAATTAGTCATTTAATTCCCAAATCCAACACTATTTGTGTGTGTATAACAGCTCAGGTTTTAGTACAAAGGCCCACGTGTTGGCTTATCTGTGGACTGCTTCATGCTTCTACTAAAATATAAATATATCCCTCCAATAATTCACTACTTTTCTTTCGATATTTATAGTCTCGATTGCTTATATGAAAAGTGTAATTAAAGTATTTGTATATTTGTACATCGTCAGATCTGTTCATTTAAGTGAGATCAGTCATCTAACGATTCTAATAAAACAATGATATATTTGTCTTTTTACATCTGTAAATAGGGGTATTATAGTATTTTCACAATAGCTTTTTTTAAAAAAAAAAGAGAAATCCGAAAATGATTCGGTTGGCTATTGTAGTTTCTTCTTCTTCTTCTTTTGCCTTTTTTTTAATTTGAATTCTTACATTTTTTTTTTTGAATTTTCAAATTCCCTTTTATTTAGTTTTATTCTCCTTTGAAATCTTGAATAATGTTTTCCAGTCCGAACATCATTCTAAATCTGATGATAAGTCCATTAGGCATGAATTCGAAAATGAGGCTCTTCTCTTCCCATCATAGCATAAGCCCAACAAAGTGATTATGTTTAGGTGTGAAGTTCTGCAGATACTGGCAACTTTATTGATAAAGTCCTCCTCTTTCTCGTTTGTCAATCAAAGAAATTGGCGTACCACTTGGGTTATTCAGAGTAGTTGCCAATTTTTTTTACTTCTTGTTTTTGGCTTGAAGTTGTCTTCCTAGCAATCCTTTTTTGATTAATTTGTATGTGGCTTTATAGTGGTTTAAAGCTTTCGATTTTTTTGTTCTTTGGTTGAATTTATGAGCATTAATTGTTGTTTTGTGTGTAATAAAATGGGAGGAGTGGGGTTGAGAAATAGTGCTTTGAAAAATGGAAATTAGGCGGGGAGAGTGGGTGTCGAAAAATAAGAGATTTTTATTCCCGATTTTGTATGTTGATAAATTTACGTTTTCTGCTTGTGTCAACACAAGCTTCTTAATATATTGTAAAATGCAAGTGCTACCGAAATTCAATACAACAAGTTGCATTGATAAATAAAATAATTTTTTGTAAATGATCACTTAAATAGAGATGAAAAAAAAGTATTATTTTTTGTAAGTAATGTATCACCTAATCATGGATTATTTAATTATGATCATGTTTAATTTTTTATGATTAAATTATATGGAGTATAAGATATAGTTTTCATTTTAATAAAAGTACCATGTCAATAATAACGTTAATTGAAAAGTATAATTGATTGTTTTTTTCGTGAATATATGATATATGCTCAGTTTGGTGACTTAAATCGCGTTTGTTAAATTTGAAAAGCGAGGAAGCGAAGTGAAATGCGGCGGAATGACAAAGCGAATTATAAGCGAATTTGAATCTTGAAAATATTTAGGTGTTTGATAACGGTTTAAAAGAAAAACTTTAGGAGTAGGTTGAATTGACAAGCTTACTCATATTCTATTTCATTAATTCATTTATATATATGCATCACATATTATTTTTAATTCATTATTGATATTATTATTTTTATTATTATTATTTTTATTATTAGTATTATCATTTTATTATTATTATTTTTGTTATTATTATTATTGTTTTTATTATTATTATTGTTTTTATTATTATTTTTTAATATTATTATTTTATTTTATTATTATTATTATTTTATGATTGTTATTACTATTATTATTAGTATTTTTATTATTCTTATTATTACTATTATTATTATATTTTTATTTTAGTAATAATAATAATATTAGAGAGATAAGTGAGATGTGAAGAAAATTATGGGAGAAGAAATATATAAATTTGAATTTTATCACTTTTAATTTTTAAAAGGAGAAAATAAGTAAAATTTAACTTAAAAATTTTGTTAAGGATTTTGATAAGTACTTCTTAAAATAATTTATTAACAAACAAACTTAATAAATTAAATGATGAATTAATTAATTTGAAGTGTTTCATAAGTTTAACAAACACCACCTAAGTTAAATAAATATTCCGTAGTAGCTATGCAAATTGAAACTAGAACTTTTGGAAGCATACATCAGGTTCTCTGCAAAATCCCTTCGAAAAACTATAACAATATAACAATATATAAGTAGTAGGTAAATCGCGGGACGTGTCACAACTGATGAGTGTAGTGACACATGCGGCATTCATGATTTAACTGTATGTGTGCTCCACAGGCATATCATACACTGACTTAAGCTCGCCATTTAGATTACCCAAAATTTGATAAATTTCCTTCTTCTGTGCATGCTTTGTGTCTTTAGCTAGAAATTCATGAACACAACTACCTATTTGGATGGCGCTACATCCTGGTACCTTTTCTGCCCCCTGTTGTCTAGCCACCAAACGGAAGTTTAAAGCATTTTGCCATCTTCCTATTGAGGAACTAATATTGGTTATCAATGTTAGATAACCGGGATTCGTAGGCTCACTCGCCAAAATTTTATCCGTCAAAGACTCCAGTAGTTCCCCATTTCCATGTATCTTGCATGCTGCAAGTAATGTGGCCCATATGACAGCATTAGGTTGCAAATGCATGCTTTCTGTAAACCTTACTGCTTCCTCTAATTTACCTGCTCTTCCAAGAAGATCTACCATGCATCCATAATGTTCAATTCGGGGTTTAATCTCGTAGTGCTTCACCATCAGATCAAATACCCTGTTTCCGTCTTCCAGCAATCCCCCGTGGACACAAGCTGTCAGAACAGCTATAAATATAACATCATCTGGTTTTAATCCATCTCTGCACATCCGATAAAAGAGCTCCAAAGCTTTGCTGCAGTGTCCATTGACTGCCAGCCCTGAAATCATTGTGGTCCAGGTGATTACACATTTCTTAGGCATCTTATGGAAAGCTTCCCATGCACTAGGCAGATCCCCACATTTGGCAAACATGTCTATCATCCCATTACCCAGCGGAACAGATAAATCCACGTTATTCTTCTTTATGTAACCATCAATCCATTTGCCATGATCATGAGCTCCCAAGTGAGAACAAGCAGATAGGGCACTGATCAAAGTAACCTGATTAGGTTTACAATTTCCATCAACTAGCATATTATGAAATACAGAAAGAGCTTGATCAAACATGTGACCATTTACATATCCAGCAATCATTGCATTCCAGGAGACAACATTTTTTCCCCGCATTTGGTCAAAGATCCTCCTTGCCGACTCAAGATCACCAACGGTTGCATATCCTGTTACCATTGCAGTCCAAGAAACCACACTTTTCTCCGGAACCTCATCAAACAAAGCCTGTGCAGTTCTCATATCACCAACCATAATGTAACCAGAGACCATTGAATTCCACGAAACAGTATTCTTCTGTGGCATCTTATTAAAAACTGTACGAGCTAATTCTACGTTCCCAGTCTTCGAAAGTCCACCAATAACCGAGTTCCAGGTCACCGTATTCCTCTCAGGCATACCCTCAAACAATCTAATAGCAAGCTCTACCTCCCCATGATTCATACAAGCACCAATCATAGTATTATACGAAATAACATCTCTTTCAACCATTTCATCAAACAACATCCAAACATAACCCAAATTCCCACCACATTTTGAATAAAAATCCAAAATTGTATTATGCACAAATACACTAGATAAGAACCCTAACTTCATAACCTGACCATGAACACATTTACCATCATCTAAAAACTCTAAACACCTTAAAAGAGAAGTAAATGTGAAAGAATTTGGCATAATTTGAGCTTCCCTCATTCTATTGTAACTAAAAATTGCATCTTTATGAGATTTTCCTATAAAACATTTGATTAAATTATTATATGTAACAACATTAGGAGTACACACACAACCAAAAATATTTGCTGCATAGTTTGGAGAAATGAAGTCTGATGAAAGGCTCATTAACTTTGGTACAATAAAGTTGCAATCTTTAAGACCATGAACAATAATTTGATCATGGGTTTGCTTGATTTGTCTAACATTTTGGCATTTCTGCAAAACATTTACCAATTTTTGTTGCATTGGCTAAATATGAATAACTCCCAACAACACTTAGTGATGGAGTATTTTTGGCAACTGGATAACATCATCTGAAACTATAAATAATATTTTTTCCATGGTATTTCATGCTTCTAAAAGATTAAAGATTGTAACTTTGAAATGAAAATTAGGAATTGAAAGGGAAGACACATAATTACACTTTATTTTATGATCATGACACGTATTGAGTTGCAAAAGCCTAATTCCTTCTAGTTGAAAAATCTATTTAGAGTTGACATAGAACACTTGTATATTATATGAAAGAAATACATGACAACATGTTCGATAATCATTTCAACATATAACTTATTTGTCATACATATAATCTGCGGATAAAAACTTCCTCCTCCGTTTCTAATTAATTGATCATATAACAAAAAAAGAGCAGATCGAGAACTGCTGAACTAAATTGAAAATTACTAAGACTATGACAACTGAAGTTTAATCTCTAACAGAGGTACTCCTTTGAAGAAATATCTTTCAAGCCTTGTTTTCTGATGTAGTCGTAGCCACCTCAACATCTCGGAACTTAATGTGGGCATAAACTGATTAGCATGCTCTATTAGATAACCCTGAAAGAGTCTGATATTTTCTTCAAATCTTTATAGTGTTTTTTCCATTGTAGCCCTGTAGAATTACAAGGAAGATAAATCACTTTCAGTATAGATAGTAACAGCTAAATGTTGATGTGGAATATGGAAATCTAAGCCAGAATGAAACAGTACCATTTCCAGTAACACTGAATATGTATAGCCGATTTCCAGCAGCAGTAACTGTGATCAGAACATGAGGCGGTTCTAGTTCGAATTGGTAATATTTCCTTCCCTCATGTTCAGCAACTTCAGAACTTAATACCTTCCCTTCCACATTCTCCCCAATCACTTCGGGCCCAAAAGCAGAAATCACTTTATCCGGAGGTCCAACTTGTTCAATGTTGGCATCTTCACCAATAACTGTACATCACAATATGTTCAGAAAGTTTGGGATGAGTTAGACATGAGTCACATGACTATGGTTTTACAGAATGAGTGTATTCTACTTTCTAGTGGGGAAACAAAATAAGACGACACAAGGCTGTGTGTACATGGCCTGTTGAAGTCATCTGCTTCATGTTTCCTAAGCTATTCAGTTGTAAATCCGTCAAAGAACCTCAATGCAATGATTTTAGAGTTGATAATAATTAAAGGATGAAAAACCTCACCATCGGAGAATCTTTTTACAGGGGCAACAATCACAAAGACTCGTCCCTGTTTCGGATTAGCAAACCTCAGATCTATCTCAGTGCCTCCTAAATCCGCTATTGATACTGGAACCTATCAAAAGACGGTCCTTTCAGTATTCTGGGAAAGAAATGGGAAAAACAGTGAATGATGCATTGTATACGAGACTTGGGCTCTAAGCTGTCTCAGCTCCGAAAGATGTGTTCCTTCACCTGTGAGGTTAAAATGAAGGCCAAGCTGAGTCTGAACATTATTTTAGACTTGTTTAAGGATTGGTGGTTTACATGATTGAATCCAAACTGAATTCCATATGATTCAGTTCATTTACCACAAATCACAGACTGTTCAGATGACTATAGCACTGGACTCATTTATATGCAACATGAACATAACACCATCCATTCTTGAAGGAACATAGTGAACTTCCAAAAAAGAACCAAGGATTCTTAACCTCATCCCAGTCTTGAGGCACAGAAAACAAGTAAGGGATAATGGGGCTCCATCCAACGCCATGTCCTCCTGACTTATCATCTGGTCTTTGGTATGTTCTCCAACCTGCCTGAGCATTAAATTTCCCCAGTGAGAGAAAGTAACTTGAAAGAACCGCATTTCTACTAACAGAGTTGGACAAATACTTCTCGGTAAGAGGCTAATCATAAGTCAATATTGGGAGCCTATCACAAATGTTTCTGTAAAAATCCACGAATGGGGCTGAACCACACCCACAAGAGCAGAGACACAATAAGCTCAAACAATCACCAACCTAAAACCAATTGGTGTGAAGTGGACTAGCTCCTAGGCTTATATAGTAATGAACTCTCCTAAATCTCCTAATTTTCCAATGTGGTATACTCACATGTGAAAATCTGAGCGCATAAATGTTAGAAGCCAATCTCTAACAATTTCCTCCTATTTTATTTGAATAATTTAGTTTGCTAAGATTTCCATTTTATAATCTGTTTGGAACAAAACATTTTATACTTTTTGAGCATAAATGTTACTTGTAATTAGTTCGAGGTTCTCGATTTTTGTCTGTTGAACATATGAATACAAGTAGTTAACAAGGTCATTCGAATAAAAATGAATAAATTCAAATAAAGGTCTTCAACTGATCATGAAGCATAATTCTCAGCACTTTTGCCAACACCATATAAAAGCAGCTCAATCTCCAGTGTTGGGTGAATTAGGAAACAGCCTCCTTGTTATCACAGGGTAAAGGCTGTGAGCTATCCGACCCCGGGGTAATGCATGAAGACATGTTAATATTAGTGTTATATAAAGGCAGCTCAATCAAGAACAGATGACCATTTTGATCAGGTTCAGATAGGCCTGGCACTCTTCCAGCTAAAAGACCTTGCTTTACTACAGCCAATCCATTGTTTGGAAACCCCAAGATAACAGATGACACCAATGATGCCCCAGAAATGAATGCTGACCTTCTACCTATTGAGCTAGAGAAGTCTCCTTCATTCTCTTTAAAACATGCAGAAAATCTGATTCTTGAATACCCTCTCAAACTATGAATTGTCTGAGAATAACTTTTTTGTTGATTGTTCTTCGAAGAAAGAGAAGAGAAACTGCAGACAAGGGTGCTCATTTTCTATCAACTAGAAACTTGTTTATCTTATTGGGAAATTTATAAGAAATTATGCAGAATAAACAACCATTTGTGGAAGTGGACATTTAAGTGTATGTTGTTGTGGCCATTTCTTTTACGTATCTGGATTTCAGCTCTCTTCTGGTTTAGCATGGACCACGTGTCACATTTAAGTCTTCATCAACTCTTATTCCACACCTTTTTCTACTACGTTTATTTCTACCTATCATAATTACTGAATTATATCATTTCAAACAATTATTCTCAACATTTTTCCTTAATTGAAACAACTCATAATCTCTCAGTATCTTTTTATTTGATGGTTAGAAAGAAAGTATTTTATTAAATCGATAAATGATTGTCTGATTTTTAAAAGAAGAAAAAATCAATCAATCAATAAAAAAAAATTAAGAACAAAACAAAGCTTAGAAATGCAAAAAAAAATTCGTTGATAAATAAAAGCAATCAGCATAATGAAAAAGCAGAAGAAGTATCATTGATTATTATATAATGATAAAAATTAATATGATATTATTGCATAAAAAAAGATACGGGAGTATATTAATATTATAAGATCTGAGGAGACGTAGAACATTGTTGGCTGACATCGAGTGAACAAACACAACAAAATTATAACCAGCAAAACTAGTTAACCAATTTCTATGTTGAGCTACATAGCTAGTTAGTTGCATTGGTTCATTTCTTGCATAAATATTATTTAAGTGTTGTTATTTTTGGATTCCTGAAGAAATATCATTCAACTTTTCTTCAATTTTTTAGCATCATTTAAGATGGCTAGAAAATCTTTACTAATCACTCTGACCAACACCCCCCCGTTCATGTGAAGGCATGTTTTGTTTTTCTTCGCGTATAAGGATGGGAAGGAGGATAGGAATCTTTCATAACTTGAGAAGGTACAAACATATAAATTTATTGCCACATTCTAATGGGAAATGTCTAAAACTATGTTGCTAGTTTTGCTAACGAGTCCATGTCTAAAATTTTCACATCCAATGTGTCATCAACCTTGACAATCCCGTCGACTCCATCAACACCGATGAGTTTCCCGGTGGCCCCCCGTTGTGCTCCACCCATGATCTTGATCCTATCGTTCTTTCTGGGAACTACCACGTCAATATCGCCAGGTAGGGCAGTCACCGTATCACCGCTTCCATTTGCTCCTAGAGCAATCCGACAAGAACCATCCGGCAGAGAAGAAAACAACACTGTTACAAGAGCCAAGTAGGATAATAATGGTGAAGAATTTCACAGCCATAGCACCCAATTTAATATCATATCGGTACCCAAGAATTGCCAACAGCGCCCAAATTTAAAGTAAAAAGCTACAACACAATGTTCCAAATAGAAGAAATTCCAACAAGAAGAAAGATCATATCATGCACCACGAGTCGTAATAAAAATTTACATACCGGTAGCAACTCTTTTACAACGCCGAGAACAATATCATCACCAGACCGCCGAACATTGACCAATATATCTGGCAAAACCCATGGTCCTTCACTCTCCCCGCCTAAAATGTCACAATTATGTCAGCAACAATAGCTCTTCAAGTATAATTCATAAAATAGCCAAAGACTTTATGCAATATAACATATTAAGAGTAAAACAATCGATATCACCGGTCCAATTGCCACTGATAACAAGGTTCCAACTGGAGAGCCATACAACATAACGCTTCTTGAATAAATGGGGTGGGGGGATAAGGGAAGACAACTAGGTTACTATGCCGTCTATCCTCTTGACATGAACAATAACAAAGACTATTAAATCACATAATTCCCATAAGAGGATGATGCCATAGTAAGTTAAAGAAGCTAAATTAGCAACACTAAAATAAAGCTTAAAACAAAATGGTTAAATTACCAACACTTAATGAAGTCTATAGAAAATGATCCGTTTTAAGTATTAAATAAACTGATGATCTATCACGTAATTAGTTGACAACTCTTTATAGATACCTAAGGTTAGATGCATCCATCACATATTTTTAAACGCCCACACCATAATTCTAGAAACTGCCCTTTACAGGAACAAAATGCTAGAATAAGTTAAACCAATAAAATTTGTCAAGCCTCAATTCTACAGGCATAGATCAACAATTACCTACTACAGGAGACATCATGTCTAGTGCACCACCACCAGGAGTCATTGGCTGTCCTCCTGGAGTACCAGGAAGGTAAGCTGAACTTGGTGTCATAGGCGGCTGCCCACCAGGAGTTGATGGCAGATATGGGCTTGGTGCATTTGCTGCAGCATAAAAGTTCATTAGAGTTCATATTACAAATCCTAGTAGCGTATATACAGCAGGAGTCACTTTAAATAATACCATAGGCCGTGCTATTATCCCTTGGAGTCCCAGCTTCACTATAACTGCCACTGGGAGTGTTGCTCCATCCAGAACCTGGAGTTGGTGCTTCATATGCTCTTCTTGGAGGACTTCCAGGCTGAAAGTACCAAAAATAGTTACATCATCCAGTGATAAATTCAACTTAAAATGGGTACCTGCAAGATGTATATTGCATACCTGGTATTGGGGGCTGGTGGCCCATGAACCAGGATTTCCATCTTCCCAGTTATCCCTAACATCACATTGAGGTCACTCCACGTTAGGAAAGTTTGACATTTATAAGTTCAGAAGATACAAACAGAAGATCACAGGTAAAATTAAACAAATAAGCATACTTTAAGGAAAGAGGGGATAGTAAGCGAACACCCAGCATAATCAATAACATGTGCATGCACTAAAGCAAAGAAATACACCTTGGTGGACTCATTGGCGTGTAGGGGTTCCATGCTCTGTCACGCATAGGAGTCCTCATGCCATCATGGATAGGTGTTGCTGAAATTAGCACAAAATATATTTCATGATTCTTTAAACTACCAGCAAGACCATGTATATTGCAGTACAAACCTCCAGGGTCTCTCATAGGAGTCATCATTGGGTGCAGTGGAGTTCGTGAGGGGTGCATTGGTGTCTCGCTTCCCATGCCGTACCTAGATGTTGTTTCCCTGCATGCAAAAACAAGTTAAGACCATCTGATTCTTACTCAACAAAAATGGCTACAAGTTGCTGTTTTAATTACCTGAAAGGTGTTGAAACATTCACATTGTCTGATATCGACTGCCTGTCAACTGCAAAAAGAATACAATAGTCCATCAGCCAAATATAAAATCAATTGACAAGACCTCAATGGAACTCTTAGCAGTTGCCTTAGCACTTTAGGGGAAGTAAAAGCAACACAAGCAGGCAGCAAATCATAGTAATCCAATGCAGTAAATTCCAAATAGGACAAAAGATTCATGGGCTACAGCACGAACTTGCAGGGAAATTCAAATCAGTGTGTATTTAACAAGATAAATTAATCAACTAATTCAACAGAGAGACTAATTAAATCAAGTAATTAGAAAGTTATCACTTACATTTCATAATCTACAACAACATGCCCCAATCCCGCCTAAATGAGGTAAGGCCATAAGAGGGATCAAATTGTATGCAGCCTTGCCTATGTGTTAACAGGGAGGCTATTTCCAAATTGACCCAAGATGAAGTGCATAGACTAGCTACTACTTCACAAAAGATAAAATGCATGAAGAGCTTATTAAAACAAACTGCCACCATGTGGCTGGCTATCAATAACACAACAGGTGAATTATGCTACACACCACCATTCTACAGCAGGCTCTGTGCATTATAGAATATTTTAATCCTCGAAGCAAACAGAGTACAGACATTATACATAAAAAATGATACATCCATTCCACAAGACCAAATCTAATGGCACATCGGACCAGTAAATTTTTCTCCACATATAAGAAATTACCTGTAATAACCTTCATTTGTGACTCCAATTCCACACGAACCATTGTACCCTTCACATCAACAACACGGCCCTTATATCCCTTGTAAGGCCCAATACGAACCTTAATAACAGCACCGACTAGAGCATCATGCCCTCTTCCGCCTCTATGTCTGCCTCCAGCTACATTTCAATAAATGACGGCATCAAAACTTAAGTCCACATACATAACGAATTTCACAATAAGGACACATCATTCATGAATGAAATAAGAGTATTCTCATAATAAGAACTCCCAACGTACAGTGCATAGGAGGGCCACCCCTAGGAGGTCTCATTGATGATAACGGGTCACGAAGGGGTGTCCTAGGTTGGGCAAACCTTGATAAACTATCCCCCTACAAAAAATAGCAGCACACACTAAATCATCAGGGTATTAAATTCATTATTACTTAAACAGACTGGCAAAAAGGTAGCTGAAAGAAAATTAGCAAACCATAAATATTAACAAAGGAAGTAGATGAAACATACATTCCTATGACCATTTGGACGAGCACCAACAGCTACACAAGATCTAGCCTTAGCACATACAAAACCAGCATGCTCCAGATGGTGTCGATCATGGATAAACAGATACCCGTTATGAATGTGCTCTATTGGACCCTGTGTCCCCTGTAATATAGAATGAACATTCAAAATGTCAAAGATTCTTTTATCACTCGAACGGGAGACTGAAAGACATAACCAACCTTGCAAGGACCTTCGACAACTTTCACAACGTCTTTCACAGACAATGAATCATTGTTTCTATCCACAGCATAATTTTTCCTTTCAATCTTGTTCTTAATCTCTCTTAGTCTAACAAGTCCGACAGATGGTTTATCTCCTTCTCCACCCTTAAGAACCTATAGAATTGGGATAAGTCGGTATAGAAACAAATTGAGAGGAGCATCTTAACCAACTCAAGTTCATATGGTTGTAAAGTTAACAGTAATTACATGGAAAGCTTCACTCTCCACGCGTATGATCAAACCAAAACTCCTATCACTGCAACCAGAAAATTATTGACCATGAGAAATTTGCTCATGAAAAACAGGGTTACATATCTATATTGAAAGAATCTTACTCAAGCTGCACAAGGTCATGAAGTTCATAATCCCCAATCCGGGTAACACCAGATGTTACTTCAGAACTTTCCACAACATTGTCAGCAAAAACGCGGAGCTGGACATAGTAGATGTTGGGAGAAATTATTACCTCATTCACCAACAATACTGAAGTTTTATAGAGGTTATTTACTTACAGTCTCCTTGGTTGTATCTGACACTATAATTACCACATGCCCTTCAACTGAAACAACCATACCAGTAGTACCTTCAGAAACACCAGATACCACTTTCACATGATTGCCAGGCTCAAAGTATTTGCATAGCTCTCTTTCAAAAAAATCAAGAGTTTTCTGCCGACATATGCATTGGGTGAACACCAAACATTTAGACTAACGTAATTGTATCCAACATGCAAACAAATCAATGGAACACGAGTTAATTTACCGGGAGGCCTTTCTCCTTCGGCTTAATATGGACAGTGTCTTCCTCAACTTTCTCAACCCATCCCTTCAAATTCTTAAGATCACCTTTGATTACAATGACTCGATCTCCCTTCACAAAATGACCCTTCTTTCTATTCGCAAACAAGGTCGATAAATTGGCCATATCGCTTTCCCCACCCTCACTCAGTTGCCGGAATTTCTCAAGTTCATCGAATGATGGCTGTACATTTTGTGTACTAACAGATTTCATAGCCACATTTTTATATAAGAACCCATCTTTGAACATCATACCCCCTATACAATCGAAGTAATCACCACTAATTGGATCTTTCTTGCGCTCCACACGTAAATGCAATTCGCTGCAGAAGACGAGAAGGTCAACTGAAGGATCAAGCATACTGATTAGCTGAAAGCATATATAACTTACCCGGCCTCCTCAATATTCAAGAATCGTGGTGGAGGAATAAATGCCTTCTTTTTTGGAACATCCCTACCATCCTAGAAAATATTAAGTACAGTGGATCATTTTGACAGCCACATTAATAACAATTAAAACAAAAAACTATCAGACAATTGAATATATATACAACATGGGTATTTTCTAGACTTTGGAGAAACAAGAAAAATATCTACAAAATTACATGGTTACAAATTTCAGATGCCATAAGTCAAACCAACACCTACCAACTTGGCTGCTAAAGCCTGTAGGTCAACCCTAGGGATTAATTTCACCGTGACTCTTTGCCGGACATTATCCACATCCACAACCTATATATAAAGGAAATCGCAAGTTGAGCTACTGATGGAGGGGAAAAAACAAGGGCAGATTAACCAGAAGGAAACACAATCAATAGCTGTTACCTTTGCAAGATCCCCTTTATATGTCCCATTTTTCATTCTAATCCAAGTATCCCTGCCAAGATCAATGGCTTTGCTCTCAACTGAGAGGACATCAGCCATCTCTTTTATTGGAACAAGCATGATTTTGGCAGCATATATATTGCGCATACCCTTGCATACCTGCAGATGAAAGAAAAAAGTACAAAAACCAACAAAAGACAATCAGCTAATGCTAACTGAACTCAAAACGAAACTAAATAACAAAAGTACAAGCTCTATATACAACATGGATATAATGAGGCTGAAAACATGCATAAATGCAGGCTTTGGTGTTTACCTCTTTCACATGTGCTTCTTTGTCTGCTTCAATGTATATGTAGTTTTTAAGATGATCAAGTGCTATGGCAGATCTAATTTGAACTTCAGATCCCTTATCAATGGATTTCTGCATCAAACAAACTGCTACCTCCCTTTCACGGCCAATCTATGCAGCATAAATAAGCAGAGTGTTAAAACACCATGAAGCATGCTCAATTTAAAGTTAAAAGAGTTACCAAAGTTCATGTTTATCGTCCTACCGCACATTTGACCATCCAAAGCTTTGGATCCCTGACGGATGGTAGAAGAGCTTGCTGTTCTACTTCCGTTGCTTCATCATCATACTCCACTTGATGTCGTCTGGACATATATCTCTCCTGAAGTCTCTTCTCCATTTCTTCAATATCTTCTTGGTCATCATCACGAGGCAGAAGCCTGTGGCGATTTAGCCTACCATCATCCTCCTCAGGCAAATCCAGTGTAGGATCAATAAAGTCTGAATGTTCATAGCATACAATCAGCAACACAAGCATTAATCAACAACAACAACAATCTGGATTGACAAACATAACTTAGATTTGAATCCACATTATCACTTCATACTAAAAATACTACATTTTCATAAAATTTTCACCAAATATTATACTCCTAACACACTTACAAATATTATCACAAAAAAATAAGTAAGGAAGGCAGCAGCCGTGTGGATAACAAAAATTCTGTCCCTTCGATTTGAATCCTAATTATCACTTCATACTAAAATTACTACCTTTTAATAAAAATTTCACCAAATATCATAGCACATATACAAAAAATTAATCTCGTGATAATATTATTTCAGTAATAATTAAGAGACAAAAACCCTAACCATCCTCTCCTTCATCTTCCTCCTCCCCGTCTTAATTGACACGCATAACTTCGATTTGAATGAAAATTCTTACTTTACATTAAAAATTCTCCCTTTTAAACTTCAAATATCGTAACACACAAAAGAAATAATTGAGTGATAAAAATATTATGATAATAAGATAGAAAAACCATAACCATCCTCTGCATCATCTTCCTCCTCATCATCATCACTCGCAACAGCAGCATACTCATCAAAAAACTGAGATCCCGACCGCCTCTTCTGCTTCGGCCTCCCACCACCACCTCCGCCGTCGTAATCATCGTCGTCATCCTCCTCCTCTTCGTCTTCGTCTTCATCAACTTCCTCCGCCCTATCGTCTATAAACTCCGACCGGTTTCGCTTCCTTCCGCCTCCACTTTTTATGGCGGCGTAATCATCTCCGTCGTCGTCATCGGAGGCGTAGTATTCCTCCTCCGGATCCATCTCCTCTTCGTCATCGTCGTCTCTTCTTCTCGACATGGCTTGATTTCAAAATAATTTGGGATTTTAGAGAGGATATAGGGCGCTTGGTTGACGGGCTCAATTGTATATAGTGGGCTGCATTAAAAATAACAAACTTTTCATAAATATTATAAAAATATTTAAGAAACAATGTAATCCGAAAACTCAAGATAAATTGTACATACTAAAAAATATTTTCATAAATATAGATATTATAATAAATTTAAATATTTAACCTCATTAACTAAATTTAAAAAAATTGAAATCAATGTTATATTACCATGTTGATTTCTTGTCATGTAAACTAAAAAATATTTTATTAAAGGCTTTTTACTAATATATCCTAAGAAATAATTTATTAAAAATCACTTTAGTTGAATATGAAAATAAAAAATATCTTATGAAGTGATAAAAGTGAAATAATTAAGATAAAATTTTATTGAAATCCTATGTGATTAAGTAAAAGGAAATGAGAGTTTTTGCTACATAATCAAGCTAAATAAATTGAAACTGGGATAGTATAATTTAAAATGCTTGACATTTATTTTTACCAAAAATTTGGACTTTAAAAAAAATTCATAATTAGTATTATATGAAAAAAAAGATCTAAAAGTTAAATCGAAATAGAGAGATTAATTAATGATTGAGAAGTTATCTCGTATGTCGGAAAAATTTAAATTCATCTTGTATGTAGTTGAAAGATATAGTCTCAAAACAACGAATTCTAATACACTAAATCTCATAATAATTCACAACGGTATTTACAATATTTATTTCCTAGTAAGACATGATATACCATAGTTTCTTTGAGAAAACAGTAATTTGCAAGTGCAGCTAATGTTCGTTCACATAAATTAGAAATAAAAACTTTTAGGTAGGTCTCTTCTTAGCGACATCGCTTGATTTTATTCAAATTTGCTAAATCGATTTGTGTTCATTTAGGTTAATTTATTGGGATTTTTTTGTAGATTTGTAGATTAACTGGAAAATAATTTGAAATTTAGAGAGAGAGTTTTAGGGCCGACGTAAGGGCAGTTAGGTTGTGCTTGGGTTCTAGAGGGGAAGAGGACAAGATGTCGAGTTTGGTTGAGTCCAATTAAAAGCACACCAAAACAGTAAAAAATTTGTGGAGCTGTTTGTTTGGTTGGAGCCTGGAGGGAAGAAAATGGTTGTGTTGTCATTTTTGGCAAAATGAGGGTAAACATATTTAAAATTTTAGTATTTATTTATATGTTTCGGGGTTACTAAAAATTTTTTTACTCTTATATGTTTTATGTATGCCGTGTGTATTATAGTGTCATTGTTTAATTCATAATATGCAATTTTTTTAACTTAAGGCTTAAATTATATGGAAAATAATTATTTGGATTATATAGATATCTTATCGAGATGAAATTATTAATAATTTTATGTAGATTTAAGGTGAATTGAGGTGTAATAAAATTTATTATAGAGGGAAGAAAACTTAATTATTTTAACATGTTGATTTGACAATAATGATAACGCGATAAACGATGTTAGTGAAAATAGGTCATTTAACTTGCATCAACAAATATGTATCAAAACTTAGGACATGATGTACATGATTAATGGATCGTGATAATTTTAATGTATTCCGAAGTGAGGTAATTCTATATTATTTGATTCTATAATAAATAGAATAAATCAAAATAACTCGTAATACAACATGTGTTTCTTATTGTGAATTAGTTTCTTGTTGTGAATTAGAATATGGTAACTCCACTTCATCTTATGTCAATTTGGATACCATGACCATATCACAAGGATAAACATCTTATGTGAATTTGGAAATCATGATCATATCAAAGGGATAAACATAGGTACAATATGACTCTCGTAGTTTCTTATTGTGAATTAGAATACAGTAACTGCACTTCATCTTATGTAAATTTGGATACCATGACCATATTATAGGGATAAACATCTTATGTGAATTTGGAAATCATGATCATATCAAAGGGATATACATAGGTATAATATAACTCTCGTATGTTGACGTAAAATAGAAGCCTCTTTTGAAACGTTAGAGCATCTTATTATTGCATTTGTAAGGAAATAAAAAGTAAAAAGACTTATTTTCTTTGTGTCCTGAACTATTCTTATCTTTTAAATTCTATCTAAAATATTTATATATTTTCAAGTTTACTACTGAAACATCATTTAACAATTGCCTTCTAAAGTCAAATTTTTCTATTAAAATTAGCATAACAATTTTTAATAAAATGGTAAATTTGAAATTACATATATTAGATATTTGGAATCCTTTTGAAAATAAATTAACATATTAAAAATTAAAATAAATCATCCTTACTTTAGTAAGACTTCGTCATGCCAACCCCATGCTCTTATCCACTTCCCCGCCCAACAATACTTTAAGCATACATGGAGCTAATTTTGATTAGAAATATTAGTCAAATCCAATTCTAAGCAACGAAATTGGGATTGCAAAATCAAAAAACCCCCATCGCTTTATAAGTAGCGGTGGCGACGGTGGAGGATTTGTCGGCGGAGAGCGAGCCCGATTCGGAGAAGGTCGAGAAAATGATTGAGAAGAAATAAAAAGATTATTGCTTTAAAGTTAAACTTTTTGATTAAATGAAATTGTATGAACTTTGAGTTTTTCAGCATTATTGGAATTGTTAGAGTTCATCTGTTACTAAATATATATTATCTTTTGTAACAATTTTGGTTTCTGCAAAAAGATTAAAATTTTATTGGAGTTGTTATTGTTTTCTTATTTTTTTGCTTATATGCTCATGTTTGAGGTTTTATGGATTATTGAAGTTTTTAGTGTTCATCTTTTGTTTACATGCTCATGTTTTATGAAATACTGGAGCTCTTAATGTTAATTAGTTGGATGAGAGGCTTTACGGGGATGGGTGGTGCTCGGGGGTAGGAGTGGGGTGGGGTTATGGGTCTTTATTTTAATTTTTAATTTGTTAATATATATGTAATTCCAAATTTATCTTTCTATTAAAAAAATATTCTATCAATTTTAATAGAAAACTTGACTTCGAATGTAATTTAAAAATAAAGACTCTTTGGGAGGCAAACATAAGAGATAATAGTTTTAGGGAGCAATGTGAAAAGATAGTGATAATTCAGGAGGCAAAAAAAAAGAGTCGGGTAAAAAATTGAAGGGCAAAGCACGTCATCATCGTGTTTGCGCTAGGGTTAGGTTCGTCACGCGTTTCAAAATGTCTTATTCATCAACACGTTTCAATAATGGGCAAAAATGGTCTTCATTATTGAGGTCGGATTAAGTTGATGGTCACGTGACTAATGGCCAGATTTTGAGGGGTATTTTCGTAATTTTTAAGTAGACGGAAAACATGCATCGCCTGGCGTTTGCTTGGGGTTATGTGCGTTTGAAATGTCTTGTTGTCACTCGAGGTTTAAATAACGGACAGAGTGGTGGCGTGATATAATAGTTAAGTTCTTGCTTTTTATCGGGTGACTTCTCGTATATAGATTTAATCTTGAAGTTTTTCTTATTGAGTATCGACTAGAAGAACAAAAGAAATATCTGACAGATGTTTCATTTGTATTATCCAAATGTATCAATGAAAAGTTCACATTGTTAGTTTGAGTTTTTTATAATTTTTTCTTTCTAATTTAGTCACGTGTTGTCGTGTAACCAAAAATAGTAACTTGACGAAGGAAAAATTGCAAATAAAAAATGTAAAAAACTTCAATGGACAATCGTTTTGGGATAAAGGAACCACAATATAAAATCGAAAAGTATTAATTTCGATTCATTGCAGAGCGGTTCAGCTAAATTTCGATAACTACGTGGCGTTGGTAGAAGTCGAATTCTTACTTCTTGGGGCAAATTCAGTGCTGCCACTTTAATCATTAACACACAAGCCCGTTTCAGTCCATAAAATAATTGGTCCATTACGCTATCTTAGAATTAGCGCCCTAATAATCCCTACATATCAACTCCTCCCATTAACCCGTTACATTACATATCGGTATATCGCCTCCCGATAACGCAAATATAACGTGGTATTAAGTCCCCCCACCCAAAACTCCCAAAATGGGACCTCACGGTGCTTCATCACCACCGCCCCGAAATCAAATTTTGCGGTCCCCATCGAGAATCCCAAAATCGATAGCACGGCGACAACGAATCAAAATGAATTCGACCACGAAGCAAAACAAAAGCGAATTAAAAAAGATTGAAGCAAGAATTGAAGATCCGATGGTGTGCATGTATTCAATTAGGTATTTAATTGTAATTAGGATTTCAATTAGGTATTTAATTAGGCTTGATTTTGAAATTATTTAATTAGGTTTTTATTTTTTGAGATTTTAGTTAGGATTTCAATTATTTTTTTAATTCAATTAGGTTCGTCGTTTCTTTTAGTTCAATTTACCGAATAATGAATTTAAATAAAGCTAATAATAAATTTATTATGTAGTTGGGTACAATGCATTTTTTATTAAATTGTATTTCGGATAGGTTTTGAGCGGTTTGAAGATTCGAGCGAATATTTTTGTAATAATTGACGTCGAACTCGAGCCGAATATCAAAACTTGATATTCGGCGAACAATATCAAACTTGATATTAGGCGGGCAAAATCTTCGATTATTGGAAATGAGCGAGCCGAACTCAAACCTTGAGAGGTTCGGTCTTGTTTGAAAACTCGTTCACGGCCACGTGAATAGTCATGCAATCGATTTAAAAAAAAGCGAAAATACCCCTCAAAATGGTCACGTGCTAATCAGGCCATCGGCAATTCGACACGGAAGACCAGTTAAACGCGGAAGGCCATTTTTATACGTTATTGAAAGCATGAAAGTGATGAGCAAGGGCGTTTTTGAAGCGTGGGTGATGAGCGAAAGCTTGGCTATGGCTTGTGTATGATTGGAACTTGTCCAAAATTTAATTTGAAATTACGAAAAGACCAAATCAAGAGAGAAAGTCGATAGATAATGAAATTTTTCCTAATTTATATTCCAGCCAAACATGGTCTTCAGAGAAATGTATCGTATTGGTACGTGTTTCATTGGATGAAGTAAATCAAAACGAAGAAGAAGAAAAAAGAGTTGAACAGAATACAAAGATAATTACGCCATTACACAACCAAAAAAATTGGAGGGCTCTATTACTTCTATACATATATTGATTCTTCAACCCAAGGTGTGCATCAATAATTTAGTAAAACATAATGAACCAGGAAAGTAAACAACATAGTAGACAATATCCACATGCAAAGGGCAACTGTGAAGGTGAGCGATTCCAGCACATCTTGTTCCCTTGAGCTGAAATTCAAGAGCACAAAACTGCCAACAAAGGCATGCATGGCTCTTTACTGGCAATATGCAACCCCCAATCTCATAACATATCTTCAACTTGTTCGACAAATAACGGCTATAAATCTAGACAAAGCTTGTAGTTGTCCGAGCAATTCGCTGAGCTTCTTCTAGGTCTTTCAGAAAGCTATATGCACCAACATAGAAGAGTCAACACTCAACATCAGCAAAAACAGAAAAAGATCCCTCCAAAGAAGAGGCACAAAGGAATGGATCTTAAGGTTAAACTTAAAATGCCTTTGAATGGATTCATGTTGATAGAGTTATCGAAGAGTTGGAATGGTTCACAGAATTTAGACCCGACCATATCATGGATGTCTGATAATTAGAATAAGATGGTATGAATTCTTCATTCAAGGAGGTTACAAATTTACATAACTGATAGTTAATCGTACTGAATTTTAAGAGAATATATAGACAAAAGAGGCCTATTAAGGTGTACACTGTCACTGACCTCTTAGAATTAAGTACAGCAGAACCACCCAAGATAAAACGGACACCAGAATTTGTAGAATTCTGAAGAGCGACAGATCGTGCTTCTTCATAAGTTGTCCCACCAACAACAAATATTATAACATCTTGTGGCCTATCATCATTGAACAATAAAAATTAGGAACCCCTCGCTATCCTCATATCCACAATTAGAAAGTATGTTTATCAAACTATGCACCATCAATAAGAAGAGAGAAATTTAAATGTATGCATTCCACTGACATCTTTTGTCAGTGAACTCTCTTCATGCAAAAATATGAAGGATACAAGAGCAAAATTTCACCCACCTGCCTTGCTGGAAGTGGTTTCCAACATAAGGATAGTCCACGTCCCTCATTCTCCCCTTGGTGATGCTCTCCATAATTTGAAACAGAAGAGGCTGATGCTGGGTATAAACATTTTCTACCCCCTGCAAAAACCACAATAAGCAGTCTTGAGTCTTGAGTCTTGACAACGTGGAACTAGATTGCATGTGAAGAATCAATACAAAAGATTTACAAACGCAATTGTACCTTGAGCCCACGGGCCATATTTCGTGCAATATTTAAAAAATCTCGATTCCCATAAAGGTCTCCAGTTCTTCTATCAACCCCTGCCTGCTTTAATAAAAACTGCACAAGCTGCAAAAACAAAAGGAGCTAATATAGTGTGTTCACATTAATCATATATGTATATATCTTAATTGAAAGATGTGCATACCAAAAACAAAACTAATCCACACCCAAATAACAGATTAAGGGTATGTCCTCTAGATATTCATTGAACAAATCAATAGCTCAACAGGCAGATCAAATAATGCACACACGCACGTGTGTGTGTGTGTTGTGATAATACACCCTCATATATTTGGTTGTAGTTAATCTGATAACAAAAGAAGAAGCAGTACAAATTTGTGTAGTCTTATTCTTGGGAAACATTATATTAAGATAGCATGTGTAATTATCATAGAATGCAAAAGATAATTATTAGACCGTGATGCCAATTTATTAGCCCACGCTGATGGGGGCGGGGACCAGAATCCAAAAGATCATGAGTAGAAGTTGACAAACTTTATTACCCCAGGTTTATATTTAGGAGACCGTGATGCCAATTTGTTAAACAGCTGCATAAGTTGAACAGGACTCTCCTTCTCATAGCGTAGGGCATATAGCATGACCAAGCGAAGACGATCAATATCAGAGACATGTTCATTATTCAGAAGATTTGTTACAGCCTGCATGGAAGAACAGTATTTCAGTCATTCATTTGCTGGTCTAAAGCCTCGAACAATGAACAATCAACACCACGATCAAAACAAACATCATATAAGTGAGCTATAATACCTCAAAAGCAGCCCCTTGGCCACCATTGCAAGCCAACTCTTGTTCTGTTTGTGAGACTACCATGAGTTTTCTTTCTTCAACAATTTTACTCATCTCAGTAACAAGGGTAACATGCTTTGAAACATTCCCATGCATCTTTTTGTACTCAGGATAGTTCTCAACAAACTTGGCCATATCTTCTGAGAAATGATAGATGTACTGTTAATATCAGAATCTAAATTCTTTAGCATAAAATTGGACAAATAAATCAGAACTGCTGTCGAACTAAACAAATAACTGAAAACTTCCCAACAATACATGCCTATTGTTTGAATCTTCTGGTTGCTTTTGGCAATCTGTTGAAAGTCATCCACCATTGTCTTAATATTCATTCCAATATCTCCAAAATTTTCATACATATTAGCTTTAAAAAATGCATCTTGCTCCGATGATAGAACAACTTCCTAAAAGAGATCAGAAAACAGAAGTTTAATATTGAATTAGGAAGGAATAGACAACTGATATTCCAAACTACTGAAAAATAATAATACACCTGTTGATCCTTCGGAAAGTTTCCAATGTTTCCCAAATCTACTTTATTATCTTGAATGCCTATCAGCTCGTGCACCATTGCCTACAAGATAATAAATAACATTAGAGAGACACTTACAGAGTAATTATAAGCATCACTGGCGGTAAGGGGGAAGAAGTCACAATTGGATAAGAGTATTCTGTAAGAGTAGACTCTCAAGTAGCACAATCCATCAGATACCTGATATGTCCACTGATTAAGCAACGGGGTCACAGGATCATCTCTTCTATCAATTATAAGCAACAATGGAGAAACTTCGGTGCGTCTGAAGTCAAATAGACCACTCTCGTGCTGGTACATAAGCTTCTGGAGAACGTAAAGAAGGAAAAACACATAAACAAATTCATAAGGAAAAACAAATCAAGATTAATAGCTAGTTAAACAAATTCATAAGGAAAAACAAATCAAGATTAATAGCTAGTCAAATTCAAGATAGAGGTTTTTAGAGAAGCCAAACTGAATTAACTTAAGAAACTAGTTATCAAACACAAATTAGACCTGAAATGATCAAACAGAGAGGACTGAAGTAAGTGGAATCATCTACTTACTGATGCTTCTTGGGCTATTCGTTTTGATATATCAGATGTTTGAGAATATCTTATAACAGGTCTTCGTTTCAATGCCAGGAAGACACCAGAAATCCCATCAACAACTCGATCACAGAAGTGCTGTAAACTTGATGGATCTACAGCAGCTGGGAGCATGTACATCTGATTTGACTTCATATTCAAAGTGAAGTGGTAAGGATCAAGGGCTATGAAATCTGCATAGAACTCCTGAACTTTAAAAAGATAATTACTGCCGGGACTTACACATCTCAAACATGAAAATGAACCATTCAAAGTCGAAAGAACGATGAAGACGACATTTATGATACATATCTTTGATGACATTTTCATGTTACATATCTTTATTGCAGTAGGTTCAACGGATCAAAAAAGAGGAAAATTTAAACAGAAAACAAATAAAACTTAATGTTACCTGAACTTGCTGGACCACTTCGTGTTCGTCTGAATCAGCTAATAAGTGAAGCTGAGTGTCTTTCAGTATATTGGAGAAAACTATGGATAACAATAAAAATTATAAATATCAGAACAGATTACAATCCAATTCACAATTTGATCTTGTCTTCTAATACATCTCTTAAAAAACAAGTGACATTCCCTGTTAAAAAAAAAAATTAACATCCATGTCCACGAGAAAAGGAAGGATGAATAAGAAAATTACTTACACAGGTGATATTCTCCAAAACGAGGCTTAGCTAGTTGACGACGCATGAGCTGAATATTTGCAGATGTTGGACGAAGAAAATAAACTGCTTTAAGATGTGACATTGATTCTTTTGACTTTGAAATAGAATCTACTAGCTCCACCAGAAACACTTCTTTCTGAAGAAGGTCTGACTGAGAATAAACAACACTCACAACACTAACCTGCAACTCGTCAAAGCAAGGCATAACTATTCTCATTTTCGTAAGCCGACCATATATGATGATAACAAAAATCATGTGACAAGAAAGAACTATAAATGGACATGATCACATGACTTAGGTAAATACTCTAGTTTCCAGCAATACAAATTATAGGGCATTATGCTTCAAACTACATCCTCCTCGAATTGCAACTAACTAATGATCAACCTGGATTCATCTTCACCAGCTACACAAAACACAAAATCTCGCTCTAACTAAAGAATACTGTATGAAAGAAACCCGAGATGTAAACAATAATTTCAATTTTCAACTAAAGAACCCACCTTGAAACAATGGAGCATTAACCAACCCTAAAACGAAACATAATTCGCAAAGAGAAAGAACCAACTTCAGCTAACTAAAAACAATACTCCTCCATCCCAAAAAGATTGTCCAATTCTGAATTTCAAAACTATAAATCAAACTAGACAATCTTTTCGGGACCTCAAAGAGAAATAACCAACTTCAGCTAACTATAAACAAATAAATAATACCCCTCATTCCCAAAAAGTTTGTCCAACTCTGAATTTCATCAAACTGGACAATCTTTTTGGGACAAAAACATTACGCACTAAGCAATCAATTATTCCCAAATCACACAAAAACATAAAAACTGCATGACATGGCAATACACATATTTTTACAAATAAAACCATTAATGACTGAATAATCAGATCAGATCAATAAATTCAGTTCAGTAAACATAAAACAAATTAGCAAAAGTATATTCAAATAAATATAAAAATAAACAAATAATGATGAAACTAACCGTAGAGGAATCAAGAATTAGGACTTTCATGCCGGAAATATCATTTAACATACGGTTCATGTAATCTCTCACGGCTGTTACCATAACCATTTTTGCTTTTTCAATTTTGACTTTTTATCAATTTTGACTTTTTTGTACGGAGTATTATATATTGAGTGTTGAATTCAATTAAACGTTTTGGATTTCATAAATAAATGTGAGAATTATATAATTGGGTCTATGTGTTTAGCTGGAGATTGTTAATGGGGTTACTTTCAAGTCTTCAACTACAATTTTCGGATTAAAAAAAATTACAATTTAAATGTTAGCCGATATAATGATTTAGGGATTAAGTTAGCATTCGTTAATGTTAAGAGATAATTGAGTCATCTACCGATTAAATTAGCATTGTTAATTTTTTAGGCAAGGGCTAGATTTTTTTATAAAGGAGAAGCATAAAAGGTTATTGAATATTATCGAGTATAATTGTTAATTATTATATATAAAAAAAACAATTCTAATGTTAATGTACAATGCTATTTTCTTTATTATCATTGGAAGTTAAAAATAAATTAGAAGAATTATCTCATAACAAAATTAATCAAAATGTATTGTAATTTTCATTTGGTACATATTGATATGTGATGTCTATCAATTTTTAGTTTGATTAGTTAAAAAGAAAAAGTATTGAATGTCGTAATCAAGAAGTAAATTGTAAAAAATAATTTATCTTCTAATAAAACGAACTCCACATAGCACCAGCCCCACGGAGTAGGGCAATGGGTCGGGAGGAGTGGGGTGGGGGTGGGGTGAAGATGAAGGAAAAGGGTGCTAGTTTTTTAAGGGGGTATTTTAGATAATTGTTATGGGGATATGTTATTTAGGCAAAGAAAATAAAGAGGGTGTTAGAAATTAAAACTCGATTTACCAATTTTCTTTGTTAACTTTGATATTAAATCGATTCGATCCAAGTAGTGGCAGTATCTTTGTTATTGGCCCTTTCACTGTCCATGTATCTGATATTGGAAGCCCCTATTACCAGCCTGAATATTCCTTACAGTTGTGATTGGGCTCATTACAAGAATGGTTGTACAATTCCTTTTTCTTGTCTCCTATCTGTCGCACAACATAACACCCGAAATGTGGGAGGTTTTTCTTTCATGAAGAATATCTTATACTTTATTCTTAGTATTTTTTCTTGCTTTTTGTTATTCCTATTCATATTGAAACAGCTTATGTATTTGCATATTCACCTGCTCTCTGTTTTAACTTGGTATTCTCTTTTCCTTTTTTCAGTTATAGATATACTTTTCATGTTATCAATTGTTTTACAGTCAGGTCTAGCATCCTCTTCTGGATGAAGCATATGCTTATGGTATTGTTGAACACCCATTTCCACTAAATTGCTGTCTCGGTGCATGAGACTTGGTTTCCTTTTCTTTGCAAATCACTATAACTTTAGATGATCATGAATTTTTTTATTCCAGATGATACTGAAGATGATATGTGCTCTGCTGGCAATTGTTTTTGAGTCAATTGGTGTTTATGGAGAAGGAAAATTTGAATGGGGTTGTTCCTCAGATTTCTAATATTGAAATGGATTATGGATAAAGTACTACAGTTGCTATCATGCAAAAAAAAATTTATTTCTTATTATTCCATACCATGGTTAATGCTTGGATATAAATTGTCCAATCTTGTGATATTTTCATATAATATTATTTCTGGTATATTGCTAATTTAACTCCTGTATTGCCTACAGTTACCCCTACCTAGCAGTTGTTCTGAATTTTAGCCAGACATGGGCATTGTATTGCCTTGTGCAGTTTTATTCTGTTACGAAGAACAATTTGGCACCAATTAAACCATTGGCCAAGTTTTTGACATTCAAGTCAATTGTATTCCTAACTTGGTGGCAAGGTGTAGCCGTTGCCTTTTTATTCTCACTCGGAGCCTTTCAAGGGCATCTGGCACAGGTTTTGAAAGCAAGGATTCAAGACATATATGCATGGAGGTCTCTGCCAAAATTATGTTTCTGACGTCAGCACTGGACATTGTTCTTAGGTTTTGAAAACTCGGATTCAAGACTATATTATCTGCATTGTTTTGCTTGTCTTTGCCAATCTATGAGTGTAGTAGTAGTGCTACTAGTTTTCCCTAGCATCTGGTGATAATGTGCTACAATTATAGTTCAAAGAACTTCTTCATTGGTTTGTTGTCTTTCAAGTTTTCTGGAGTCACCAGAGTATCATACCAATATCAATCAAGTAAATAACAACATGGGTACCATGGACTAGCATATAGCGCATTCTGTAGATCCTGCAGTGGTTGCCTTCTGAAGTGCTAACCACATGCTAGTGTTAAATAGATGGGAGTTGCGGCTGTTGTGCACCTCTATGTTTTCCCAGCTGTGCCATACAAGCGTGGAGAAAGATGTGTACGAAATGTAGCTGTGATGACAGATTATGCTTCCTTGGGATCGCCACCTGACCCTGAGGAGGTCCGAGATAGTGAAAGAACAACAAGAATGCGTACTGCTCGGCATGATGACCTGGAGAAGCGTTTAAAATTTCACCAAAGTGTCCGTGATGTAGTGGTTGGAAGTGGTGAAATTGTGAGATTCCAATTTACTCTTACGGTCTTACCTCACACATATCACATTAGTTTCTTGCCCCTTGGAAAGATTTTAACTTTGTCTTCCTTTTTCCAGATTGTCGATGACATGAAGTTCACAGTTTCACACGTTGTAGAGCCAGTTGAAAGGGGAATTGCAAAAATAAATAAAACCATCCACCAAATATCTGACAACGTGAAGCGCTTTGAGGAGCGAAGGAAGAACTCAAAGGATGATAGCCATATTGTTCCCTTGAACTCTTGGATGAGAGAATTCTCTGATGTACAGGAAGATCTAACTGAAGGAAGTGTAAGTGACAGTGTCGAAAGGCTCATCATCCAGGTTTAACCACAGATGACACTAGTACTTAGGTTTAGTCTTAACAAAGATAATCCATACATGGTCCTTCTTAGTTGCCTTTCAGCAGTCAACATGCCCATCTCTTCATAGTGTCGAGTCTGTTTCTTTTTCACTGCCAGTTTTTTTTGCGTACATGTAGTAGATAGAGTATCCTACAAGAAGGACTCAGTTAGCTGTTGATGGATCTACTAATCATGTACGAAAAGAACATGTTACTCTTCACATAGAAGAATGAATGGATTCTACAATTGTACAATACTTCATCACCATGAATGTATATGTTCATATTTGAGTGCATACTTCTTTTGTTCTCTATGAATGCAGTAGATGGGTCGGTGTTGCAATTAGCTAATCGCCAATCGTATAGGTAGCTCTGAAAACATTCTCTACTAAAACTGACCAGAGAGTAGAGCGAAGATGTTTTACCTCCATCTTCTTAAATATAGAATATCTCAACTAAAATGTTACTCCGTATTACTATTCATCGATGCATATAATCAAATAATGCATGAAGATAACATGCTAAGACTACAATACTCTGGCTTGGCGTATGCCGTCGTAGTATGACTTTTATGCTGTAATAACGGTGAGGTTGTTTTTGAAATTACCAAAAAAAGTCTGGCTTGGCTAACGTACGATGAATAAAAAAGTAGGTAAGTAATGAGTAAATTTTAATTTATTATTTATATCGAATAAGAATACAAAATTTTTAAAAAAGGCATAGAAGAAAGAGTACATACATGAATTATAATTCGAATTAGAAAAAATAGAAGATAATATATTTCTTAGAAAATATATTATGATGAGCCATCCGTTTTGAGGATAATACATGTTTATAGACACCATCCTTTTTCCCCCTCTTTCAGAATATGAGTATGGCTTTTCCAGCAACTACCAACAGAATGACACCAATAACCTCAATCACTACACACTCATTTCTACCTTCTACTCGGACCTCTAGCCTTGTAAATTATCGTCCCCGGCCACGTAGGACTAATGAAGGCACAAGAAAATTCTTAATCCGAGCTTCAAGAACCGAGTCCAAGGAAGTTGTTCTTGGTTCTAGAGCACCACATTTTGAGGTGTTGTTCCTTATTCTTTCTAAACAATTACTTTCTCTATCCCAAAAAGATTGTCTAGTAAATTTGCGTTATTCATTGACACACGTATCACATAAGTCTATAATGTGAACCATAGTTATCACATTACATTAACATGTCCCATGCCTTCGTATTAATGGTTGTCGATTTTTAGCTGCCTGAACCGCTTACCGGGAAGATATGGAACCTGGATGACTTTGAATCTCATCCGGCAATGCTTGTAAGTCAAAGGGTTTGAATTCGTTTATCTTCTTCCTCAAAATCAGTAGATCATAATCTGGTTTCTTCACTACCTTTAATTCAGAATTTGATTAGTGAAGTATGATTGTATTCACCAAAGTAAGAGAAGAAAATTGAGTGACTAATGTACAAAACAACTATTGAGATTGGATTACATTATCTCTGATTTACATACAAAAGTATATGAATGAATGCAAGGACTTTGATATCTTAATTGAGCAAGTAATTATGAAGCTGCAATAACATGGAGGACTCGAATAGTAAATATGATACGAGGTTGATCTTCAGATGTTTTATAATCATGGACTCTTTTATTTTAAGTGGAAAGGAGTGGTTTTTGGAAACCCATATTCTAATGAACAAATACTATATGAGGTTCTATTCCTGTTGTTGCTTTATAGTTTACCCTTTCCTTTGTTTAAGGTTTTATCGTAATGCTACTGCAGGTAATGTTTATATGTAATCATTGCCCCTTTGTCAAACTCTTGAAGAAGGAGATGGTAAAGCTCTCAAGTTTCTACATGAAGGTAGGCAGGTAACTCGCCCAACTTGGTCGTGTTTCTTTATTTGTCAACTTGCTATGATTTTCTTCATAGTTCTTCTTTGAAATTATAGTAAAAGGGTTTCTTGTATGTACCACAGAAAGGGCTTGCTGTGGTTGCAATATCTTCAAACTCAGTTTTAACTCACCCACAGGTTCAGCTGTAACAGTGATTCGGAGTTAATTACTATCGATGATACTCTGTGGTTTGTTTTAAGTCTACCTGTTGATTACAGGATGGACCTGAATATATGGCAGAGGATGCTATTCTTTTCAACTATCCTTTCCCATATCTTTACGATGAGGTATGTCGCAAGAGATTTCTAGCTCACATCGCTTAATGCATAAAGATCGTATTCCTGGTTTAGCGTATTTTCGGACCATTCACTGCTATATTAAGTGAAATGGCACCCCAAACCCCTTTCTTCAGCTTTTTATTTTATTATTGTTGTTGATGGAGCTTCTGTTACCTAGACCTTCTCTTTGAATGTATATACTTTAGTTCAAGTTGTTGATCAGTACTCAACATTATGAAGAGGTTTCATATTTATATCTCCAATACGGGTGCTCTAGTGGATAGTGATTTTAACCAAACTACGCAAGTACAATTCCAAAGAGAAATTTTCAAATAACCACAAATTCCAGAGAGCCGGATAATTCAGGGCCATATTAGTCAATTCTTCTAGTGGAGTCAATTGAAAAAAGTAAGCTTCCTTTTGGAAAAAAGTAACCATGTCTGCCTGAGTTGTTTCCATCATAGTCATTCCTCATACAGTTATCTGACATTTTTCCTATAGTCACAAGATGTTGCTAGAGATTTTGGAGCTGTCTGTACACCAGAATTTTTCCTATATAAGAAGGTAAGCTGCAGCTTAATGTAACCTGGACTGTGATTTTACTAATGTTTTCTTCCTTTTTTCTTATAGATATTTCAAAACTTAATACTGTAACTCGTATAAAACATCATATTGCAGGAAGGGCGCAGGCCTTTTGAGCTCGTGTATCATGGTCAGTTTGATGATTCGCGGCCAAGTACTAATGTCCCAGTAACTGGAAGGTTGTTTAACAGCTACCTCATGAACATAAAAGTTATAGGCCGGTTAGGCCCTTCCATCTATAGATTTTCTTATTAGAAGCTTCTCTATCTTGCTTGTTACTCTACATAGGGACTTGAGCACAGCAATAGATCGTGTTCTCAGTGGCCAACCCGTTCCTTCAGTACAAAAACCAAGGTGATGTGCCATCCTTACTAGCGTTCCTTGGGATTTTTTGGTCTTCTTCTCGATTTTCTTTAACAAGTGAATGCATTCAAGATTAATGCAGAATAAAATTAAGACGAACTGGCAGTGTCACTTCTTCTAAGACTAGTTCATTTTAGTAAGGGTACCCTTTTAGTAATCATTCTCTGTTGCCTCAGTGTTGGATGCAGTATCAAGTGGCATCCGAAATAGAAGCAACTACTGTTTCATCAGGACTTCCTCGTTGGCTGTTCTCAGAAACTCCATTAGGTGTGCTTAGTTTATCTGCAACGGCTGATCACTTTTCATGGTCAATCTGCATTTACAGTCTTATTCAATTATAGTCCAATATATCTAGAAAACGTCAGTCCTTCGTGGAATCGAGAAGAGCCATGTTGAATGTCATATTGTCTGTGATGTACCACCATACTTAGTCTTTAACTAAATGTGGATACATTTATATACACTATTATTGGTGTCGTGCATTACTTGGCGTGGATATCGATGAGAGAAAAATACGTTTTATATAATTTTTTTTTTAAAACCAAATAGATAGAAAAATACTAAAAAAAATCGCGATAGGGATAAACTTGGCCAATTAATACATTGCTAACTTCTTTATTAAAATTCTTAAAAGAAATATCCAATTTAAATTGTCATTTTCTTTTATTTATACGAAAAATTCATGATCTAGCACTTTTTCATTTTATTATTATTTCTTGTTCACTTTAACTCTTGAATTCTAGTTTTATTATTTGCAATATTTAAGCATATCTTCATATTGTTTATAAAAGCTCTCTCCATAAAATAAATTATTTTCATATAAAATTATGAATTACTTTGTAATCAAGCACACTGATATATAACTTTAATTAGATAGTTTACACCTAATATCATCAAATAACATTCTAATCATATAATATTAATCTATACCATTATTACAATAAAACAAACAAGTAATAAAAAATAAATTAATAATGAACGTGTAATGAATGTTAATATCAGAGTGCCTTTTTTGTTTGTTCTACTTATACTACCATTAAAATTTATATTACTACTTCATATTTTATTGATTTCAATTTTAGATTTTAAATACTCTGTAACATTCTTGTTTCCTATATATAGATAAAATAAGTGTTAGTATATTGAATAGTTTTTACTTTTACATATGCAAAATATTTTATAAAAATTGTCCTTGCTTATATATATATATATGCATATAATCAAATATCTAAATTGAATAATCGTCTTCATATAAAAGTTAATTATATATTATTTTATAGGATTTAATTTTCATTCAATATTAATTAATAACCAATTGTAGATGTGTATATATTTGTTATATCATGTTGTAAGAAGAAGATATAATGACAATAACAAATAAATAAAATATTTTTCTTCAATTTATGCTCGTAAACAATAATATTTAAATTGATCAACACATATTAAAATGCTTAATAATTCTTTGATTAGAAAATATATATTTCAATTTTCATTCAATACTCTTTCATTCCAATTTAATTGATCATGAAGCAAGATTTTTCATTACTTTTTTACTTCATTATAAAGGATTTCAAACCAACTTTATCTTGATGTTTATACTTTTGCCCCTTAATAAATTACTTTTTATTTTCATGATTAACTAAAATATTCTTTGATAAAAGTAGAATTATATTAATAATACCTACCCACCCAATAAAGTATTTTTTCTCAGCTAATCAGTAAGTGAAATAGATGAATTATTAATTAATAACCAATTGTAGATGTGTATATATTTATTAGTATCGTATTTGTAAGAAAGACATAATGACCAATTATAATTATTTTATTTGGAAGGAACAATTTGTAGTTTTAATTCTAACAAAAAAGGAAGAAACAATCATCTCTTAGACTATCCTTGACGGCGAGTGTCCAAATTGACACTTCTCTCTGTCGACAAACTTTATCAAATAACGCTGAAACTTTTTACCAAGCAATACGGCGAGGATGTAATAGATTTCACGGTGTCGATTTAAGTTCTCTCACTTCAGCATCCTTGACATATACCCCACCATATTTCTCATTTATCTTTACTTATTTCATATATATAATTATTAAATTTACTACAATAAATAATATTATTATATTTTTAATATTTTAATTTTTAATTTTTTTAAAATATTTTAATAATTTTTTAATAATTTTTTATTTCATATATATTTTAAAAATATATTTTTAATAGTATATATATTTTTGAATTTCAAAAATCCCATAATATTTTATTTAAATAAATAATATTATAATTTTTTTTAAAAAATAGCAGCATGATAAGTATTAAATCGATCGAACTTGAGTACATACATAATAAGCAAACATACATAAATTATTGAAAACATACAATAAAACACACAATAAAACATAGTAAACTTGTGGGTTTTTTAAAAATATCTACCGGGGTTCCAATTTATTCGAGGAAATATGGTCGGCCGAATCATAACTGATTGAATATCTTGACACTTATCTAATGATACGCTCGACTATGAATAAGCGGAATTCGGATCGACACTTTGTATTCTTTTAAGTGAAAGTGCCTTTGTGTGTTACAATGTCTCGAGAATTGAGTTCGATCGTTGGAGCCGGTTTATTGAGAGGAACATAGTTGTTTCCCGAATTTGGACTAACCATCGGCATATAGGGATGATTATAAGGTAGATGCGTGCCAAAATTTGGTGACATCATATATTGCGACCCAAAATTGGGTTGCGTCCCCGTATTTTGAGGATTTTTTGGGCGTTGCATATTTGTATTTGGAGGTCGCATATTAGGATCTGATGGTTGGTTAGGAAAGTTGTAATTTGCAAAAAAAAACTATAGTTTGTAGAGGATTGTACAGGTTTCTTGAAAATCGGAAGAAAAGTTTTTTAAAACAAACAAGAATAAAAAGGTTGTAAAAACTTGGATTTTTTGTGTCCAAATGACCTGAGCCTAGCATCTATTTATAGAGCTCGAAAAATAAAAAATAGTGGTATATTTTTTTTATTATTATTGCTTAATTATTGTGCAAAAAACAATTTTAAAATGAGGTGAAAAAAAAAATTAACAACCAACCAGTAGCGGCATACAGCGTCTCGCCAATTCTTGCCCAGCCCAGGCGCTTCTTAGTGGGCAAACGCTCACTGGTGAGCCACTTTTTTGTTTTTTTTAATTTGGGTGGGGCCTTTGGGTGCTAAAAATCAGAATGGTGCCCGTCATTTTTTGCTTCCGGTCCCAAAGTGTCAAATTGACACTGATTGATCACCTGGCGTAAATAATTCCCTGCTTGACACACTGGTGTCCTGCTTTGCCGCATGGCGCTTGCGCACATTTATTAAATCATAAGTTAAAATAAGATATATAGATTAATTATTGCATCTTATTATTATCTTTATTATCATAATTATAATAGTATTAATTATTGAATTCATATGTAACTCCAAATAATGAATTCAATATTGTGCGCAACTCGAATAATAATGAGTCGTGTGTAGCTCTATTGAAAGTTTAACTTTTTCTAAAAAATAATTACTTGTATTAGTGTAGTATAATTAATTGCATAAGTTACTACATGTATTGTAAAACCGGTAACGACTAAGTTAATAAATAAATTAAAATGAGAGATTATTAAATTTATTTACATAAAATTAAATTACACTTAGCAACTTTTATGTACGATAATAAAGTTCGGAAGTTAGTTGTTGAGATAAATTAAAAGCAATGCTTGATCGAATTAAAACGCGCGGACTTTCACCGTTTGGGCTAATGGGCCCAGCCCACTTAAGAGTCACCTTTTAAGCCCAAAAACCCCCAAACCCATTCCTTTTCTCTTCTCTTCCCCTACGGCGTCCCTGACAGTAAGGAATCCTCGCTTTTTTATTTTCTTCTTCAATTTTCTCCTGTCCTCATTGCTTTGGAGCTAAGAATTTTTGGAGAGTTCTCCATCGTCATGTCGTTTCGAGGTAAAAATTGAGTTATTTTTGAGTATTTTGTGAAATCTCCCAACTTTGACTTTTGTTGACTTTTTGGTATTTTGAATTTTATTGCTCCAATTGATTCTTGGGTTGTAGATTAGTTATTCTTGGGTTGAAATATTGTGTTTGATGCGAAATTTCGGATGTTTTTAGGGTCGTTGACTTTTTGAACTTTTGGGTTGACTTCGGATTTTTGGATATATTATTGAATAGAATTATTATACAGAAGCTTAAATTATAATGTAAGATTGATGATGATAAGTGTTGTTATAGTTAGTTGATTTTAGATTGATCGTGGGTTGACTTTTCGCTAAATAGGGTGGTTAATGTAAATAAGTTAGTGGTATTATTGTGATTGTTTTGGGATACAATTGAATTATGAGTGTTAAGGAGAGAATAGGTTGGAATTAATCTTATTGGTTTGGGTAGTAAGCGAACTTAAGGATTGAGGGGTGAGAGTTATGGTTAAATTAATTGGGGAAAAGTTGAAGTGGATTGATTGAAATTATGTGGAAATGCAGGGAATCTGAATAGGATATATCTTGATTATCGAATTTAGTCGGGTAGTGAGGGTTGTCATCGAAGAATTGTTATTGGAACATAGTTAAGTAATCTTTCACGTGAAGTTGTCAATTTATAAGCGAAATGGATTAAAAAGTCTAGTATTTAAGAAATTAGGATAAAGGGGACTTAAATGGTTACAGTTGTGATTATATTTATTTTCAAAATGTTTACATTCGGACTCGGGGCGTAGAGACAATAGTCGATTGGTAGCAGGTGCTAGTGGTGCCCAGCGAGGTGGAGATTTATCAGCTGCGTTTGTTACACTTATTTATGTCTGTGTGAAGTATATGAGCCAAATTGATTTTGACCGTGTATACGTATTATAAACTTATCACATGAGTATAGTTGTGAATTTGTGAGATGTTGACTTATATAGTGGTTGTGTTGGATGCCTTTGGTATGTTTATTTGGGTGTATTTGTGTTTGAATATATTTATGTTAGGTGAAGGTTCTTGAGTATGTTTATGTCGGTGTATTCATATTTGGGTAGATTTGTGTTGAACTATACGTGGGTATATTTATGTTGAGTATAGGTTCTATCTGGTGTTGTATCGTGTATATTATGGATGCTGTTGAGATTATTGTGTGATGGTTGTATGTTTGGTGTATGTGAATTGTGAATTGTTTGAGTTGAGAATGTTTGGGATGATGTGGGGTTGTTGTTGGGTGTTTGAAGGGTGAGCTGCTTAGGGAAAGAATATGTTGTTGGGTGTTCGGAAGGGTGACTGCCGGAAAGGATATGTTGTTGTTGGGTGTTCGAAGGGTGAGCCTGCCGGGAAAAGGATATGTTGTTGTTGGGTGTTCGAAGGGTGAGCCTACCGGGAAAAGGATGAAATGTTATATGTGATGTTGTTGTGGTTTCATTTTTCCGTATGTTTATTTTGTTGTTGTAGTATGAGCATTGGTGTGTGTGAAATTTCTTTGGTTACTTGTTTGGTTATGTGATATGGAATATGACACGTGAGTTAACGTAGTTAAATTTCTATAACGTGCATTTGTTGATGATGGTTAACCACATGATGCCCTTGGGTAGTTAATATTCATATTATATATGTATAAATGTATTTATCCATCCCTATTAGTACGATACATACATATATATTTATCCCTTATTATAGCTTCATTCGGATATAGGTGAGATTCTTAATTCGGGTGATTCGTTTCATTAATTTGTCAGTACCCACTTTCCCGCGCCAGTTGGCAGTGCCGTCGTGGTCGTGAGTTAGGTAAGGTGTCAGTGGATTTACTTGGGTGAGGACAAGTGGTTAGGATGCCGGCCGGTCGGCGCTGCTATTTTGATGTACTCGGTCTTTCATATTTGTTTTGGGATGTTGAAACATTGTAAACTATTTGTGGAATATTTGAGATTTGGTATGTATTGAAATTGCGCCGTTTTGGGTTAAGCGATGCCACGATGGATTCAACTACGTATTACAACATTTTTGAGTTTATTATTTCACTTTTATCAAACTACGGGTTTTGTGGTAATTAAACATGTGATTTTAAGGTGTCGGCCAAGTCGTATGGTATTTCGGATATCTGAGTTGATGGCGATTAAAACCTCGGGGAGGCGTGCGACTCGGGCGGGTGGAATACATGTATTACTAATGATTCTTGGCTATTTGTATTTTCTCACCTTCTATTAATCTAATGATTAATATAATTGTGATAACAAATATAATAACAAGATGCAGATACTTAATTTTAGTTGAAATATTTTAGTTGGAAAAATAATATGTTGTAATAAAATGAAAGAATCGTTGGTTTATCTAAACTTTTAGAAAATGTATAAATATAAATATTTTAATCATAAGGATTAAATCATATTTTTTATTCCAAGTTCTATAGAGCCAATAGTATTGTGATAATAAAAATAATAATAAGATGCATATAATTAATTTTAGTTGGAATGACAATATAATAAGCCCAATAAAAAAATGAAAAAGAGGACATTTTATTTAAACTTTTAGAAGTTATATAAATATAGATATTTTAATCATAAGTTAAATAAAATCTAACGTTATACCATTTTATTTATTATGGTGTGATGACTTCATAGAATATCATTGTAATATTCATATTATGTTTAATAATAATATATTAAATAATATTAGAATACGTAAAACTCTTGGTATTTTATCAGCAATAAAATAATTCCGAAGTTGAAAAATGTATTTCTTGTAAAATTCGGCTTTTATATATATATTAGCGGCGATAAAGTGGTTATAACACAAACTGCCATTCCATCCACCATAACAGTTCCAAAACTCTGCAACCCCAAACATCAAGATTTCTGATAAATTATTTCCTTATATTTCTAGTATTGCTTATGTTTTAGATGTTATCGATATTTACATTCCAAGGCGCTCTACTCCAAGTGTGTGGCTCAGCATGCTCGGGGTCATGTTTTCTTGCCGTGAGACGATTGAGAGCATTTCCGGCTAAAATATTCTAAGAAGAGTCTCATGTATTCTACTATTCTTGCAATCTAGAACTTATTAACTGCCATTTGCGGATGCATGTACACCAACCACCAATTTTTTTGAGATTTCAAATATCAAGTATATATGTTCTATGAATTAACAAAATAGATTGTAGCATAATTGGTTAAAAGTTGAGCTATTAGAAAATTGGACAAGGTCGAATCATACATTATAAAACTTGTTTTACCATTTTTACAATTTTCCTCTTAAAATCTTTTTTTCATTTTCCTCTTCTCCTGCGTCCACGACCACACTCCGCGGCTCCGTCTCGTAAGATCTTGACGTCACCATTCCTTATATTTCACAATTTATTGTATTATTAGTTGAATGCACTCAAGGTGTTTGTGATAATGTTTATTAGAGGATTTTTTGTATTATTAGTTGAATGCACTCTAGGTGTTTGTATTATATCTTCTATGAATATGTTGAAGACATACCATTCATCCAATTTTTAGGAGTTAGAGAACAAGCTTATCGAAACTCAAATTTGAGTCCATATAAATCATTTAAACATCACTTGCAATGAAATATATTTGAACAGCAGTAACAAAAGATCCATAAAATTTTCACATAAACTGCACTAAATCCATGCCACTGTATATTTCATATCTGCTATGTTTTTGGTAAAATCAATTTGTAGTAATTTAAAATTTCATAACGTCCATTATTAACTGTTCCTAATTAAATTCAAATCCTGACCAAGTCGTATAGATTTGATAACTAACCTGTGATGCTTTTTATTTGATCAAATTAGTTCGTTTGAACCTTGAGTATATTAATGTACACTTTTAGTAAATTCATATAAGGAAGTCATTTGTTGTGCATTGCATTTTTTCCATACTGAAAAATAACAATGCAAGTCAATAATGTGACAAAATTGCTTACGGATGTGCTAAATAATTCGGAGTATTTTGTTTTGTTTTAAATCTACTTTTGTAGCCGGCAACATAAACTTAAAAATTATTACAAAATTTAAAAATTTCCAAGAAACATGGCTATAGGTAAAGCCAAAACCTCTCAAGAAAAGTCCAAATTTCACTTCAATCAAATGAATCTATAAAGCTAAATGCTATTAAGTGCCCTGTTTGGATCACTCAATTATGTTTTGTTGATTATAATTGTTCAAACTCAAAGCAAGACCTTGACCAGAAAAATGGAAGACTTGTTGATTTATTAATACTCATTCGGCTGGCGTTACTTGTTATAATCTAATGCCCCAAGAATCCAAAAGTCTACTTTTCTACTAGGCGTGTCCCATATGTTTGTCAACAAAATTTGCTGACTATTATTTGACCTGCTCTAGATAGATCACTAGATAATGTGTAGTAATTACTTGGTCAATCCAAGCACCCTGGCATAGTAAAACAAAAAATAATAGGGACTAAAATGTAATTTTGACATTGTTATTACATCATATGTTTATACTTTATACGTAGTATTGGTAATTGAAGTACAATTTTGACTTCATTACATTACTTGCATACTAATAATATTGGAGATAGGGTTGTGAGTGAAACTAAATATTCGATTCGATTCGAGAGATATTCATTCGAAAATTTGATTTGAGCTCGAGTCGTTCCAGCAAATATCAAATCAAATATCGATTTAGGATTCGAGGCAAATCGGACGAACTATTCGATTGATGCGATGTTACCTTGGATTCAAACTATTTGCAAACTATGCGAGAACTATTTGCAAGCGTTCGATTTGGACGAACTATTTGCGAGCGTTCGATTCAGAGATCTAGAACGAATCAAATCAAATCTTAATGGGGGTCGAACTCGAATCGAACCTTGATTTTTGATATTTGGTCGAATCGAGCCGAATCGAATACTGACAAAAAAATCAAACCGAATCAAACCTACCTATTATTCGGTAGGGTTAGATTCAGTCGCACCCCTAATTGGAGATAAAAATAAATTAACTTTGAAATTATTGAGGAATGAACATTATTTACATGATATTATATGCAATCAACTTTTAATAAACCAATTTCTTATGTTTGATCAAATTAAGTACTGTGATGATAAATTGATTGATAAAAATATTAATCTTCAACCTCTTCTTCACTGAAGTCTTATATAGTAATGTGTCATTCATGAGGCATGCATGACTTAGGAATTATGATAAATCAAATTAAAAGTCAACCATACCGAAATATAAGAAACAGGCTCAAACCTTAGAAATTATCAAATTAATCCTAAGACTACCTACCATGATGGTATTTGAACACTAAAATAGATGTTTAAAATGCAATGGAGTGATGACGAAGGGTTTTAAATTAAAGGTTTAATTTATTTAACATAATGAAAATGAGAGTAGGTGCTCACGGAGTACAGTCACGGTATGTCATAATAATGAACGAATACAAATAAAGAACGAATAATATGAAATGAAATATTCTCGATATATAATATTTATGTATATATATAATCTATATATAATATATTTAATATATATCAACATTGGTGATGAGTTGCAATTAGAAGAGAAACAATCCGTGTCTATATATTAAATATACATTGCTGGTGAGTCGAGATTAATTAGAATATATAGAGTATTATAATTTTGATTAATTAAAGTATTTTGGAGTGTAAAATTTGAATTGTTAAATTATTAGATGGTTAATAAAATAATAAAGTTATTGAGGTTCTAAACTCATTTTAATTGATAGAGTAATACAAGTGGTCAAGTTGACATCAATTATCCTTTGCTTGTTTAATTATACATGGACAATATTTCATTGACCATTAATTTATTGCATCTCTTTATCATGACCGTCCCCTATATATATTTATTGCTCTTAAAGCTTTCTCATTTGAAAAACCATTGCCTTTTTATCACCATCATTGCCTCTATCATATACCACCTTCAATTTTGATCAATCTCACATTATTCCAACCGTTGACTTCAACTTTCATCCACCATGGATGACTCACTTGATAATACCCCTTCAAGAAAGTCACCAAGAAGAGAGCTTCAAGGCCCTAGGCCAGCTCCTCTCAATGTAAGCAAAGACTCTCACAAGATCAAAAAACCTCCGGTGGGGCCGCAACCATTGAGACACCATCAACCACCACCTAGGGCACCTGTTATCATATACACAGTGTCTCCTAAGATAATCCATGCGAACCCTAATGAGTTCATGACACTAGTCCAACGCCTAACCGGCCCTGATAATTCTTCATCTTCATCACCATCATCCAAATTTGGTTCTTCATCATCAACTCGTTCATATTTTCAAGAACACCAAGGTGGTAGTGGTGCAATATCACCAGCTGCCCGGTTCGCTTCTATAGAGAAAATGAAGGAAACGGAGTGTATGAGGTCTCGGGTTCGAGGCATGCAAATGATTGAAGACATAGAAATGAACTCTAAGGTTGAAAGGGTTAGTCATTTACCAAGTATATTATCTCCAACCCCATCTTCTCTTCCACCAATACCATCAAACTTTTTCTCCCCATCATCTGATGCAAACCTATTAGGGTTTTTCTCTGATTTAAGCCCAGCAGCTTTACAAAGTAACAAGAACTACATAGATGGTAGCAGTATTTTATTGCCTAGTCCTTCAAATTTCATAACTTCACCCCAAATGATTTCTCCAAATATTGTTCATCAAGCTTTGGAGCTTTTCAATAGTCTATTTGACTAGGATTTATTCATTTGTTGTTGTTATTAGTTGTATTTGTATCAATCTTAACGATACTAGAATGTAATGGTTGTATGTTGAAATCAATAGGTTCAATTTATTGTAATGTTATGCATCTCATAATGAAAACCCATAGAAAGATCAATTTTTATACATATGTTTCATAATATGTATAAGTCGATTACTTTTTCAAACTTCAACTTTGAGCGTTAACATTTTTATTATTTTAACAAGAGATGAGGTAGTGAATATATATGTCATTAGATTCATCTTTAATTGTTGATTTAATAATGTTGGTTTTATCATAAATTTGGATGATATGAATATAAATTAATTAATGATGAAAGATTTATCTCACAATTGAAAAAAGGTTTAGATTAAGAAATAAATTATGTATTTATTATGTATACGTTTCAAAAATTTCGACTTCAATTCCTGCTGCAAGTTGATTGCATTAATTAGTAGCATTTGTGTTTGATGTGAAAGACAACATACTGCAGGCTAATGAATATATAGGCCATACTTTAATAATCTTTGATCAATTCGGCTGACAACCTAGAGCACTTGTAAGTCTTTTTTTTAAATTAATCCTTTTAACATTTTAATAATTTGAACGAAACTTGCTAGTACAAGTAATATTTCGTGATTGTTAACTTTAACTCCGCTTTAACTTGTTTCTTTCATCTTAATTTCTATTTCCAATTTATTAATCATCGCAAATTATACTATTTTTAAACGATTATTCTATTTCAATTCCTTTTTTCTGGATAATTATGAAGTGATGTTGGTAAATAATGACAGCTAAAGATGAGAGCGCCGCAAGTGAAGTTTGTCTTGTATGTACCTAATACACGGAAATTTGTGTTAGTTAGACTACTTATCGTTGAATCGATTAAGTGTCGAAAGGGATCGTTCGCGCAGCAGATGATTAATTGAATATCAAATTTGACATTCTGTGGGCATAATCAAAATTTGATGGGAGATAATCATTTTAACACCCAAACAGTGGGCCCCACTAAGAAAAAAAAAATCAAAAAAAAAGTTGGCCACCAGCCCTCCACTTAACAGCGGTAGGCTTTGCTTTGGCCACTATGCTATTTTCATCGTTTTTGTACAATAATTAAGTAAAAAAAAATATACCACTATTTTTTATTTTTAGAATCTATCATAGAAGCCCAGGTTTATATCGTTTGAGCAATAAAAAAAATTTGAATTTTTATATAAATATTATGAATATTCAAAAATATTATGAATGATTCGCTTTCCTTATATGTTGGAGTAATGTGGAAGAAAGAAAAGTAATTTGACCTTGAATGATGCCTGCTTTGTGGTGATGATAAAAATAGGTATTGACTGAGAGTACGGCACGATATGGCGGGGGAGAGAAATGTCAATTTGCTGTGGATGGTATTATGTTATCTAATGCATCAAATTTGTCAATTCCACTTGTACCAATTGAAGAAAAGTAAAAGATGCAATTGTGTAATGCTTCTAAGAAATATAAATGCATAAAAGTCTACACTTTAACATCACCTCCTTCAAGTAACATATGCACAAATGCCATCTTTGTAAACTTTTACATCAGCTAAGAAATGATCAAATATGGACTATAATGAAATTACAAGATATTACTCTTTATCATCAGCAGAAGCTAGTATCTTGCTGCATGATTTACACGAGGGACGAGGTTTGACTATTTTCCAGAATATCAGAACTTCTTCATCACTTAGATTTGAAAACTCCCCAGATATAATACTTGTTCTTGTATCCTGCAATGAAGCTCACAACTTAGATACAATAAGTATACCAAGGCACAAGAATTTATGTAAATCTTGTGACACTCACTGCAGTATTCAGTTGGTAGTTCTGAAGATGAGAAGATCAGGAGCTCAGCATTATTTGTAGTAGTTCTCATAGCAAGTTTGTATGTTGACAGATCCTCAACTAGGTTGTCGAATTCTTTTTCATATCTGTCACAAAGAAGAGAGATGTGAGCAACAGTACATTTGGATAATCGAAGCTTGGAGGAAACGAGACTAATGATCGTGCCTTCTATCAGCCGGGAAAATATATAGAGCAATATTATCATCAGTTGGCTTTGCTGTCTGAAAGCTCTTCGGCCACACTGCGGATTTAGGAACCATTTCTAGCGGGAGCAAAGCCGGAAGCTGCCTGGCCTCCTCGATCACCTGTTGGCAAGCTCTGCTTGATAAGTGAGCAACCAATTCTTCAAAAGTGTTGTATTTTTTGTTGACAATATCGAACCTTCCCCTGCCAACATATAAAGAGAGACAATATAGTGTAGAAAATATAGTGTTCTATGTAGCAAATATAATTACTAATATCACGTGAAGGCAGAGATGCATTATTCCTCACCGCCAAATTGGAACTATGGGTTGCACCTGTGAGGGATTGCCACTTGGTCCAGCAATTGGCGAAGTGGTTAAAGGATATCGAGAAGCCTCTTCAATGACATTATTTCTGGTAGGAATGATTAATGATTTTTGTTTTACTTGTTCTTTGCCTCTTTCATGAACAGTCATATCCACAGGCCTTTTTGCTTCGTGAATTTGCCGCTCATCATTGACATTACTTCGAGTAGGAATGATTACCGCCTTTTCTTTCAAATACGGTCTGTCTCTTTGGCAAACAGTATTATGCACAGGCCTTCTTGCTTCATGAGTTTGTCGTGAGGCCTCTTTGTTGACATAACTTCTGGCAGGAACAGTTAATGATTCTTCTTTTAAACGCTCTTTCTCTCCTTCACGAACAATATTATGCGGCATTCTTGCTTCGTGAGTTTGCCCAGAGGAACGACCATTGTATCTCTGCTTAGTGATGTTAACCAGAGAGCGGGACCTATCTTGATTGTGCAAGGAAGTGTATCTCAATGAATCTTTGCCAAATTGTTTTGGCTGTCGTGACTGTAACTGATTCGAGGATGTAGACATCTGCATTTCTTTTCGGTTCACAGAGGTAGAAATATGACTCTTCACTGCCAATTTTGGTCTTTGGGAGGATCCCTCAGCCACCACTTTAGTCGCCTCTACACCACTAATTCGGATCGAGTTGCTACATTTACTTTCATTTCGCAAGGAAGAAGATCTTGCTGGAGCATCATCAAAATTTTTCTGGCATGGTATATTAAAGTGATTAGAGGTTGTCTGTCTCCTTTTTTCTTTCTCAGGGACAGAGGATGAAATGTCACTGTTCTTTCTAAACCTTGTTTGTTCGGAGAATTTACTAGCCACTTCAGCATCCTCTTCACTGGGACGTCGATATGTGTCACTTTGACGTTCGCCATAATGTATTTTCTGATAAGAGGTTGAAGGCAGTTTCTTCTTTTCATTATTACAGACTACGGAAGGAACTTCAGTCTTTTTTCTCAAATTAGTTCCTTGGATCGATTCATCAGTTGCCACTTTGACCTCCTTGACCCCATCCAGTTGCCGAGATGTGTCACCTTGGTGTTCATGTTTCGTTGGAATACTTTCCTTCTGAGACCAATTGGTGTTTGCGTTTGTTTCAGCTCCAGACAGATAACAATCATCTGTCACTCGAACATCCCCACTCGAGCCAAGATTTTCATGTACTGATTGGAGAATCAGCCCAGTTTTCCCATTACTTTCGTCTTTACCTGGTGATGATTGAGAAATAATTTTCTTTTTTGAGCCAGATGTGGAAGCAAATATAACACGTTCTGTACATCTACCACCATCCTTTGTATTAAGTAGAGCTTTTTTGTCAGCAGAACCCGAACACGCTGCTTCACAGTCATCACAAACCCAGTCGACAAATTCATCAAAAGTTTTCGGTATCTCTGGTAGGCAGTAACTGAAAATGGATATTTAACAAACAAATTCAAATTCGATGACTGAAGAGGTAAGCTACAACAACATAGAGGTAAGATAATGACACGTACCAGCTGCACAACCATTTCCCTCTGGGTATTTCAATATACAGATGGTGCCGAGCATCTTATTAGTCAATCAATTGCTCATGGCAATTGTATCTCAAATCTATTGCACATTTTACGAAATACGTGGAAACATCAAAGCTAGAGTGCATATTAACTAATGAACAGCATGATAGACTTACCGATGCACAGCAAACTTCAGACACTTGACGCAATAGACATATGCATTATCATATCCTACATCACCACATTGCAAACAAATAGTTACCTGCAAGAAAAAAAAAATCACAAGAACTGAGATATTACAAGAGGAAAAAATGTATTCTGAGAAGCCCAACATGTAACATATGCTGGACTGCATAAGATATTCCATCAGGAAAACATATCTTCCTAGAAACTAATTAGTTAACTCTTACCATCATAAAAGAAATGCAGATATATTGTGAAATTGATAAACCATGATTTCAATTTCCTACAAAACGGTTTGGAACCAATTTAGATCCTTCTTAAAGATCTCCCAGATAATTGGTATGCATGTTCATATATGAAAACAATAATCAATTAAAATTAAAGTCTAAAAACTTACTATTTGTTTTTCCGAAGAACCAACAACACATTCTAAGATCACAACCACTTCCACAACATATAAAGAACTACTATATCAACTTAGAAAAATTGCATTGAAATAAATTCCACGTGAAATTTTTTTCACTCTTCCTCTAATGGGCATTAATATTGCAAAAAACAGATGGTACTGTTGAAGTTGTACTCACAGAAACAAGAACTCTACTGTACAAGAAATGAGTAAATGCTCAACAATACTACAAGAATAAACCAAAAGAAACTTGATTTTCCAATTCAAATTATGCAAGAATCTAAATATAGTTGGCAAGACAGAGCAACAACACTTACCATGATGATTGTTCAACTCTCCAGAAAGTTCCAGTAGCCCAAGAAACAAGGGGGGGGGGGTGATCATAAAGTTAGAATCTTGAAAGAAAAAGATTGATACAAGTTTCTTGTAAAGGTGATAACTTTTCTGGTATAAAATGGTAATGTTAAAACTTAAATGTATGGTTTATTCAATATTCAAAACAGTAGTAATTTGTTTTCTTGAAGAAGCAATATTGAGAAACAATTCTTGATTTCTTGAGTGCAATGTGGAAGTAATGTTTCATATACGGACCGTTTATGGTACAAGGAGTACTTAAGTCAAATAAAACACGAGTAATTTCATAATAATGGAAGAACTTACAACTCATTGATCTCACATTTCAGGATTTTTTTTTACTGAAAAAGAATATCTTTGTCAGAACTCAGAATGGGTTGTGTTGTACGTACAGTGTTTTACTTTTTTACACTATTGTTTTCAAGTATATCAATAATTCATCTGTCAAATGATTACTACTTCCCACATCTCAAAATCTAACTTTTTATCAAAATGAAATCTCAAAGTGGAGTTCTTTGTTGTAAAGCCCAGGATATCAACGAACAGCCCAACTCTAAAATTACTCAAATGATATATATGTTCTTTATCTTGAAAGTTTTGGTGTGTTTATTATGTAGCAATGGAGGGAATGTTGCCTACAAGTGCACGCTTATCTTATTCAATCTTTCTATTCTTGTCGTTTTACGTTTGACGTTCAGCGTTTGTGGGCTCACATTTATAACACTCCCCACTTTGAAATATCAAATATCTGCGGTGCAATGGGAACACATATTGCGCCGTTAAAAAGCCTTAGTAGCCGGAATTGGGACAAAAACACCATGGGAAAAATTACAATAGTATGCTCCCCACTTGATGATGAAACATAGGTAGTTGAAGATGCCGAAAGTGGCGTTAAAATCTTTTGAATGTCTTGAAAAGCGATGTCGGAAGAGCCTTTGTGAAGAGATACGCTACGTTATCACATGAGCGGATATACTTGATATACACCTCCTTGTTTCTTTCAAGTTCTTGGCAGAGTGAATGAAAAGAAGCTTGGGGGGATGTGTTTGGTCTATCGGCATTGATATATCCTTCTTTCATCTGAGTAACACATGCAACATTGTCTTCATACAAAATTGTTGGATTCTTATCAAATGGTAAACGGATGCTCCTTGGATATGTTATCCTTGTCTTAACCGTCACACTCTTTGCTTCTTCGTGAAGAGCTATTACTGACGTGATTTGAAGAAGTTATTCTGGTCTGCTTTTGGGATACCAGGAATGTGCGGTGTCGTAGTATGTAATCATCACCGTCTGTGATTTAGCATTATGTGGATACGACAAATAACACTGCATCTGCGTAACGAAGCAAAAGCGGGTTTTGTATTGTTAGAGATAAAACAAACCAAGATCGGGCGTGCCTCGAAGATATCGATATATGTTTTGTAAAAAAACTTTCGTCTTCTCTTTGTAGGACAAAGAACTAAATCTTGCTAGTAAATTCTAGCTACTCTCGAGGTCTTGTACAATTATGAAGATACATTAAGGCTCAGTGCCTTTGAGGGTATGTCTTGATGTCGAATCTTCTTCATTTTCTTCACTTAGGGGCCGGAAGGGATCGCTTTTGATATTAAGTGTTACTTGTCGTAGTGCCAAAGGGTTTGCACTTTATCCATGTTAAACCTTTTAATACCATACGTGTAATTTGATTGGTGTACCAAAATACCATTTTTAGTGTACTCGTCGTAAACCAAAGCGAGCAATTAACTCCCAGAATCTTTCATTTCAAATTCTTTCTTTCGTAATTAAATTCTTCTTTTGATTTCTTTATTAGTTCCAATAATATTTAAATAAAGTAGCATAAAGCCGGCAATGATTACAAACGAGATATTATTTTCTTTATAAAAACACAAGGACAAATAGGATTATTGATGTAGCTAGTCCTCTTTAAGTAAATATTCACTTAACTGTTATACCACGTTCGTCGGATTGTTTTTAACCCGTAAAGTGATCTTTCATTCATTGCATACATTTCTCTGAGTTTAGATGTTTCAAATGTTTTAAATCCTTCGAATTTTCACGTATATATCACTATCAAATTGATCCATATAAATAAGGCATAACGACATCCATAAGATGCGTATCAAGATTATTGAATCTTGACAAGCGCATTAAATAGCGAAAAATGTGGCGTCATGCCAGGGAGAATAAGTTACCTCGTAATAATCAATTCCGGGTCTTTGAGAAAAAACCTTGTCTGACAAAGGCGAGCCTTGTATCTTACGATCTGCGTTTTCTCATTTAAGTTTTTTCTGTGAAATAAAACATAGCCACTTGGTTTCATACGCCCGGAATAATCATGATAGGCCCAAATACTTTTCGATTTTTAAGAGATTTCAATTCGGTATCTATTGCATCTTTCCATTTTTATTGTCAATCGACCTTGACATTCAACCACAGATCTGAGTTCGGGATCGTCATTTTCGTCATAATTTCATATGCAATGGAGAATGCAAATAATATTTCACTCCGATATGCTTATTTTCCGGTTCCAAAAGATTTCTGTATTAACATAATTGATAAAAGAAATCTCGAGATCGATTTCTTATTTTTAGGTTTCATTATTAATAATCCTCGTTTTTAAATCGTCTTATTAGCCTTGAGCACTTTTTCTATCCCGGGCTTATCATTATCATTTAGTGTCTTATCAAGATCACTTTCATTCGTATCAATCTTTTCTGACCCTTTTCTTTTTCGAGGATTTTTATCCTTAGAACCCACAGGCCGGCCACGCTTCAGGCGTGCCTTGGATGTACTTGCTACATCATTTTGCTTCGGAATTTCAATACGAGAAGGAGTATTAATAGCTGGTACATGTGACTTTGTCACTCTTTTCATATCAGTAAATGAATCTGGCAATTGATTTGCTAAGCCTTGTAAGTGCACAATTTTCTTTACATTTTCTTCCCATGATTTATTATACGGGTCCTGATACAGTAAAGATGGCACATACCACATTATGTCCTTTTACATTGTTTCTTTTTCTCACTCTAGAGGAGGAAAAAGCTGTCTCGTCGAAATGACAATCTCTGAACCTTGCACGAAAAACATCACTGTTAAAGGTTGAGATATCTAATAATAGAGGGTATTTCATACCTACATATATGCCGTACTCCTTTGAGGTCAATGCTTTGTTTTTTGTGGTGGGTAATTACGTAAAGCTGCGCTGACAAAATCTTTGAATGGGAAATATACAGTTCTTGACGATTCTTGAGTTGATATGGGTATGTTTATGATTAGCACTTGATGTAGCGATATTAATGATGCGTGTAAAATTGCATGACCATATAGTAGCGGTAATTTTTGTTCTCATTATGTGAATTACATGATATCACGAAGGCGTTTAATTAATGATTAAATTTAAACCATTTTGTGTATGCACGTAATGAGGAGCAGGGATGTTCAACGGTAATTCCAATTGACATGCAATAATTATTAAATGATTGGTCATAGAGATTACCCGGCGTTGTCGAGTCTAACTTTCTTTTGCCAGTATAATCGGGGAAATTGTGCTCTTAATTTGATTATTTGAGCAAGAAATCTTGCAAATGCCATATCTCGACTTGACAATAAACAAACATGTGACCATCTACTAGATGCATCAATTAATACCATAAAATACCTGAATGGTCCAGATGGTGGATGGATAGGTCCACATATATCACCTTGAATTCTTTCAAGAAATGTAGGTGATTCCGTGTGAAGTTTGCATGGTGCGTACCCTGGTTATTAATTTTCTGAGAGAACAAGCTTCGCGTATTGTTATTAATCTTTGACACTTTCAAGGGATGACCATGTACTTTCAATTATTTTTCGTCATTTGTGGAAATGGGATGACTTCTTGATCGTACCAAGAATGTCTGATTTTGGGATCTTCTTTTATTACTAAGTTACATTGATTCCCGAGAATATAAGTGTAATGTCAACAATCGGAAAGGTATTTAGTAGTTTCTCTAATATTTTCTTCTTTCCCGAAACACTAGAAGTATCTGATGTATTTAAATATTGCAACCAGTTATTGTTTGATATCATACCCTTGACGATATATGTCATTAAAACTTAATAAGTTTCCTTTTGACTTTGGAGAATACAAAGCGTCATTAATGACAAATTTTGTTCCATTTGGTAATATAGCGTCCTTTAATTCTCTTGCTGGTAGGATTGATGTCGATAAAATATGTCTTCTTCTTGAGGATTGTGTGGGTTGTTCAGTATGCGGGATCTGAAATGTCTCAACGGGTTTCATGTTAAGCACTTCTTTGAAACATGTAATGATATAAGACTTAAGAGAAGAATAAATTAACACGGCAATATAATCAGCGTTATTATTTGTAGATATAAAGCAAACATTACATATAAAGTCACATATCTGGGGCCTTTGCAATTATTCATCTTTATTCACTTATAAAGTAGTTCATCGTATCAATTAGTCTAAGTTCGTTTCATTTTGTTCCGTCACCCCAGTCTGTATTTCCAAGATATCTGGTCATCCTCAATTCGTATTCGTTAAAATTGACTTCATTTCTTTCCATTTCCTTTTTTCTTCTCTGAGATGCCTTTATCTTTTACAAAAAGATGTTCATTCTGCATACAGACGATGACACTTTTTCCTTTGTCCCCAGCAACACAAATTGTCGTATTTTCAATGAACCTTCTTGGATTTTAGCACCCTTTTTCTTGTCGATTTGGGTAATTTACGGTAGGTCTACTATAATTCACGAAACCCGTCCACGACCTCGACCACGAAAATACGCGACGCGACCCGGCGGCCTCGACCTGCAGTCGATCATAACACATGACCGCCCAAAAGTCGTTGCATTTACTACAGATGCATTGTCCCGATGGGGCGTGGCGATGGTTTTTGACCAAGACCGTTATTCTTTACGCCATCAAAAGGGCATGCACCAATTACGAATATTTTTATATTCCCTCGTTTCTATATTGTTCTTACTGACAATATTTGTGATGCATGAAAGCGTTGAAAATGTTTTCTAATTTTTACTTGATTTACAATTTTACCACAATATTCTAATTGTGATACAATTTTAAATAAGGCAGAGTTGTAATCAATAACACTTTTAAAGTCTTGGAATCTCAGTTTGTTCCGTTCGTGTCGATTCTTTGCGAGCGAAAAGAACTTCCCTTGGGTATCCAAATCTTTCTTTGAGTTCTTCCCATAAGAACTTAGGATCCTCACATTCGGATATTCTAATTGTAGAGTATCATCGAATGATCCATCATTAGTCTTATGAGCTTTAGATTTTTAAATGTAAAGTTAGCCTTACTGCTTTTCTTTCTCTTTTCGATCATTTCGATGTTTGTGCATTATACATTCCATTAGGAATTTTTCAAGCCGCTACATCGAGATATCTTATAACTTTGTTTGCCCAGAGACATGTAGTTGTCTCCTTTGAGGAGGTTTAGAGGGCCAGTTGAGAGCTTTATAGTTGGACGGTGTATCTAAATCACAAACAAGCATAATCAATCTGACATTTTACATTAAATATTACATTCTGCATTGATACATAGATTGAAATCTTATTCAATTACAAATACCATGTTCCTTTCTTCATTGCAAATCTCTGCTCGAAACAACAATAAGCAATCAAGCTAAGATTAGAAATGGTAAAATACTAATTACCAAAAATACTTTGTCATTCACACCTATCTCTTCCAATTTTAATAAAACCCATTATGAAAAGAGTGCCATTATAGTGACAAACACTACAAAAATATTTTGCCATTTTGAATCTGTTTATAAAATATTTTGAGAAAGATGTTTAGAAATGTGGAAGGGAATGAAGTATTTATAGAGTGAAATTTTGAGAAGTGTCCGTTATTGTTACCGTTTTATTACCGTTTACGACCGTTTGAGGATAGAAAAAAATATTAATTTTACTGTTCATTACCGTTAGAAAATGGGAAGGAAAAATATTTTTAAGTGTGTTAAAATATGATGTAGTCGTTAGAATGCACATAATGCATGATCATACGATAAATGAACACATATGATGTGTAATACATATGATTATAAACAAATAATTCATGCCAATAACAAATAAAATAAAAGGTGACCTGATAGTTAGATAATAAAATAAGTGATGGGGTGTTTTATCGCCAATTTAAGTTATAAGTAAATAAACCGATATGGAGATTTAACTACTCACGCTCAAAATAACTTGTCTCTTTATTCTGAGCACTTGACGGGATGCCGGTTTTATAATAATAAGCGACAAATACTGACAATAATAAATAATAAGCGCTCGACTATAGAATCGCGGCGTATAGCCAGGTTATACATAGGCTCTAATTATAGAATCTGCGGCGTATAGCGGAGTTATCATAACGAGGGTAAAACATAAAATAATAATCGCCTTTCGATTATAGGAATCTTATTATGGCAGGTTATACATAATAAGGCTGCAGTTTATAGAATCTTGACATATAGCCCAGGTTATACATCTTGAGGGGTAAAACGTAAAATAATAATAATAAAACAATTATAGAATACTTGATATTCTTGGAGTTATGCATAATAGGGGTAAAACAATATATGAAATAAATATCAAAAGTGATAAGATATATAATATCTTATAATAGTAGCGATTCTTATAAAGGCAGTCGATCTTTGATAACGTGTTGTAAACCGGATATCAAAGCGGCTCAAACTAGCTACTTAAAATCTTCCAGATGATATATATGTTGCTTTGTCTTGAAAGTTTTTTGGTGTGTTTATTATGTAATGGATGGGTATTTATCTTCAAAATTACCCATGTCTTATTGATCTTTCCACATTACTTATTAGATTTTACGTTTTGACGTTTCAACGTTTGTGAAGGCATTTACAGCAGTTAACTATTTTTATGTGAGTGAGTAAATGAAATACAAGAAAAATAATGTAATAATGTATTGAGGAAAATTAATGTAAAAATAGATGCACTTTAGATTTTGGAATTTGGAATGGAGGGAGAATCATTATCTTACGAATGCTGTGAGTAACAGTACAAAGAGTGGCTTAGAAAAAATGATGAAACCATCATCCTAGTAGCGCCCCCAAAACCCTGCCCCTGGAATATTTTAGAGGAGTAAATCGTGGGATATCTTTAAATCGTTTCCAATACGAGAATTTTGTCGGCTTTAGCGTGCTTCGGCTATGTATGTGATGACTCTGGTGCTGTCGAAACAACTTTCTTAGGTTAATTTATGTTAGAAAACTACAGAGAGTATAAGCAAAGTGGCTTGAACTTGGTATCCATTGACAACTTGACCCGGTTTGACAAAAATAATGAATAACAATTTTATAATCTGCTGTTAACAATGTGTAGGTGAACAAAAATATATACAAAGGGTTGCGTACACTGTATGACTAGGAGCCACCTGATGCAATCAAACAATCTGATTGAAGCCTCGATAATTAGGTTGGGGTTGCCTGCTGAGGTTTGGGTTAATATAAGAGATTATTCTAAGTGTATACCCCCTCTGCCTGGGGTAATAATACCATCTCTAAACGAAGTCTGAGCCTCATTTTGTGAAAGTAGCTGCAGCAGATTGCCTCTTGGCAACTGACCTACAAACTCGATATCTTAAATCTTTTCGGTTAAAGTAAAATTGATTCAAATGACCCAAGCGAATAAAGATTTACTACTGGTTGAATTTAAGTGTATATATCATATATCAATTATATTTGATTTCAATTTTAAATAATATTGCATTTTTAATGCTTTAATTTAATTTCGGAACAGAAGAAATTTCCAAATTTTTATATTGCCTAACTCTAGTATATAATGCAATTTATAAAAATGTTTCATACCTGTACTTATTATTAATTGTGAAGTTATGCTAGCGTTGTTTTGTGACCGTTTTTGATTGATTTGAAAATAGTCTTTCCATAGTCACAGGAGTAAGATTATATAGTAATCAACCCATCTATTCCGCTAAGGTTCTAGCCTTTTAAGAGGCATTGAGGTTGAATAAATCGTATGTTATAATTTATGTGACAGAATTCGTTGAATTGTGGCGCATGTATTTTTGTTTAAAAAATAATTAGAAAATACTCTTTTGGAATATATTAATGTGAATGAACTAATTTAGTCAAGTCCTCCATGAAATATTAAATTTATTTTTTGTGAAACTAACCACTATATGATAAAGTGAATCAAATAAGTACAATATTTAGTTTATAACCACTGCATGATAAGGTAAATCCAATAAATATAGTACAATATTTAGTTTCTAACAACGATACGATAAGGCTAATCAAATAAATACAATATTTTATTTCTAGCAACTACACGATAAGATTACTTAACCAAATATTTAATTTTAATTGAAATGAAAAGGTTCGATATGAAATAAAATATCTTAAAACTACTCAGATCACATGACATTCAAAGTTTTGAATGCATGAAATGACACAGTTTATATTTAAATTATTTTTTTGTGTGTTGGTTAAATATTGATTTAATTCATATGTTAAGTTTATTTGTTAAATGGTTATATTTTAATTGGTTTTTAAAATAATCACAATGAGAAAAATAATCATAAACAATATAATTGATTATTTAATTGATTAGGAATTATTTTAAAGTAATTGTTTTATTCCCCCGTTCCTAAAAGATTGTCACATTTTGACTTTTTCACCTTTTTCATAATTGAACTTTGACTGTAGATATTTTTATTTATGTTTTATAATATTTGATGAAAAATATATCAATGAAAAGAATTTAAAATGTATTTTTTATTGATAATTTTTTTCATAAAATATTATAAAATACAAACAAAAATATCTACGGTCAAAGTTCAACTATGAAAAAGTCAAAAAGTCAAAATTTGATAATCGAAGGGGTGAGGTGAGGGGAAGTGGGAGTTTGATTTTAGTTGTTGTTATCGAGTCGAGTTTGTGCGGGTACTGGTTGTTCGATCGGTAGGTATATTGATGAGTCGGGTAATACATTATTTATATTTCATTACCTTGTACAACGTAATGAGCTAATATCACCAATTTGGGAATAATGGTTTAAGACCCCATATAGGGTCATGAAATTGATTAATGAATGAAATCAAATAAAAATTTAACTACCAAACTAAGTAATGTAATCCAATTCTAATTTATTTCATTCTATTCTTGCATACCAAATGCAACCTTAGTTTATAATCAGTGCATAATAAGGTAAATCAAATAAATATAGTACAATATTTAGTTTCTAACAACAATACGATAAGGCTAATCAAATAAATACAATATTTTATTTATGACAACTACATGATAAGATTACTTAAATAAATATTTAATTTTAATTGAAATGACAAGGTTCAATATGAAATAAAATACCTTAAAACTACTCAGATTACATGAGATTCGAAGGCATGAAATGACACAATTTATATTTAAATTTTGTTTTGTGTTGGTTAAATATTGATTTAATTCATATGTTAAGGTTATTTGTTAATGGTTTTTATTTTAATTGGTTTTGAAAAATAATCACAATGAGAAAAATAATCAGTTGATTATATAAAATGAATGTTAATTAATTATGGGAAAGAAATCTGATGATAAATGTTACGCGCTATATGAATTAATATTGGAAAATAGTCCGTAATAAAAGGAAAGCAAGCCATAAACATTTTGCCATTTAAGGTTGGAGGTTCCATATAAAAACACACACACCCCAGTCCGCACCCACCCTCCTACCCCCTACACAAACTTGATCAATTTTACTTGTACGATCCTTCTTCTCATTTTTTTGTATATTATAGTTTTGTGTAATTAATCACTGAAACCAAACCAAAATGTCGACTATCGATTTATTTTTGTTGAAATCATCTGTATATTATTGTCACCTTTTTTAGGGCCCCATCTGTCAACCGATTTCAATTATTTTAGTATTATAATATAAGGGTTTCAGTTGACCTTTCACTTCACTTTTCACCATCAATTGTCTCTCAGCTTTTTAGTCAATTTAATTTTTAAGCTATAATTTATTTGTTTAATTATATATATCAAAACATTAATAAATATTTAAATTTGAGTAATTTATGGTCAAAGTTAAGTTTTTTAATTTTATTGCTAAGACAAAATTCAAATGGAGGTAATAATGAATATATTATTAGATTTGTTTTTTAGAGTATTTTCATAATATTATATTGAACTTGTAATCTCGAAAACATGAAACTTGATTAAAATGCATTGAGTTTAGTCCTAATAGGCATTATATAAGTGTATGTTTCACCATACTTCTCTAGCATCACGTGATTCCATTTTCTGTTCTGATTTGGCTAGTTTTAAGTACATGATACACCATGTCTGATTAGGGTTATATCTGTTCAAAATGTTGCTTGAAGAAGTTGATTTGATATCTTAGATTTTCTTAGTGCAATTATTTATTTTCCTTATTTCTTATAAACGAAACAACCTCCGGGCAACGCTACATATTATCCGAACCCATTACCCCGCTTAGGATGCTAATGTATGTCAAGAACAAGCAAAGATCTGAAATCTGATTATGGTTCATATGATGTTATCTGTTTCTAGCGCCATCTTCCATTTTTGATTGCACGTATTTTCTCGGGTTTGGAGTTTTTATTACGAGACATTAGTACATAATCCATATCTTACATATTTTAGTCTGGATATTCAATTATGTGTCGCATGAATTTTGTTGAAGCTGCATTTTGTGTATGGTGTATGTTTCACGTTTTTTATTCTTGAAATGAGTGCAGAGTAAAGAGTAACTAAGATGGCCGACGTTGACGAGATTCAACCTCTTGTTGTTGATAATGGTACTGGAATGGTGAAGGTGAGTGTTCACGAACCATATAATGCGATGTTTTCGTTGGCTGAACTCTAGAGGTTGAAATGCATATATAGTAGGAACTAGATTCACAACTCTTTTTATTATTCTTGCATATAGCTTACTTCTATATATTGCAATCCTTGGACAGGCTGGATTTGCTGGAGATGATGCACCTCGGGCTGTTTTCCCAAGTATCATTGGACGTCCTAGGCATTTTAATGTGATGGTTGGAATGGGGCAGAAGGATGCTTACGTAGGTGATGAAGCTCAGTCTAAGAGAGGTATCTTGGCTTTGAAGTATCCGATTGAGCATGGTATTGTCAACAACTGGGATGACATGGAGAAGATTTGGCATCACACGTTCTACAATGAGCTTCGTGTGGCTCCCGACGAGCACCCTGTCCTACTTACTGAGGCACCCCTGAACCCGAAGGCCAATCGAGAGAAAATGACTCAGATTATGTTTGAGACCTTTAACGTGCCTGCAATGTATGTTGCTATCCAGGCTGTTCTCTCTCTGTATGCTAGTGGCCGGACAACTGGTAATTATCACTCAGATTATATTACTGACTTAAGTTATTGTGACCCCGTTTTAAATTGAATATGACAAATGAATTCTTGATTTCTTTCTGCATTGGTAATCAGGTATTGTGCTTGATTCTGGAGATGGAGTAAGCCACACCGTTCCAATCTATGAAGGGTATGCCCTTCCACATGCCATTTTGAGACTGAATCTTGCTGGGCGTGACCTGACTAACTACCTTGCCACGATTCTCACTGAGAGAGGTTACACATTCGCCTGGTGCTGAAAGAAATCGTTAAATTGACGTGGGAGAAACTGCTTATGCCATGGTTCGAGCAAGAAATGGATACTTCGCAGAAGAGTTCAAGCGTTGAGAAAAACTACGAGCTGCCTGATGGTCAAGTGATCACGATTGGATCTGAGAGGTTCCGTTGCGCTGAGGTGTTGTTTCAGCCATCATTAATTGGGATGGAAGCTGTGGGGATCCATGAAACGACTTACAACTCAATCATGAAATGTGATGTTGACATCAGGAAGGATCTTTATGGGAATATTGTGCTTAGTGGTGGCTCCAGTATGTTCCCCGGAATTGCTGATCGTATGAGCAAAGAAATTTCTGCTTTAGCTCCCAGCAGCCTGAAGATCAAGGTTGTGGCACCTCCCGAGAGGAAGTACAGTGTCTGGATTGGAGGGTCCATCCTTGCTTCTCTCAGTACCTTTCAACAGGTAATCTTGCTTATTTTTTTCTTCTGAATTATCTGATTGGAAAGTGTAGCTGTCCTAGCTTAATGCACACTTTGATTTGATTAAATGATCCTTCTGAAGTTTGATTCCGTTTTCTCTTTATAGATGTGGATCGCTAAAGCCGAGTACGATGAATCCGGTCCTGCAATTGTTCATAGGAAGTGCTTTTAAGATTGTTGGAAGGGTATCCAAGTGACTTTATGTTGATGAGCAAACAAAACTGAGAATCTGAGATGTTTGATTTTCAGTTTGTTATACAATATACATTTATAGAAGGGTGATCCCCTTTCTCTTGTTTATGCAACAGATTGCTTCTGTTCTGACTTTTACATATACTCGAGTATGGTATATGATTTCATGGGAATTTATGCAATGTTGCCGATTGGTTTTTCAGGATGAATGTGGTAAAAGAACGTCTTATCAGATGCATTCTTGTCGAAATGCGGGGAGCATCTTTAAATTTACATTGGAGTCATGTCGATGTTAGATATCATGCTCAATTTATATATTGCATGTTTAAGCAAGCTAGGTATCTAAAGACTCGAATCCGGAACTTGTAGTTGCGAGTAATAGGTTAGAGAGACGGGCTACAATTTGAGAGTTATTAAATGCCACATGCAAGAGGTGAGCTCTTGGCCGGGCTGAAAGAACTAGCTAATTTTAAGAGGCTGCCTTTACTCTTCTTCTCATCATATTCTTCTGTTTAATGCATGATCCGTTTGGATAGGAATGAATGTACTTAGATAAATATAAAAATTTAAAAATCAATTTAGGTGAAAAAAGTTAAGGTTAATCTAAGTAAATATTTTAAAATATTGTTTGGGTACTATTTTATTTGTAGAAGTGAATCGAGTTGAAAATAAAGTGAAATATAACTAAAGATATCATTAACCGACATTATACCCCCCAATTTGGAGTTAGTGAAAAAGGTGGAGTCTAAATATATATCGAGGTGAATCATTTAACGCCGATTAACCTAAGTGAATACATAAAATAGAATATCAAATTGGGTGAACTTAAACAAAACTTCACCTAAATTCATCCCAATCCGAATGAATCATAAATGATTACTCCGTAATATATACTCTATGAAGTATATTCATGTTTAATATTTTTTTCACTCTATCAATTAATAATAATACCTATTTGTAAATATAACTTGATCTAAAACTACAATAAAAAGAGTGGAATGTTTTTATGAAATTTTGAAGATGGAACATATTACCACATTTGATGTAGCTAGAGTTGGTATCATTGCCATGTAACAGTGCCTGTAATTATTTTCTTGTAACAGTTGTAAAAGCCGACCTTATTATACGGACAATTTATACCCTATTATTTTTATCCAGTACGGAACAAATAAGAGTACAACAAGAAAAGAAAAAGGATAAATTTCAACTACGAAAAACATTTCAAATATGCACCTAAATATAAACATTTTAATATTTTAAATAGGCAGTTGAAGATGATTTTTGACATCTGAATTTTTGAAAAACATATTTTTAACATCCGAACTCCACTTTAACAGGTAAAATTAATGGCAAAACAGGTATTTTATATACATTACACTTTATGAGTTATTTTTAAAATAACAAACACTTAATTGGGTGAATGTTTAATACATTAATCAATTTTAATTAATTAAAAATAAAATAAAACACACCATCTTCAACCTTATTACACCCTACCTAAATCCCCACCCCCACCAACACCACTTCTTCCCCATTACAGTACACCCCAACACCCCCTTCTCCCCTTCTCCTGAAATGCAGCATGAACATGACTAATTAGCATAGAAATATACTCGCCTAATGGCTTAAGTGCATAAATCTAAATATATGAAGACATGTATATTAAATCAACCTCATTCTAATCGATTTGAGGACTTCAATTTTATTTGATATTTATGTCTCCCTAATTTAATTGTATTTATAGTAATTTTACAGTTAATGAATGAATATTAATTATTGATTTAAAAAATAAAGATGTTTAAACCACATCATACACTATGCAACAGCTATAATTATTTTGGTGATAATGGCTTACATTTGACAAAGATATGCCAACACTTCTCCCCCTGGAAAACTTTCTTTGGTAGTCTCGTAGGTGTCTCGCATTTTCCTGGTGAAGCTCTGGGAGCTTGAGAAAAAGCTGATTTTTTTTTTTGTAGTTGGAAGTCGATGAAGGCGATGGAGGAGGGGATGGGTGAGGTGGGGTAGGGAATATGAGATGATGGTGGTGGCGTTCTGTAGGGAAAGAAGTGGTGCTGGGTGAAGGTGGGATGTAAGGTTGAAGATGATGTGTTTTATTTTATTTTTATTTAATTAAAATTGATTAATGTATTAAACAATGGCTAATTAAGTATTTGTTATTAAAAAATAACCTATAAGATGTAATATATAAAACATGTTTGCCTTTAGTTTTCACATGTTAAAATGGAGATATCTCTTAAAATATATTTTTAAAAGACTGAGTGTCAAAAATTACCAGGTGATTATTTAAAAATTGAAATATTTAAATATTTAAAATGTTTTCATAGTTCCCAGTGTCTGTCTAGACCACAATTTAGCCAAAGATAAAAAGATCATCTTCACAATATTTTCATTTTTTGGTTCACACCATAAAATTCTCTTACTATTGCTTAAGAAGTTAATAAGTCTCATAGCTAATCACTCTCTCAAATCATTGACCCCATTTAATCAATTTCTTAAACTATTAAGCACGTAATAATCATATTGCAAGTTCGGCTTCAAAGATAAGTGTATAATTATTGATGATTTCTGCTTTGTAATCCTAAGTTGTTCATCACATGTATCAGAATACTATTAAAGCGAAAAAAAGAATCGAATAGTGTTGGGTAAAATGTATACTCTTAGAACATGTACATCAGGTTCTCTAATTTTTTTTCTAAAATGCATTCATAAACATCAATTTTCTTATTTTTAGAAGCTAATTTGGCTTTTATATATGTACTTTACTTGGTTTCTCTATTATTCACATAAAATATAAAATAAAATATTTCAAAGATTTTCAATAATGAAAGAAAAATAAATAATATAGGGAGATATAAATTTGGGGTGTGTGCAAATTTTTTGTGGGCTCGAAGTTATTTTGGAGGTTGAAAATGTATCGTTTTATCGATTTTACTTTTCGGCCTATATTATAAGCTTTTAGGAGAAAGGCTGATGCATATGTTAACTACAACGTAAGTTGTTAAAGCACCTATAGATATTTTAAAGTTGATACACTTTGTCTAAATAGCATCGTTTTATAGCTACTCTCGTATCATTAACATATTATTTCATTTTCTTTTTTAATGAAAGAAAAATAAAAGGCCACAGTATTCAAATTAAACAAACCTAGTCTCTCTTTATAGATCTTGAAAAATAAAAAATATTTGTGTAAAAAAAAAAAACTAAATTCGATGAAATAATATGTTGAAAATGTCAATTAAATTGGGAGATTGTAAAATTGAATAATAAGTAACAAGATACAGCAAATCTCTGCCGAGGCGGCGTGTCGTCTTGTGGTTAGGCTGCTATTTTTCTTGGAATAATTAGAGGTATTCAATAATTCTTCAAAAATGGGAACAAAGATTCACCCCTCTAAATATCTCCTACTACAACCAAATATCTCTTCAAATACTCCTATTGGAGTTGGTCTTAGTTTTAAGCAAATATTCAATCATTACTAAAAGAAAGTAATCTAGTTAATTGAAGTAAAATGGAGGATTGTAGCTAGTGTAGATTGCATTTTGATATAGATTAGTTGTGTGTGGCCGTCACATGACAGGCGAAATTATTGGTCTAACTAATTGTCAATATATATTAGAATGCACGTTTCACTTATAATTTCGTTAAAAGTGATATTATCGTGAAATATCATGTTATAATTATTGAGATGGATCAGGATAATTCAGAAGATATTATTAGTATTAGTATTATTATTACCGTAGTGGTTTTAGTAATAACTTGTGTACGAGTTACTATTATTACCATAAGTATTTGATGTGTACTTTTATAAATATGAGTTACTTGTAAAAGTTTAGTTGTACTTATAATCACGTGAATCCATTATATTATTTCAATGTCGTAGAGCTAAAGTAGTAATGAAAATGTAGAGGTACAGAAGCTCCAAAACAGTTGTTGAACATAAGGCTTCAAGGCTCTAAGTTGTTGCCATCTTTACCATCATCATTCTTTGACATGAGTATTTTCTTCTTTATAGAAGTTTCTGTAATGTAAGGAAGTATCAGTGTGAAATTATATAAATAGTATCATAAAAAAGGTAATATATATGTGTAAGTAGATTATATAGTGAGATGATGTAGTCATATACTAGGATTAATTGAAATTATTTGGCGCTTCGATGGTGACAGCAGACAATGCGAAGACTCTACTGAATTTTCTTTTTCTGAAGAATCTGTCATATTTTCATTTGATTAGAATGAGTAAGTTTGGCTACGATTGACTTTACAATTTGAAACAAGTCTCGTCAGTAGCGACAATGACATCTTTCTTTGACGCCCCGTGTTGTTGCCAAAACTAAAATGTAACAGTATGAGGAATCCCTTTTCATTGAAGTCTGATCTAATAGTGTCTAGATCATAATTTTGACCTATATTAAAAGTATGGAAGCATGGATATAAAAATTTACATTCGTGTAAGAAAAGGACAATGTGAGACGATAAATATAATGTTTCATTAGATTTTTCTTAGTCGTGTAAATTTATTCAGAAAGCAAGCAAGGTTATGGATATGAGATCACTGTAAAAGCAACAATAATTTTGTAACTCCATATACTTATCATATTCAACATTAACTTATTATTAAGATAACATTGCAATACTAAAAGCGATAAGCGATAAGAGATTCAACAACATAAGATAACTGTAACCAATAATTTAAGTCCATATGTTTATCAGATTGAACATTAACTCATGATTAAGATAATATGCATCATTTCAGTGCTAACTCATAGAATGAGAAACGATTAAAATAAATTAGTCAAATCTTTGAGCGGTGAGAATGTAGCGATGGAAGAAGCGATGAACATCTTCCACTTGGTATATGTAAACAAGCCACATCGATTAATTATAGAAGCTCTGTTTCAAACATGTTGCTGCTTTATAATGCTTTCACCGAGCAACAATCACTCCAATGGAAAAGGAGCTAAAATGAAGTATTAACTTATATCATGCTTGTCAATTTCATTCCTAAAAACCGTTTCCAAGAAGAAAGTTCAATTCCCTGCGCTGTACAATAGAACTTGATTTTATATTGTTACAAGTTCAGTGGAATGATGCTAGTGCCAAACATAGGTCCGTTTACCTTGGTTCGTGCCTAATGGGTGTGGGGCGAACCAAATCCCAAATCTTTTGAATGGTTACGATCCAGACCAGCTAAAGCTTTTGCTAACAATGAAAGTTGAAATCAAGTAAGGATGACTTGGAACATCTACACAGTGTCTACTTAAATTTAAGAATGCAACGAGCATGTACCCGCATCAGCAACACTTTGATAAGCAGCGTTGAAACAATTTCAACGCCAAAAAACATTGTCAAATAGGCCGTATGAGCCACGATGCAATGGTGTCATCATTCGCGATTCTGATGAAAATTGACTGTGGTAGTTAGAAAAGTTTAATTTATCCTAGTAGGAATTTGGATCATAGTATTTTGCATTTCTACTCGTGACTACTCGGAGAAAGGAAAGATATGCCAGAATTCATGAACCTAGTTTCAACAATCTTGTTCATACATTGGCGTGAGATCACGTTCGACCTGACATTTCGAACTTAAGCATGGGACAGTCAAAATAATGTTCTTGAGGGCATGTGAAAAAGATAAGTTGCCCTGTGTTATATACAAAAAAAGCATCCCAAAGAAAAAAAATCAATATAATAGAAAGTGTTCAGGAAATAAGTGGTCAAACTGATGAAAAATTAAGAAGTTATGCAAATATTGAAGAATTTCAAACCTTTGCATATAACCTCAACTCCACAGTCCTCTACATTTGTTATCTTTAAAATCTCCGTAGTTTCCAACATAGCAACAATCCTAATAGGTAATATAATTAATGTAATAACATTAGTGAAGTGGATTAATCTTAGATGGATGGATAATCCTATTTTCATATATAACGATTATATTATGGTAGACAACACAAATAATTAAGCTATTGATGCCATAACACTTCGACTAATTCTTTCATTCTTTGTTAAAAATGATCATATATCGTATTAAAATTTTACACTACGAAAGGCTCCTTGCATCTTCAACATCGAGATAGTCGAGGCTCGTGTGAAATTATTTGACTATAAAATCAAAAGTATTGAGTTAGTTAAACCAAGAAACAAAAAGCTCTAAACATTAAATATTAATATGACATTTTCACATGAATAATAATGTAAAAACAAGACAATTAAGAATTGGTCGTAAAATCTCGTAAATATGTTGATCATTGACAACACATTTAACTATTTACAGTTTAAAAATTGAAACTAATTATTTCATAAATGGTAAATACTTTTACATGAAAAACCAAAGAACAAATGAATTACATAATGACCTACAACTGGTTGTTATACTCAAGAGAGAAATCTATACCAATTTCGAATGAACAAATCTGTACCAATTTCGAATAAATATGGTTTGGTGATCAATCTGCAACCATGTAATTGCAAAAGACAAAAAAAATTTAACCACATAATTCAACAAGCCAAAAAGCAACAATTATATAGACATCTTAACGAACTAATTCAACAATCAACTCAAAATTGAACCCAAGTTTCAAGAGATTTAGAAAGAAATATAATGAAACCTAAATTGAATAAGCACGGAGTAGGTCTTACGATCGTCCAACGCACGGCGCATTTTTCGTTTTGCCATACTACCATAGATACAGTAATATTGGGTACTACCAATTATTATATAATTCCTCTGGCTAGGGCTTCCATCGGGTCGGTTCGGTTCGGTTTTGGGCATTTTTTGGAACCGAACCGACCTGGTCGGTTCGGATTGAGATGGAACCGAAACCGGTTCGGTTCCGGTCGGTTCCGATTCGGTTCAGTTATTTTTCGGTTCGGTTGAGTTCGATTTTTCGGTTTTTTCGGTTATTTCGGTTCGGTTCTCGAGTTATTTAGGTTACATATATATATATAATATTTTTAATTTTTTTTAATTAAAATCAATCGATTCCGGATTCGGTTCTCGGAAGCCGAACGAACCGAAACCCCTTCGGTTTTTATTTTAAGACTTGAAATCGGTTGGGTTCGATCGATTCACCGATTTGGGTTATTTTCGGTTTTGGTTGGTGGTTTGGTTCAGTTGTATTTTGTTGGAGCCTCTTTCGTATAGAGCTTTCTAATCAAATTGACACAATAAAATCAATTCATTTATTATGGTAGGTTTAGAACTCAACGGCGCGCTATTTACTTCTTCTCATTATTTATGGGTTGGCTAAATATTATTACTATATGATCTGATAATACTATCTGGTTTTAAAATTATCGTTTAGTATTTACCACATAAATTAAGTAAAAAAAGGTCGAAAGTGTATTGAAAATGTAAATGATCAATTGAAACTTGATATCATTTGTTGGTTATTTATTTCAAGAGAAAAATTGTCAAAAATATATTAAAATGTAAAAATATTATTTATTATGCTAAAGCGACAACTATAAAAAACAGTTTTTTTGCTAAAATGAGTATAAAAATGAAGGGAGTAATATAATAGAGGAAAATCAACCATGCATGGAACGAATCAATTTCAAAATTTATCTTCAGCAAAGTTTTATATAGTAATTCCCATAAACTTCTTGACTGTGTTTATAGGTTTAAATATATGTCTTTGAACCTTGGCCTATCACAAATCTTTGTATACAGATAATAGGAAAGTTCGAGGAGAATGGAAAGTATATCCATGCAATTGATTGTTAGTATATATTCGGTATGTATTTATGAAGAAATCTGAATCATTATAGAGATTGGAATCGTCGGGCCTCGAAAATTATTACTCCGTATTACTTGATATTGAGCCTTGTACTTAAATCAAAATACTCTGTTAATTTGTGAGCACGACCGCGTAGAAAAATAGAGAGTATTCATTACTTAATTTTTCTTTAACATTTTATTTATTAAAGCAATGACCGACGAACTATGATATGCTCAAAATTGTTCAACAAATTACGTGGTGGAACATTATTTGTACATTTTCACAATTATTACTTTGATATATGTTCATTAACTTAAACAACATCTTATATTATTATTATTTAAAAAAAAAAATTACAGCATTCAAATTTGAAAGTACTAAATGGGACGGAGAGCTATCTGTATTGACACACCTTAAACGATTAGTCGTGTATCGTGAAGAATTATTATTTATATTGCGCATCGAAAATAATAAAATTCCTTTAGGGAAATCTTCCAAGGTACAAAGAGATTTATCAGTGATTTGAGTTCGACTATCAATCACAGTACTGCCATAAAGTATCAGCGTCTGATAGCTTGACTTGATATGGACTCGGTAGTGGAGGCTTGAGTCTTGAAGTTGGATATAATGTCTGAATAGAGACTGGGGCCGAGGATTTGGTCTTTGATTTGAGATATAGTCCCAAGCAGGAATTCTTGAGTAGCACTTGATCCGCATGGTTGTCTGAACTTGATCATTGTCTTGGACTTTGATCCTTGAGATGTGGGCTGGATGGTGGGACTTTGATCCCTCCGCTTGATTGGATAGGTAGGCTAGCTGGTGGGTTGGGCGCCTTCTTTGACTTGGATAGGTCGTGAATCGGATCTTGACCACTTTTGTTGGATAAGGTTGGTTGGACCCAACGACCACTGATATGTCTTTGTGGAGGACTTGATGTCTGGTGACTTGGATATGTGTCCGCCGGGATGTTTCACCAGCTTGTCTCCATTATGGTTGGACTAGTTCAAAGAGCGAAGCGTGAGTAAAGACTTGATGTAGAAGCGGGGGCTTGGCGCCGTGGTACTGATTTATTTGGTGGTTGAGTGGGCGGCTCAGAACTACCAGCTGAGAACATAGGATGGTCGTCTGTTATACGGTATATTCTGATAGCGCATTTGAGGAGATGTATAAGATAGGGCTTCGCCGTCTTGATCATTTAGATTTGATGTAGTGCGATAGCCTCGACAATGTGTTTCATGTAGCTTGTTGGGGATAGACAACTCGACAACATCGAATTCGGATTATAAAAGCTTTAACATTGGAGATTCGGGGAATTTTCCTTCATGGGTGTGTTAAGCGCCTCATGATCTTCATTTGTCAGGATTAAACTTCTTTCATTTCATCTTGAAGCTTGGAGATGCACCAGTGTCTGTTGGCTTTTTCTCTTGAATCTTCGAGTTGGTGGGTTGTGCTTCCTTTATCTTGGCTAAGGTTGTCTTCGCTGAATCTTGGTGTGGGTTCGCGCTGAATCTTGAGAAGCTTGAGGGATTGCTTTTTGGTGGGGTATTAGGCGCCTATTTGGAATCTTCATGTACTAATTATTTACAGATCTTAGCCGAACTTACGTAGGCTTTTAGCTTTTTGTCTTGCTTTTTACCATGCTTTAAGCGATGATTATTTTCGAAAATATAGAGTATTTATAGGCTTTTCGGGTCTTCTTACGATTGGATTGAAGTCAATGCCGAATTGGATCGTGATAATTGATTTTGAGGCGTGATCACGGGCCGGAATCGGTTGAATTAAATATTAAGTGTCACAGTATTTAATTAAACAAAATTTGGGCCGACATTGTTTTTGAAATGTAATGTGCCGTTTGACTTTTTCTAGGTAAACATTATTACCCTATTTTACTATTTTGATTCCGTTTATCCAGAAAATCATAATTTTATTTCGATTTTCTCCTCCAATTAATTATTAAAATTCTGTAAATTTAGGGAATCATATTTTAGGTTTAAAATTAGGTTTATTTAATATAAAATCCTATTTTTAACCCAAAACTAATATCAGATGCTCGAATTTCGGGAACCTTATTATTTTCTCCTGGCTTGAATTTAATTCGGAAACTCTGGTGAACCTAATCAACACTTGTAATCGTGTGATCGGTTGAGAATTAATTAAATTAATAATAAATCCATAAAAATAAATTTTATTAATTAAAATTAATTACATCTCCAATATCTACAAGTGACGGTCATAGTAGACCCCCGGTTTTGTACACGAATAACGTGGCTTCACACACACCATGGTTTCACTTGCTACATTTTTGTACTGAAATACATGCAGTAAATAAGTTAAGATTTCCGGATTATAAGGAGTTCATGTTCATACTGACACATCACTCTATGCCATTGGATGCTTAATGTTGGCGCAGGAAAGGCCGCTGGATCACCCCATCTACTTTGCAAGTAGACGACTTTCCGCATTCAAAAATATTTTAAAGAATAAGGTTAGATCTATATCATATATGCTTAAGTGCTTAACAGAAACCATTAATTTTTGGAGTAAAAGGGCTGATTAGTCAAATTTTGTAATCGAACCCCCCACATGAAATTTAACCTCGTGCGTGTTTACGCAAGAAGAATCCATGATGAATGATCAGGTAGTGCATGCAATTATAAAAAGAAAGATTAGTTTAATTACTCCAAGAGAATCCCTGGTGAATGATCAGGTAGTGCAATTATAAAATTAATTTAATAATTACTCAGATTAGCTCATCTTAATTCATCACATCACTTAGGTTAATGGGATACATGTTAGGGGCAACAAAGTCATTGAGCCAACACTGAAAACCAAGATGAAGATAAAAAAAAAAAAAAAGTGACCGACTCTGAGGAGGCTAGGCTTGTAACTGTATCTAGCCTTTTTTAATGGGTAATAAATTTTTATTAAAATAAGTCATTACAAAATCGATCGCCAGGTCATATATCTTGGTAACTACAGGAATATGGTTTGATGGATTATTGAGGGAGAAATTTTATCAAATCCAATCTCTTAACAAATAAATTCAGTGGAATCAATCGATCATTACTTTAGTTTAGACAACATTTTTTATCAAGATAAAAGTAGTGAATAAAACAATCTCTCAACTAGCCACGCACTTTGATGAGACGAGGAAATGATAAATAGCACATACAGAAAGACAACCACGCAAGCTATAAAGTAAGCTACTTGCATTTTTTTACTGTAACGGGGATGAAAGTAGGAGGGGGACGGAAAAGTTAAAGAAAAAGATCCGAGATTAAAAGGATTGTTGGGAAAACTTTAACAGTGTTATTATTGATTTGCGAATAAATTTAGAGCTTTGTTATTCCAAATAAATGTATCCCTTCTTTTTTATTTTTGTTATTTATAAAGTTTAATGGGGAGTTTTGAACCACCACTACCATACACTAGATCCTGCGGTTCACCCGTTTTGCTAGAAATGTAATAATTCATTGTAATATATGTTTATATGTTATTCAATTTAGTGACATTGATTACGTTTGTTACTGGCTCGATATTTAACTTGTTATATATTTAGATGAGCTGTCCTTGAGGCTTGACAACTCGCTCGACTAGTATGCTTAGTTGGATTGAACTTTTTTGTACACTACTATTAACTCCCCGTAATATTGTAATATCACAATTTAAAGAGACAAATTAGTTAATACTATACAATTTTTTTTAGTTGTGTCCTAGCGTAATTTTAATTTTAAAATGGTTGTCGTTTTAACGTAATAAATTACAGCATTCATTCCGATATCTTTTTAAACTCTTTTTATAGTGAGCTTATCAATATTAAATAATATATTTTTAATTAATTAACGTTACATTTTGATATGCATTTGATTCTTTTAATTTTCTTTTTAATAATTGTCTTAGTATAGGATAATGAAGTAAAAAAAGCTGGAGGATATCTTAAATTCATGTGAAGGAATTTTGCTCCGTCTTACCATCATCATTTACTAACCAATTTTATTAATAATAAAAATAGAATTTTTGAAATTGGAATAATACACTTTCTAATTCCTTATACTCCGTATAAAATAAACAAGGGTAACTTTCAGTCCACTTATTAAATAGAAGAAAAAACAAAGAAATACCAAAGAGATTCCATAGTAGCTGTTGTACCAGCTGTTATTTTGAATATTGATTCATACATCGATCTCATCTTAATAAACCCCCCAGATTTCACCTCTTCTTGTACTCTTTTTAAAAAAAAAAAAAAAAAAAATTCATCACAGCTTATTATTAACTGGTAATAATATTCGTCCCCCCAAGAAGACTGACTTAGCAATTAGCATAGAGAGAGAAACATAGAATCAATCATCTATCTTCTCATAATCATCACATATCATATCTATCATGCTTAGTGTCTCTCCTGACCTAACAGGACCCAATGATAATATTAACCATGCTTCTGTAAGAGTTGGAGATGGTGGTGCTATGGTGGCAGCCTCAGCAGAAGCTCAAGAAAGCGGCGGCACGAGTGGTGGTAGCTGTGGCGATGCTGGCGGCGCCACTCAGGGTGCTGGAGTAGTGTTCTTGAATGAAGAAGGGGAGAAAATTGGTGGAGGTGGTAACCGTTGGCCTAGACAAGAAACATTGGCTCTCTTGAAAATCAGGTCTGATATGGATTTGGCTTTCAGAGACTCAAGTCTCAAAGGTCCACTTTGGGAAGATATTTCCAGGTTAGATATATATTCATCAATTCGATTGGCATTATTCATTTATCAAACTTTTATATTCTATAACAAATAATAACAAGAGGTCATCTTGACATATATATATGGTTATTACAACTCCAAAGATTGATAAGAGAACGAATTTTTTGTCCTCCTATTCTATTGAAGATTCCTTCTTTGTTTTAGTTATCATAGAAAATATTGGATCAAGAAATTTAATGACTTGTTAATGTTTTATTGATTAAATGATAATTGAATAATTTGTTCATTCTTACCTGACTCCAGCAAATTTTCTGGAATTATATTTCCGGGTTTTAGTCATACGATTGTGGGGTATTTGGCATTTTGTTACTAAACTATTTTTTGGATCACATTAAAGCTATAGTTTTAGCTTCATGTTTATATCATTTCATCTCTATTCCATTTCTGTGCAATCCAAATAAAAACGAAGTGAAAAAATTGTACTCCGAGTATGTTTTATGTGCTGAATTAGTATATTATGTGCTAAATAACGTTGTCATTTAATTTTTTCATCGGAGGAATTAGGGGCATGGCCGACGTCGCACCTTTGATTTTTTGAAAAAAAATCAATTTTATTAAATATTTTTGAAAAAATTATAATTTTACTTTAAAAATTATGTTGTTAGAATTATATACATAATAATTGATGAAACTTAGTATTTATTATATTTATATTTTCTCCATCAGAAAGATGGCGGAGCTTGGATATCAGAGAAATGCAAAGAAATGCAAAGAGAAATTTGAGAATGTATACAAATACCACAAAAGGACTAAAGAAGGAAGATCTTCAAAAGCTGATGGCAAGAACTATAGGTTCTTTGATCAATTACAAGCACTTGAAAATATTATTAGTGGTGCACCACCTCATCAACAACCACCACCACTATCACCACCTCCACCTAGACCATCGCTGCCAACGGTGACAATGGCAGTGCCAATTCAAGTGGTGGAACCAACACCAACCCCCCCTCAAGTTCATCAACTTACTGTTTCATCCACACCACAAAATAATACTGTAAATTTCAACAACCCTTTTACATCCACATTGCCACAACCATCACAGCCACCACAACAGCCAACAAAAGTGGTGGGAAATGCGGTGGTGCCACCGAGTTTCATGTCGAATTCACCCTCATCTTCTTCCTCAACTTCATCTGATGAGGACATCGAGAGGCGCCATAAGAGAAAAAGGAAATATAAGGACTTATTTGAGAGCTTGATGAAAACTGTGGTGGAAAAGCAAGAGGATTTTCAGAGGAAGTTCTTGGAAACTTTGGAGAAACGAGAGAAAAGTAGAATGATGAGGGAAGAAGCTTGGAGGGCTCAAGAGATGGCAAGACTGAAAAATGAGCAAGATCTTTTGGTTCAAGAAAGATCAATGGCAGCTGCTAGAGAATCAACATTAATCTCTTTATTACAAAAAATTAATCAACATCAACATTTCCCGATACCTCATAATAATCCAAATAATACTGTAATCAAATCGCTCCCTCAGACTCCGACTCCGACTCCACCACCAGGTGTTATGAATCAGTCAGCACCACCACCACCACCACCACCATTAACGACACCTCCAGTAAATCCCCCGCAACCTATCAGGGAATTGGAGAACTCGCAAAGACAAGAGAACAACGGTAGAGGCTCAGAGACTTATTTCAACACTTCATCATCAGCGTCATCTTCAAGATGGCCAAAAGCTGAAATTGATGCATTAATCAATCTTCGAACACATCTTGATAACAAGTATCAAGAAAATGGACCCAAAGGGCCGTTATGGGAGGAAATTTCTTCTGAGATGAAAAAGATTGGGTACAACAGGAATGCAAAGAGGTGTAAAGAAAAGTGGGAGAACATAAACAAGTATTTCAAGAAAGTTAAAGAGAGTAACAAAAGGAGGCCCGAGGATTCCAAGACATGCCCATATTTCCACCAACTCGAGGCATTGTACAAAGAAAAGGAAAAATACGAAAAACCCGCGAACCCAACGGTACCCATCATCATGGCAAGACCCGAACAACAATGGCCATTATCACAAGAACACCAGAACCAACAACAAGAAGCCGTAGCAGGAGCACAAGTACAAGTTCAGCTTCAACATCAACAACACCATCATGCAATAGAGGAGCGAGAGGGGGAGAATAATGATGAAGAATATGATGATGAAGATGATGAGGATGATGAGGAAGATGAAGGAAGTGCATATGAGGTTGTGACTAACAAACAACCATCATCAGTAACGAGTACAGCTTAAGTGAGAGAGAGATGGTATGTAATGAATGAATGAGCATGATGTTATTATTAGAGGGGAAAAAAGAAAGTTATGAATTAGATTGGAAAAGTGGGTCAGAAATTGCAGAATCTATCAGTGTGCATGGGTCTGGAATCTGAGCATGGAGCATAGCACGCGGATGAAGCTAAGGTAGTGGTGGTGAAAACATTCATCGAATTGAAAGAGGAGAAAAGCCTAAATAAATTGTATCAAAACATTTTTGTTTTTAATTTTATTTTTGTTTTGAGGGTGGGGGGAAGAAGGGTGTTATTGTATAAGGTTACACTAAAAGTAAATTAGTTTTTGTATAAGTTAATTTTTCATTATTTATTTGTTAATGCGTGGGAATAAAAATATAAATATTGAGATGGGAGAGAAGTAGTTCACTAATTGAAGATATGGTGTCAGTTCACAGTTTTTATAATCTTGTTTGTATTCATGAGTTGTATATCGTTGTTGGATTATTATAAATATCATTATCTTTTTATTTTTTTTTGAAAATCTTGCAATCAAATTTGAATCTCCATATTTACTCTTACAATGCAAATATATGTCTATATATAATAACTACACGAAACCTTCACCAGATGGGACGACGACATTCATTATCTAACTCTTACTAGTCTATTATATTAGACGAGACGATCAAAAGCAATGCGGTAAATGGTAAAACGATTGCATGCACCCAAAACGACTATTGTTTTCATCCCTTTATAGATTTTTAGCAAACCTATAATGCTATCATCAGTATATACTCCATATCTAATAAATAACGTAACATATATAAAGCATAATTTTTTCAGTATCAGATAGAACTAGCTAAGTTTCAAATAAATGAAGAAGAGAAATTAAAGTACTATGGAGTATGAGTGAATTGGGTTTTCTCATAGTTGAATCTAAACTATATACGTACAGAATAATTCTTCTAGTGCTCAGCAGTAGACATACACCACCAGCTCTGTTGGGATGAGCATAATAATTATATCGATAAATGGTGTATATATGTTTACCGTTTTGATTGGGGGCAAGGTGCACGGACGGCTCGTTGTGCTTAAACCAAAATTAATCAAATTTATTTCGCTGCTTCCTTTTAAAGCTCGAACTCAAATCTGCCTTGCCTGATCTGCCCAATTCTATGTTCCAATCTGCTCCTGCTCATTTCTCAAGCTTTCACGATACATTTTTAGCTTATCGCCTTAAATTAAAAATTGCCCTAAGACTAGATCTAATCCACGTACTTCAATAAACTCTTCAAGATTAATTATACAATCTACATACATATTCAATAATAATATCACTCTTTTACATATCTCACAGACTCTATATTATTGGGCTTAAAAATTTATATATAACTTTATTTCTTTATACCAATAACGTATCAAATTAAATCTAAATTTCCTTTAAAACGCATTAATTAAATGCGACAAAGATTCAGTTCAAGTAATAAATGAAAAATCAAGTAAATCCACATAAAATTTAAATCTGCTCTGCTCTATTATTTTACGTCAAACCTAAATTAGCATGTTTTTCAACGCCGAATCCCAACGGCTTGGCTTATCGATTCTGCTCCGAAAATTTCGATTGTTTCGATCTCGCTCACCTGCCTCGATCTACAGATTTTCATGCACAGCCCTGACTTTTAGATGCATGTGATGTGTCTGAAGTGAGTTGTCCCTACACACCAACTTGATTGTTACATACGGCTATGGGAATAATAATTTGCATGAAAGAATTGGTGAATTCAAGCCACCGTACATCCGACGACGACCTTACATAATACAACGGGAAATAAGATTTTCTTTTAGTAAATGCAAGCATAGGTTGAGAATAATTTATTATGATTGTTAGGTAGCTTATTCGTTCGGGAATACAATATCTATATATATATATATATATATATATATCTATATCTATCTATATCTATATATATATTAAAAAGCATTTAAATGTGTTGGGTTGGCCTTTTTTCGAACGACTAAAATGTTCCCTTAACGAAGAGAGATAATCAGATTTTACACACTCTTATTTTAATCAACCAAGACTACAAATACAATTCCTATAACATGCGAATCTACATGTGATTCTACAAAGAATCCACACAACCGCAAACCTGCGTTATCAAAAACCATTTAATAACTTGTAGACGAATTCGTTTTGCTAGCTTCAATAAAAGCTAATTAACGCCAGATGCGAATCTGCACCTTTCAATGTAAGTTCGATATATTTAAGCAGCGAATTCTGCCCTTTCAATTCACGGCCTAAAGCGCATACCATCATCCTTAAAAAATTATTTTTGCTTTTATTTTTCATCGATCACTTTAACAAAGCTTATATGGCAAATCGACCCAAACAACTTTAACGCGAATACAAATTACCATATTTATCGGCAGCAAGCGCTACACATATCAATTATCATAAAACTTTCGCAAGAAATTATTATTTATTAGTTATTTTAATACATTTAAATTATATAATTGAATTTTAATTTTTTTCATAATTATTATCTTCATAATCTTTATTACATAATTAAAAAGTTGGTAAACCTAATAAAATAACGTGGCCATGCATAAATAATTCACTAATCCATATTTAACTTTCAGAGAGTTCATTAATGATTTGATGTGCATTAAGACACTATAACATTTCATATTATTTTATTTTAATTATTCATAACCGTTTTTAATTTAGATAAAAGAACATAAACATCGAATTTTCTTAAGATCTACAAATAGAAATTTAATTAAACCATCACGAATACACGACACTTAACTCGTAATGGGGCACTATGACCCCACCCTATAAAGTTTTTTACGGAAGACTGCACTCGTAAACTTAAAGTGCTAATACCCCCTTATAAACTTACAACTCAACCACCATACCCTATTATCGTTAACTAACCATTAAATATTACTAACAGAATAAGGAAATATATAATTTTACATCAAAATATTCTAAATTTTTTAATTGTCTCAAGTCATATATTAACGTGAGATATACTAAATATTTAGGGTAATAGTAACAAAAATTTGTAAAATTCTTAATTGCCTCGTGTCTGATTTTTTGGATAAATTAAAATTAGTACATATTGTCTTATATAACTTTTATAAATCCTAAATCATATATATATATATATCAATTAATTAATACATTTGGCAAATTTTCAGATATGAAAAATATTTAGTTTCAAATTAATTTTAAAGGTATAAACATAATATCAATAATATATGTTCAACCTAATTATTTTGATATATCTTGTACAATATTCGATGAAAATATATATCGATTAAAAATATTTTAGTGCATTTCAATTATTAGCAGCACTTAATTAAAATTAAAATGACGAGTATATTTGTATAATTTTGATCATTGCTAACATAAACAATCTTCTTTGGTACTCAAGGAGTATTTAGGCACAGATTAATATAGAGATTATTATGGAGTACTAATCACAAAAATTATATGAAAAAAAGTTTATGTGCATTAATGTCAATATATTTGTTACATACTGAATGAAGTAGATTATAAATACACGCCAATGATTTATTTAAAAATCCAAGACTTCGCACAATTAAGAAACTTTATCAAAATTATGATGGTTGATTTATAAGTTTATAAAGCAGATAGGTTACAAGGTTCATAAAAAACTTTATGGGGGCACAAGTAAATTACCCGACAAAACGGTTAGGATCATAACACATACATCTAACATTTCCGAAAAGAAAGAAAGAGTAAGAAAATACATATCGCTTTTAGAGCAATAGTGAAATAAATGGCAACAAATTAAAGCCATGGTATGTATATACATATTGCAAAAAGTTTAAAAATCAATTACATAAGCCACTACTGTACTCAAAGGTCCGGAAATTACTAATCAAATATATAATAAAGCACTAACGATAATCTTATAAGGTATTGCCAATGAGTTTTAAAAATACTATCGGTGAATAAAATCGAATAACTGACGGAAGTAATATTTAGTACTCATAAGTTTTCAATTTTTGTATTTAGCTTTTAAATACTTTGATTATTAAAAATAAAAATCGCAAGATCTTTTGTAATTATTTAAGATGTCGTTTCATAACTTTTGAATTTTGATAATTGATTTTTGAAAAATCACTATCGGTAAATAAACTCCAATAACCTTTTAGGGGATTTAAATAGAGTATTTAAGATCATAATTTTTAAAATTTTGTCAGCTGCTTAATTATTAAAAAATAAATCGCACGATCTTTGTATCTGGGGATTTAATATGTAGAATCATAAGTTTTAAAATTTGATGGTTGAGAAAATGTTATTGGGTTTTTAGTTACAATTTTCAAATAGCTTATATTCAGACAACATATAAAAATATCTTGGGATGATTATAATTATCTTAAGATATTTTTATATGAATTAATATTTTTAGCTAAAGAATCATATCAATCTATTAACATACTGACACCTGACTAACCGTATTACAACAAACAATTATACATCATACAATATGTTAGAGTTGAATATTTAAAAGTCAACTATCAACTATATTTCTAGATAGATATAGTATGTCATATTCACAAGTTTCGAAGTTTTGTCATGGTCGAGTTTAAATAATTTTGACTATCGAAAAAATATAATCAAATAACCTTTAGAGACGAAAGAGAGTATTTGGGCACTTATAATTTTTGAATTTTATTGGTCGAAGTTTTAATTAATTTTTTATTATTAAAAATGAAATTTGCATGATCTTTTAGAAATGGATTTAATATGTGTATTCATAAGTTTTGAATTCCATGGTTGAGAAATTTACTGGGCATTTAGTTAGAATTTTTTAAATACCATACTGGGTAATTTATATTTCAATAACATACAAAACGCCTTAGCATGATCACGGTAATGCATTTTAATTTTATTGTCTTATATAATTTTGCTTATTAGGATAGGTTTTGTTATTAATATATACTAAATAAAAATATGAGTATTTACTTGACTTTGTGATGATTATTTTAGTTTTGCTTATTAAAAAATTCATAATCTTTTTAAATAATGAATAGATATGTAATTTAATAATCTAATTATATTTTTATATTCCCATCTTATATACTTTTCAAACTTCTAATAAGCTTCTACTGCTCCTTTATTATTATTATTATTACTATTCATCGTTAGATAAAATAATAAGTATTCGTATAAGCTACTTACATCATATAATTTTTCTTAGTATATTATTTTATTATGTAACTTAAGGCTAAAAGTTTTGGTTTTTGTTCTTAAAGTTTGTATTTGAAATATAACACTAATGCTCGCTTAGCAACGTATTTAACCAACTTACTGCAGAATATTACTATATTCTTACATTATCAAATTTCCATTTCATATTACTTAATATCAAGTTTATATGTCGTATCCACGTATTCAATAGTCAGAACATCGGGCGCACAATGTACAATAAAAAACTCTATAAATTAATACTGGCCGTGACGACAAAATTTACACTTAGATACATTAATTTAACGATAAATTAATAATTTAAAGAATTTTAATAACACTTAAGACATGCATTTAACGGCTTCTCGAATTTATCGAGATCGATCCAAGAATATAGAATCATCATCCGTAAGATATTCTAATATTACAAGTAGAAATATTAAGAAGCATACCCTATGGCTATTAATTCCAGCGACACTTATCAAATACATTCAACAATGCTGAATCGCAGAACTCCATTCACACGCTAGCTGATTTGTTGATATTTTGCAAAGCGAATTCAAGACGCGATGACATCGAGATTGTTAATTTTTTAATCATATATCCTAATTATTTCATATCAATTATTTCATAATAACATATCTTTTATGAAAAAGAATAATCAAAATTAATCATGCTTTTTACTTTATAACAACGTGGTTCATTTTTTCTACTCTTTATAACAGAGTTTTTTTTCTTATATTTTTTTTATTATGCGCTTTTAAGAGTTTCGATTATAAGCTGCCGATCAATTATATTGTACGTAAATATGATATTTGGCTTCATTAGTAGTACCGCTCTTGTTTATCAGAGCATTATTGGTTGCTTGTAACTTTTCTTTGCTTTTAACTATTATCTATACTCTCTTGTTTTTATTTATTAAAAGAAAAAATTAATTAGAATACGAGATTAAAAAATATTTGTATAAATTTTATTTTTAAAAAAAATGCCTAAAAATAATTTATTTAAGTGTTAATTATTATTATTTAATTATAAACGGCAATTTTTATACTTATTTAATCATAAAATAAAGTTAATATAAAGAAATGTTAATAATATAAAAGCCAAGAGGCTATCAATTTTTATTAAACAAACCATCATGGAAATAAAAATGAATGATCAAGGAATTATTAAGCGCGTAGCAGTAGTAAGATGACATGTAGACAAATCGAAAAGAGAAATATTGAATAACTAAAACCATTTGTAGACAAATTTCAAAGATCATATGAACAAAAAGATTGATTATTTTCATATTAGTTATAATTACTTGAATATTAAGTTTAGTATTATTAACATAAGTGGCTTTCGGCTAATTTGGTACTTTAAAAGAAAAACAAACAACTATAGATACATATTTTCATTAAGCTCTAATAATTATTTTTTCACTTCTAAGTAATTATTAATTAATGATTTTATCGGGGACCTATATTATAAAAAGAATTTTCCAAAAAATTATTATCTTATTATTTTATCGATTAAATTTTAACCTGGTCTGTCGTGGGACCTGACAAATTAATTATTTTAGAGAGTTTATTAATTCCACAAGACGATTTATATGAAGTTTTTTCTCAGATACGTAAAAGTTGCTAATGACCACTTAAATTTTATACCCCAAGACTGTAAAAAAAAATAATTCCAAAATATCACGATATCTAAAACAAAGTTAGAAAACTAACAATAACGGTTATTTTTTATAATTATAACAACGAATTACGCTGCTGATTAAACTATCACGCGCAACGCATCGCCCCTTCTTACTAGTAATATCTAAAATCAATGAAGTCATTTTAACTGCTTTCGGCCCCTTTTCAGATCAGTAACTAAATATCCTTTTACGTATGATATATCAGATTTTGTTCAATTTAATCAACTAAAGCATTACAACAAAATTCCTATAATATATAAGACTCTCTACATGGAATAAAATAATTTAAATAACTAATAATATATAACGCAATTCAAGTGTAGCTCATCGCCTCGAGATTTCACTTTCATAGTCTTTTAGCAATGCATGTACGAGGTAAATATCTATTATAACTTTTACATTACTAAATTATTACTTTATATCATAGATTAGTTAATAATATTTATTTGTTTATCTTACCAATTTATTAACATGGCGCGATGTAAATAACAGCAGAACGTAAATCAAAAAAGCGTGTACGAGAATTACTCAAATTTAACGCCACAAAGAGCGTAAAACAATACATCCAAAAAGTTTAGATTTAACAAATATAAAGAGAAATGTAGCTTCGATCTATTATCTATATTCTATTTATATATATATATATATATATATATAAAAAGCATTTAGCCAGTTTTAAAAATTTCTTCCATTTTTGGAAACTAATTAAAATACCTCTTAATGTAAGAGCTGTAATTATATTTTGATAAATTTTAATTAAAATAAAAGACTATACATACAAATCCTATAATATAATGTGATCTCTACACGCAATGAATTCTGTTTTAATGAGTGACTATTATAAAGCTTCAGATAATTGCATTTAAATCGGGTTTAATTTCATCTAGCACCTAATCTTTTCGCCAACTTTTCAAATAAAGACTGAACTTTCAACCTCAAGAAAAGATTTCATACATTTTGGCACCGAACTTTTAAAATCACACACTGTATTCTTTCAAATACCAAATCAAATTTGTATGACAAATTTAGTCAAACAACATAAAAATAATTAACCCTTTATATCTAATTCAACCACACATCCTTCTTTAACTCACCCACACATCATTTTTTAACACATCATCTTCAACCTTACATCCCCATCCCACCAAACATAAAAAAGTTGAGGTAGCCGGAAAATGGCGTAATCCGTGATTTGCATTCGTTAAGGCGACAAGATCAAGAAGCAAACCATTAATTTTTTTCCATGTCCGATTGAATCATAATTAAATAAAACAAGAATACCAAAGAGTTGGATCACCTTCAAAGCAAGAATACCACAACTAATAATTTTCAAAAATACCCTTATCATTTGTCTGCCAAACACTTGAGCAACGCCAAGAACAAAGCGCTCGTAAATTGATTGGCTCAAGGACATATATGAGAATAGAGCATAGAAACACGACATGTTACTTGTTCCTCTATATTCTTTATCAAGAATCAATACCAACTTCAGAATTCTATCAAGACAATGAATTATTGGCAATACCAACTAGTTCCATGTTGTTCCCCTGTCCATTCTTGACAAAGATGCATTTATCTCAAGAATTATCAGGTATTACCAACAGTTGAAGTTTGCGGTGCTTCAACTTCCAAACCATCGATCAACTAGTGCTCTCTCTTCAAATGTCAGACCTAGCAAATTTGAGCGAAGTTGAATTTGATGGTTTCTCTGCCTGAGTGAGCTCCATTATCTAGTTTTTGGTAGATTATTTTTATTAAGGAGGTCGGGTTTCTCGCTTGAGAAAATTGAGCACAACAACAAGATTTCATTGTTTATGTATTTCTAAGTTTGGGTAGATTGTTTTCAAGCGCGGAGGTCGGAGGTGGCGGGCGGACATTGGGGAGGGGGTCGTCGGGCACACTACGAGCCAAGTGAAGCGAGGTTTTTAAAAACGTGAATAACTCAAATTGAAAGATTTTTGCAAAAATTCCACTCGAAAAATTTTAGTTTGCTACATGTAATCTATGTTTCAAAAAATTGCGATTTGTTGGCTTAAGTCATTCAAATCAATTTGAAATAGATTGAATTAAACCGAAATATGAAAAAATCGCCAAAAATTTGGCACGCGACCTTCGCCGACGCTGTAGCGGGCGCCTGTGGTCGAATTGACCTACCAACGATCACGACATCTTCACGTCATCCCCGTCAGAATGGGTGCAATACGCTGCGGGCTCGCGATCGGGCGACAGCGGGTCAAACGCCAGATTTACTTTTAAGTCATGGGTGGTTTTAGTTTAAAGTCCTACCTTAACTAAAATTCTATTTAATTACGGTTTTCTAATTTTGGTAATTTTTAGTTTTGGATTTAATGTCATCTTTTAAGTATGGAAATGTAATTTCATGATTATGGATGATTTTAAATTGTTTAAAACTTTCCTTTTTAGTTATTACAACTTTTACTATTAATTAAAGTGTTGGTAAATTATATATAACATTAAAACTAAAATATAGTGTATATTAATGAGTAGATTCTCTCATCATCTTATTAGCTTATTATTGTCATTATTTTTAAATCATGTAATTCATTTTTAAACTCAAATGATATGTTTACACTATTAAGTTAATCTCACCTACGCTGACACACTATCATGAAATAAACATACAAAGTTTCGACTTTTTATTAACCGTATAACGACGCTTTTAATTTTATGTTAATAATATCATTTTATAATAATTCATATTTATTTCATCTCAGATAATTTTATAAAACTATTAATGTGTTCACCTTCTCTTAAACTAGGTTTGTTCATTTTACAAAATTAAATAATATAGATATCCACTATTACATAAACTTTCATATTATATTATGTTATATATGTATAATTTGAGAAAATTCTTTATTTTAAATTTCAGATTTCAAATAACGACGCGATATTGCAGAAGAATATATATACAAGGTAGATACGTATCAAGTAAAGTTTACATTATCAATTTCACTTGTTTTACCCATATATCGGGATATTACGAGAGAAATATAACAAAATATAATTTAAAAAATACGTTGAGCAATCATCAAATAAAAATATCAAGAGTGTAAATAATATATCAAAAATACATAATGTATTAAAACTAAAGAATTATAGCTTGAAAACTTTAATTGAGAAGACTAATACTTTGGACAAATGTAAAAATCATTATGAAAACTTAACCCACATTTATTCGAGCAAGCTCATAGTTAATTCTAGATGAAATAGAACAATGATATGATTTATATTATTATTGTCTTTTGAACTATGCATAATGGGCTTTAATTTTACAAAATTGTTGTAGAAGATGTATCATGATTAACATTGTCTTACTTAATATTATTTTAGTCGGGTACAAACTATTAATTAAACCAAGATGAAATGACTAACTATAGATAATAAAAAAAATGTAACTAAGACACTAAAGAAGATATACGTCGACCAAATGTTAATGTAACAAGAAACAACAAAGCATCCTAAAAATAGAAAGAATTGACCCGATACGTATTTATTTACGCATCGAAGATATCAAATTTACTTAACCAATAAAAAAGACAAAAGACGAGAAACTTCGACAATTTAAAGATGAAATCAATTTTTACACAAAATTTAAAATACGTAGAGAATATTTTCGATTTTAACATTTCATAATTTTAGAATTTCATACAAGTGTCCTCTACTTTACGAGCATCATTCGCCATTTCCCGCTTTTATAATATCAGACATCACGTATCGGAAATAAGCCTTTGATGATACAATCTTTATACTACAGTGACGCACCAAACGCGCTACTTCGCTTCAAACGGCGTACCCCGTTTCAAGATAATTTAAAATAATTTCATGAAACAAGCAAAGCTAGTCAGCTGCTTTTTAGCGTATATTTTGGCGAAAAAGACGAAGACATATAAGATAGTACCTCTTCTGGGCCGAATAATTTGCTATAATTTTTTATTATTGTAAAAAATATGAAAAGCAAATTCTCTAATATGGACAATTACCATTTTATATGAATGAAAAAGAGGGAGGAAAACTTTTCAAAAGGAAGACTGAACTAATGTGTAATAGAAAAACTGCAAAACAGAATTGCTACTTACCAGAATAGAATCCTTGCCAACTATATGCAAGCTCCAACACTACCAACTACACCAAACTAAAACATGTTATAGATTGAACATTTAAATATTAGGGGCCCCTTAAAATTTAAAATTTGGGCCCCAGTTCAACAAATCTGCTTGGCACACCATATTATTTGAGTTTGCATCAGCCAGAAGGGCGAAAGAGACGATCTTTACGAAAGAATCGATACTATTTAAAATATATGTTGATATTTATTCAACTACTTATTTTTTATTACAATTTTATGTTAAGTTTTATAATTATAACAACGAAATCACTAACAACACTACATACCTTTTATAATAACGAATCAATGCTGGTAATCACTGTAATAACACTGGTTAAAATTTTATGTTACCTTTTATAATTATAATAATGAAATCACGCGTAAGAAAGTTCTCTGCACGTAAAACGATATGTCCCTTCTTACTAGTTAGTTTAAAAGGTTTACACATCATTAAAATCTTAAAATATGAATTACGAAGTACTTGATATAATAATATAATCTAATCGCATGACCATGGGTATCAAAACATACTTAAGTAAGTTTATATATCTATTACCATATTCATATATTTAATTTGTCCTGTAATATAGTCATATATATGAAGGTTTTACATTTCATACGAAGAGTTCGAACTCATATTAACAACAAACATGTGTTGATCTAGAACTCCATATATATGTGGTATATATGATGATATGAGTATGATAGATGATAATTGTGATTCATTGATTTCCGTTCATGGTACACCACGTGTGGGGTTGAAGAATCATTAGGTGGTGCATACATATACGGGGCGGCACATGGAACATCATACCACGTGGGGAGGTTTTTTATTCCTACCTTAGCTTCCTCTTTACTTCTATTTTTCATATTAAATTATTAACCAACTAATTATAATTTCAATTAATTTATTTTTAGTATTTTCAATATACTTTTTGACATTTTTTATTTTTATTAATTTATGAATGACTATAAAGGATACTAAAACATATCCATGAAATATTAATTACTTTTTCCCCTTCTTTTATTCACTTTTCTTTTGACATTAGCTAATTTCACCACTTGTATTTTGAAACCCACGGTAATAATAGATAAGCAATTCTTGGGAATTCATTGTTTATGAATGTACCTTTTGCTTCATCGATATATAGAAGAACCAGTTATATGGATAGTTTTTTAATTTATAGTTTTATACTTCATCCATCCCTTTAATATTGTCAGATTTTGATTTTTTGATTTTTTTATAGTTGAATTTTGACTGTAGCTATTTTATTTTTATTTTATAAAAAAATATATTAATGTAATTTTATATTTGCTTCACCAATATATTCATCTTTTAATTAGGGAATAATGGTCCTATATTATATACACATTCTATCTAAAGATTTTATTATTATTTATTATGTTTACGTTGTTTATCAATATACTGGTATTATTAGTACATTTAGTTTGACATGGTAAAATTCAATGCCATGGGGTCCCAAAAATTAAACCATGTGTGAAGATTGATAGATTGAAATATTATAATACTGAGATAAGCATTTGATCTATTTGGATGGTAAACGGGAATAGCCGTTGTAGAAATGAATCAGATTATGAAAATTTGCAAGCAATGTGTTACTATTTAACATTTGGCCACACCACCTAAGCCTTATCATTTTATATATTTGCACCTGTTGTCGTCAGTATATTATCTTCAACTTCAAATAATCGATATGTTTATTGGAACCAGACAATATTATTCATCCCCAGTATTCTTTTATAACAAGGTCTGATGAATTGGGTAAAAGATCGCTTATTAGTGATAACGTTCACTCAATATATTCCTTATATGAAACGAATAATCGAACGATTAACAAATTGCTTGACTCGATAATAATTCTAGAATGGAGTATTTATATTTTATAATGGAACCAAAAGGCAGGAAAAGGCCCCTTTAACGTAGCCTTGTCCAAACATGGATAAATTAGTAATGGATCTAGACCAAATTAATTGGGCAATAGACCTGGAAATTCGTAGAAAAAAACCATGATGGCACGAAACACGTAATAAGCAACCCAAATAAAACTTGAAAAATTATGTATAGCTGACAAAAATATATCAATCACTCAAAGCAAGCTAAACTCAAACTTATACTTTCCCAGCAAAGGTTGGAGCAGATTGAGGTGATGTTTTGGTACCACCACAATAATCAAGAAGAATGTCACCTTCTTCAGAAGTGTAACCTAATGAAGTAAGCATACTAGGCCAACATTCATATGTAATTATCCTAATAGCCTTACAACAATCCATTCCCATATAAGATTCTCCATTCAAGAAAAACAAGATAATCTCATTTGTGCATGATTTTAATTCCATCAATGCATTCCAACACAAAGTCATTCCACCTCCTCCTTCACCTTCAAGCCTAGTACCAAGGTTCTCCCCTGGCCTCACTTGTGACACCTCCCTGCCTCGATCAACGCGCAACGAGGCATGACATAATTAGGACAAGAGGAAGCTTTGTGATCATAGCCGCCATTGGATTTGTAAATATGATTAAATCTTGATTGAAGATGGAACTAATAAGTTGTATTTGTCTATGTGTTTTGATTTTTAGCAAATGGCCAAGATAACTATATGTTTATATGGTAAAGCATGATGTAACTACTACTAAAAGATGGAAAACAAACAGATCGTAACTGTTGTTATTATGCAATTGAATGGTTTACCGGCAAACATGGCACCCAGTAATAATAGACGATTAATACGAAGTATTTCTACTAATATATATCTAGGTAAGTAGCGCTGCTTTTGCAGTAGCTTCACATGCTTATTACACAGGCCTCACTTTAAAAGCGAAATTAACTTTTTTTATAAAAAAAAAAAATTATAAAGATATGAACACACAAATAAAGAAAATTTCAGATACACAACCAAAAAAGATTATTACTGCTTAAATTACCATCCTCTCTTATTAATTCTAAGAAGTTCTTTAATCCTACATGGACATTTGCTGCTAAGTTTCTTTCAATTATCAGCTTCAATGTATCAATAACACCTCATATATTAATTAATTAAATTTATTTTTTTTTTAAATTTTCACATTATATATTTATACAATTATATTTATTCTCATATATTAATTAATTAAATTACGTATTTTTTCAATACTAATAATATTGTATCCATTTATTTTATCATATTGTTAAGTTTCATTTATTTAAGACACCTTTATTATTCACAGACGCGCCACGTAGTGCAGTTAGCAGAATCTGCATCAACTATTCTAAACTAATTGTCTATGGCTTTATAGCCTACATCTTGACCTCTGCCAACATAGTTGTCTCGTGGCTTACTATCGCTTTCTATACATTCTACTTCTTTCTTTATACCTTATCTTTACTTTTTACAAGACTTATTTTATTTTCAGAAGACTTTACTCTAATTATATTTTATTGTGGAATTTTATATTCGCACTTATAATACATGTAATCTGCACTCTTCATCGCGCTAATTTACAAAAAAAAACTATTCTAAACTAATTAATTTATCACACTTGAGATAGATTAATTTTTAAAAAGAGAATCAAGTTTTCTATATCATTAGTGTAGTTGCTTTCCTTTGTGTCACGCAACAAAGTGGCTGTAGTTTAGTGGAAGAATGTCAGGCCGTGGAGCATCTGGGCTCGAATCCCAGCAGCCACACTTTGTTTTCTCAGACCTTAGCTCAGTTTGTAGAACGGAGACCGTAGTCTATCCTTTTAGGTCGCTGGTCTGAACTGGCAGGTCGGATTTGTTTGTTTATTTTTCGTCAATTCTGTGTTTTTCTAAACTTTTCCCAAACATAGAGTTGATTTGCGACGTTGTATTAGTAAAGTCGATCTTATTTGCTTGATTGGTTTTGTTTGGTTTGTTTTGCTAACATTTTCTTTCGTCAAATTTTGTGTTCCAACTCTTTCTTTTGATCAATTCTGTGTTTTCTAGTTTCCAAAAAAACTTATGTTTTTCCAAATTAGAGAACCCTTATTTGCTCATGTTACCTGTTATTCAACATTAACCCAATTTGCAAATTGCAAGTGACATATTTTGAACGAATCAATCTATATTTTCTACTCCCATAATTGGTTTGGGCCCTGCATCATATATATTCATATTTAATAAGAGGGCCAATGTTGAGTAGTATTATTGAGAAGTACTAGTTATACTTAAGCTTGGGAAACATACTACTGATTCAATTTGTAATGACGTTGCTTTTACTAGTTCAACTTCGATCATTAATTACTTATTATTTGCTTTGCTTTTAAAAAAATAAAAATTAATATCAATAAATTTGTCTTTAATTATATTTTCATATATAAATTTTTATATTTTTCATTACGTAATTAATTGGGCTATCACGATTAAAATCAACAAAAAAATGAAAAATTCTTATGTTTTCACTAAAAAAAATAATACAGAATGTCATTTTCAGACATTTGATCCATTTAAACTGTCGGTGCCCATTGCAAAAACCATGTTTATATTTTCTTGTTTATTGATACAGTATATCTTTATCAAAGCTGCCACCAACCAATCTAACAGGAGTTTGTCCATTTTCCTTTACCTCTATATTATTTGATCTTTAACTAAGTAGGGGTTACAAAAAAGAAAAAGACAATGGATTATCTTATTTTATTCAAGAAATTGCTCACTGGAAGCATCCTAGTAATGATTGTATGCAGTGATAACATTTTACTCAATTATGTTAACACTTCAATCTCTATCAAGAAAAAAAAAAGGTGTAAGGATACCAACATCTTTTCATATTTTTGTTTTGAGTTTAATAATGTACCAAATAGACTAATTAAATAACCAGTGATCCTAGCACCAATCCATCATCAAGAGGAAATGTATATGCTCTAAAATACCGTAGTAGACTAGTAGTCATGATTCGAACTCATGATTTTTCGACTTATGCCAAAATAAGTTTCGAATCAATTGATAAAAATCAAAATAAGCAACTTTTCAATTAATAAAGGAGTCACTATGAAATGAGATCATAACATTATTAACATATACATATAGTTTAGCGTAAATCAGATCCAAATAATGCAGTCATAAGAAAAACAAGATCTACTCAAAAATAAAAGACAGCAAGATCTGTCGGCGATGTTGTACGAATAAGATACTGGTTCAGGGTCCCACATGTATACTTTTTATTTATTGATTTTTCTTTGCTGTTTAGCTTTTCACCGACGAAATACTCTGCTTCTTCAACGCAAGAAGCTTCAAGTGACGACCCCACCACGTTTGACTTCCATGCTTTATGTTGTGTCACCTACTGCTTGCTTGCTTGTACTTTACACTATTTATTTCCACTTCAAACGGGCAGATTAAAAGACTTTATTTTACAGATGAAAGTAAACACACCAAAATTGCCAAGTTTATGGTTTATTATACATAATATTATAGTCCGTATTTCAATGAAAACATCATACAAGACATGCATTGATTGTTCAGTTGTGGATCTTAAACGAATATCAACAAATAAAAACATGGATCTTAAACGAATATCAACCGATAAAAATATTAAACATATTCAAATAATATATCGTTTATTACTGAAGGAAGAAATTAAATAAAGAAATGAAGGGAGTACTATATTCGGTGTAAAACAAATTATAATTACGGAGTAGTTTCAAAGTTAACAGCAAATTGACGCCCTTTTTGTCTCTTCTGCGCTCTACTAGTGAAGTTGTTTATAAAGATGACACAAATATAATTTTCAAATAAGATGAAAACATAAGTTCGCTTAAACTTATACTCCAATATTTTAAAATCTTATGTATGTGATTAAAGGATTTATTTAGCAATAAATCAAATGTGACGAGCTTTGCTGCATTAAACAATACCAACTTCAGCCAAGAAAATTGACAGTAGATTATTGAAAGATGTGACGTAGAATTTACGCAATTTTCTATACTGAAAAAGCCATTGGGTTCAAGGTATACACATGTGAGTCACTGGACTTGAATACCATTATACGGAGTAACAATCATAGATCATCATGTCCTAATCACATAATAATGATTAGTCTAACATATTTAGCTTCCAATTAAAGCAACTGTACAAATATATAATGCACACGATTAAAAGAATACTAGTACAAGTTATGTTCCAAAATTTTAAAGTTGTTAATGAACGATAATGCAGTTACATAAAGTATTCAGGAAAATTTTATAAAATGGCACGATTTGATTGAAATTATGAATTTCTAGCACTCATGTAAAAAAATTAGGGTAACTGGCATTCACCCTTACGAAAAGTCACTTTTGCCCCCATCCACTTTACCGTCCAAACTCAAAAGGATCACAACGTTGGGGAAGAAACATTCAACATCATAATTGAAGGGGTCGCCGCACAATTCATCGCTACTATACGCCTTCCGGATTGATTCTTTCACACGCGCATCACCATCGTGTACAAAACCCATCAACCTACCTACTCAATTTAATGTCCTCCAACCCCACGCCCCGATTCTTTTCAACATTTTGTACCATACTTCCTGCTGATCGAATAATCGCTGCTTACTGGTTGATCGGGATCGGGATTGACACGCATACTGGGTTCACGAGGAGGAACAACATGCACGCTTGGTTTCTCCGACGATCGATGATAAAGTGAAACAACAAACCTCTCGCTGCATTTAACTTCAATGAATGTCGAAATAATATCTATATCCTTCAACATTATGAAAGCATGACATTTCTTTCACCGGTCACCTCATCCATCCATGAACTTCATTTATGTTATCTCCAAACTAATTTTCGCTTTCAAAGACAACCGTATCAATTAGTTCCATGTAGTCAGAAGTCCCTTTTAATCCCTCACATACCTCGAACAATGCATCAGACAGTCTTAAATACCATCAACACCTTTTCTCCACCGTCCATTATAATCGATTGGGCACAAGAAACCTCAGAGATAAAAAATAACAAGCGTCAACAAGAATACATCCTCGTATACTCAGATTTAATGTAGAAAGATACCTGGCTTTATATGAAAGTCAAATGTGCTAATTACCTTATTCGAACTATTAGTTGATTGACCTTTTGCCTTTACGGGGTAGACTCTACGGAGATCTGGAGATAACGATAAAGAAACGGAAAGCGGGGAATATCGGGCATACCGAGGCCGTAGCTGGCTGCAGACTGCCCGAGGCCTGAGACGGAGATGTTAACACGTAAAGCAAAATACTCCAAATGCGACAGTAGTAGCTATGAGCATGGGCGCTTTGGTGACTTACATGTAAAACGGCGCTGGGATTGATGTAAAAGAAATGGCTTAAGCAGTATATATATAGCTTATGTAGATAATTAATTTGAGGAAAGTAGGGATTAGTAAGTACTAATTCGACGTAAGGGCAAAAGCACTTTTCAAAGTGTTATTTAATTCCCAAATTTTTACATGTGTACTAGAAATTGAAGAATGTGTTGATTTTGTGTCATTTTACAAAATTTCTCGAGTATTCAATGTCAATATTATTTGATTATTGACCTATTATTTTATTAGTTACCTGTAATTGGTTTGTACATTCAAAATACCCATAATAAAGATAAAAATCATCAACTTTGTAAGTGCTAAAACTCATTCATAGACTTCAAAATACTTCATAATAGTGGTCATGAGTAATTCATTATGTAAACACAGCCGTGTTACTTTTATATGAAAGATCATTAAGATTATAATTCTAATGAATCAATATAAAGTTTGAATACAAAATGACACGAATTAGATCATTATCAATTTAAACTAGTTGTATAACAACTCATTTACACTAAATCACTCATTATATTTAATCTTTGTATAATGTTAAGATAAGTAATTCAAATAAAATATACTATAATTACCCAAAATGCAAGTGAAACAAATGGTTATAGTAGTATGAAATACTGAAGTAGTATATATTTTGTTTATTTTCATTGGTCAACTGAAGTTATTTCCCAAAGTTTGAGCTTATATTATATGGTACAAATCTGAGATGCGCCCGTGATGATAAAATGGCAGGGTACATATATGTGGAAGAATAATCTTCCATATGCTCAACTTGTACTCTCTCCATATTAAAAAAATATAAGTGGCCATGTGGATCTATTTTCTAACACATGCTCTCTTTTACTATGTCTCTCATTCAATCATTCTTTTCTTCATACTATAATAGTCATTTGCAAACTCCCAATTAACCATAATTTATACTCCGTATGCATCTAATTGCCCTTTTACTTATTATAGTTCCATGATTACGAATTGACAATTGGTTACTCGTAAATCTAGAATTTATCAACGGTTTATAGAATATTTTATTTGTTACAATATTATAAAGTAGTATTAGTTTCTGCAACTCATAATTCGTATACTCCCTCCAATCTAACTTTAATTGTTATTTAAATTTTTTAAAATTAAATTTTAATCATCAATTATTAATTATTTTTATTCTAAAAATATAAAAATTTATATAATTATATTCTCAAGCCTTTTAAAATACTTTCATAATATAATTAAAAGAAAGAATTTAAAATCAAAAATTATTTCATATACGGTAGTTTATGAAGTGAAAATTAGAAAATGAAAATTCAAACTGATTTAGTTTCCTACCTTACCACTACGTCCACAAACCCCACAGCTAAGAACACAGACATAATATTTTGATTTTTGATTTATATAATAAAAAGCAGAAAACTATTATACAGTTATATTACATGATTTTGTTTTGTTGTGAATTAGTAGAAGAATATCCTGACTGGCAAATTGATTTATTAGTCCATTCACACAAGCAGCACAGCTCAACATTACAGAGAGAGAAACCCAACAAACAATTCATATATCAAAAGGGTTTCTCTCAACAAAACAATCTTCCAATTACATTTATCACATCACATGCTTTCACTTCCCACCAAATATATTACCACTGCATCAATTTTTGTTTATTTGCATCAATTATTGCATCAATTTCTGTTTTATTTATTTATATTAAACTGAGTGTTATTACTACATTGTTTCTTCACCTTTTTTTTGTGATTTGGGGTTTTTTTGTTAGCAAGTAAAAAAGGGGTTGCTTTGTTTTGATAAATAATTATATTTATATCAATTATTGAATAAAGTTCAGTTTTTTATATGAAAGCTAGTGTGTATTAGTACATTGTTTCTTGTGATTTGGGGTGTTTTTGAGAGTTGGAAAAAAGTGGGTTTTGGTTAGTTTTGATAAATAATGAGTGTGTTGAATTGTTAGAGGTTAAATTTGAGTTGGGGTTTAATAATGGATACTAAAGGGAGGCTTGTTGCTGGTTCACATAACAGGAATGAGTTTGTTCTAATTAATGCTGATGAAATTGGAAAGGTATGGATATTAAAGATCCAATTTTTATTGCTGCATATACTATTTTTGGGGTTTATTTAGATATTTATGCCAACAAAAGTTGATCTTTTGGGGGTTTTCTTGGATATTTAGTTGTTTTTTCTTCATATTTTTTATTCGTGTAGTCAAAATGTGTTTTTTTGCAGAAAGATTACTGTTTCCCTCATTTCTCGTTGCAGATACTATTTTTGAGTTGTATTTGATACTTATGTTGATCTTTTTGGGGTTTTCTAGGATTTATAGTTGTTTCTGCTTCACATTTCTTGATTTTGATTTGTTATTTCCACATCTTTAATTTGGTTTAGCAAAATGTGTTTTTTGAAGAAAGATTGGGTTTTTACTAATTTCTTTCTTGTTTTGGAGAAATTGTGTGTATGAATGACTCAGATTTGCTTTGATTTATTGATGGAATAGTGTAAATTTGTCAATTTGTGTGATTCTTAATGGAAATCAAATATCTTGCTACCATTTTTATAGTTTTTAGTAAAATTCTCATGTGGCTTGATTGCTGTATTGATCCCTATCAATTGAGAGGTTAAAAGTTCAAGTTGTAAGTTTGGATCAGTCTCAATTGTATGCTTTCTCGCCTTATTAGCAAGGCGTGAACTTTTCTTGATTCCTAATTGATTTAATTCTAAATGTTTGCTTATTTTTCAGGTAACCTCTGTGAAGGAATTGAGCGGGCAGAGTTGCCAGATTTGTGGAGATGAAATTGAGATCACAGTAGATGGGGAGCCATTTATTGCTTGTAATGAATGTGCTTTCCCCGTTTGCAGACCTTGCTATGAGTATGAGAGGAGAGAGGGTAATCAAGCTTGCCCCCAATGTAAAACCAGATACAAGCGCATAAAAGGTAAGCTTGTTACTATGTGACTTGACTTTGCCTGTTATCAATCTAATTGCTAAATTTTGTAGTAATGGGAAGTAATTAACATCTTGTATCAGGGAGTCCGAGAGTTGAAGGTGATGAAGATGAGGATGGATTCGATGATTTGGAACATGAATTTGAGTACAATAACAATATGCACAGAGATCCGCAACATCCTGGAGAAGCTCTGTTTACTGGCCGCCTTCATACAAGTGCCTCTGGTATCACTACCCCATCAGAGGCGGATTCCCCTGGCCTTGACAATGAGATCCCTCTCCTTACCTATGGTCAAGAGGTAGATTGACAAACATATGCTAGGTATTTTCTTAATGATAAGTTTAAATCTAGTTACTGGATCCCTAATTTTGATTTTTATTTATGCTTTCCAAAGGATGATACAATATCAGCAGACAAACATGCACTCATCATTCCTCCATATATGGCTCGTGGAAAGCGTGTCCATCCTATGCCAAATAATGGTCCATCCATGTCATGTAAGTACATTTTGTTTCTTTTTGTAATATTGTTCCTTCAACAGTTTTCTGAACCTCGTGGTTTGACACAATTTGTTTGATGGTCTTGCAGTACCACCCCGACCCATGGATCCTAAGAAAGACTTGGCAGTTTATGGATACGGTACAGTTGCATGGAAAGAAAGAATGGAGGAATGGAAGAAGAAGCAGAATGAGAAACTGCAGGTGGTTAAGCATGAAGGAGATAAGGGTTGGAGCAACAATGGAGAACTGGATGATCCTGATCTGCCCAAGTAGGTCTTCTGATTCTGCTTTATTGTTCCTCTTTTGCATATGCTACTCTCCTGGTGTGTGATCTTAAGATGTTGTCAAGTGCTCTAGACGTCTACTATTAGTAACTTAAATTGGTGAATTACAGTCAGTGCATCTTATTTAATGTCAGAGTGATGGTCTTCAACTTCTTATGATATTAGTTTCCCTTTAAGAGGCAATTGTTGAGTTATTTTTGTTGTCAGCAAATATATCGAACTGGCATGCAGCTACCACCATTAGTGGTGGCATTTCTCATATAGCATGGATTCCACGGTGAACGAGGATTGTTAATGAGAAAATTTTATGATCGTATGATATTTTCCGGGTATGAACTTAGAGAATTAGCTGGAGGAAGAGTAAGCAAATTTATCGGCATTCTCACCTTGTAGTTCTTCATGAATATGCTGGATGATCATGGCAATTATTTTGGACTGACTTAAAGAACAAATACACTACCAAAATAATCTTTAAAGTGTTCATTGAATTGTCCCTGAATTGCAACTCGCAATATAGGTCTTGCTGGTATAGGAACATTCTCTGAGCGCAAACCTATTAAGTGGATGTAAATTAATTTTCTCCTTTAATCATGGAATTGGCAACTGATCTTGTTCTGTAGGTGAAATATTTTCTTAATAGTATAGAGAGTAACGTACTTGATTAGAAACTGCTAGAAGATTATGTGATAAATTGGTTCAGATGTCATGGTATCACAATTTGGTATTTGAAAATGCATAAAGGAATTGTTATGCCATGAATATAGGCTATTTTACATAATGTATCTTATTTCTCAAAATGAGTTGATTAGTTTACATCTTGTTCTGAATTCTTTTTCAGGATGGACGAAGGCAGGCAACCACTCTCTAGAAAGTTACCCATACCCTCGAGCAAGATCAGTCCATACAGAATAATCATTTTATTCCGGCTTGCAATTCTATGCTTGTTTTTCCATTATCGAATCCGCCACCCTGTTCATGATGCTTATGGACTGTGGCTAACCTCAATCATTTGTGAGATATGGTTTGCTGTATCCTGGATTTTCGACCAGTTTCCGAAATGGTGTCCAATTGAACGTGAAACGTACCTTGATAGACTGTCTTTGAGGTATACTGAACTATTCATTTAATTGATCTTGAAAATTCTAATATATTCCTCTTGTGTATTTATTGTGCTCATATCTGCTATATGTTCTATCTCTGACTGTGTTGCTATATTTGCATCTCAGGTATGAAAAAGATGGGAAGCCTTCTGAGCTGGCTGCAGTAGACATATACGTTAGTACGGTGGATCCCATGAAAGAGCCTCCACTTATCACTGCAAACACTGTTCTTTCTATCCTAGCTGTTGATTATCCATTAGAGAAGGTTACATGCTATGTCTCCGATGATGGTGCTGCCATGCTTACCTTTGAGGCCCTTTCTGAGACCTCAGAATTTGCCAGAAAATGGGTTCCATTCTGTAAGAAGTTCAATATAGAGCCTCGGGCCCCAGAGTGGTATTTTCTTCAGAAGGTTGACTATCTGAAGGATAAAGTGCATCCAACTTTTGTAAGGGAGCGTAGGGCAATGAAGGTTAGCAACTATTTACTTGTAACAATATTTCTCTGCAATTAACCAATTCATAGAGCATGTAAAACACAATATCCCAGAGGGTCATCTTGATGTCTCTCATAGGCACATAGTTTGATAACCCTAATCAAATATACATTTTATAGTGATGATTATATCTGATAAAAAATTCTTTTTGCAGAGGGAATATGAAGAGTTTAAAGTTCGTATAAATGGGTTGGTTGCGACAGCTCAAAAGGTTCCTGAGGAGGGTTGGACAATGCAGGATGGGACTCCATGGCCTGGAAATAATGTTAGGGATCATCCTGGAATGATCCAGGTATTGGTCATCCTTCTGAAAATTTGATGCCGCGTAGAAATCCTTTTAGAAAACTAAGGCAGTCTTATATTTATATGTGAAGGTTTTTCTGGGTGAAAATGGGCCTCATGATGTTGAAGGGAATGAATTACCTCGTCTTGTATATGTCTCTCGAGAGAAAAGGCCAGGCTATGAGCACCACAAGAAAGCTGGGGCCATGAATGCATTGGTATGCCTCTCCTTACAATCCTTGATTTGTTACTTTACTTGTATGTTTTTCTCAATAAGTACATTTTTCATTAAGTATTCTGTTTTCTAGGTGCGTGTGTCTGCTGTCATTTCAAATGCTCCTTACCTACTCAATGTTGACTGTGATCACTATATAAACAACAGTAAAGCCCTGCGAGAAGCCATGTGCTTCATGATGGATCCAACTTCAGGAAAACAAATTTGTTATGTGCAATTCCCTCAAAGGTTTGATGGAATTGATAGGCATGACAGATACTCCAACCGTAATGTTGTATTCTTTGATGTAAGTATATAACTTTTCGCTGTATATTCGATATTAATGTTCTATTTTTCACATTTTCTTAATACTGTAAAGAAGCTACATCAATAGCTAATCCTTGCCCTTTTAAAACAGATAAATATGAAAGGGCTTGATGGCATCCAGGGTCCTATTTATGTTGGAACTGGATGTGTCTTCAGGAGACAAGCCCTTTATGGGTTTGATGCTCCCAAAAAGAAGAAGCCTCCCGGCAAAACATGTAATTGTTTGCCAAACTGGTGTTGCTGCTGTACTGGGACAAGAAAGAAGAGTAGGAAAGGGAAATCAAAAGATGCAAAGAAGAAAACCAAGGGCAGAGAGTTGTCTACACATACACATGCACCACTTGATAATATTGAGGAAGGAATTGAAGGTAGACCAGTCCTGGAAAATGTTCTTGACGACTTTTTATTTATTATTACATGTAAATAATTTATTTGAGGTGGATAAAAATATGTTCAATAATGGTTTTGCTAATATCTATTTTTTGTGTAGGAATTGAAAATGAAAAATCAGCACTTATGCCACAGATCAAATTTGAGAAAAAATTTGGTCAGTCGCCCGTTTTCATTGCTTCCACACTTTTGGAAGAGGGAGGTGTCCCTTCTGGAACATCATCTGCATCCCTCCTGAAAGAAGCTATCCATGTTATTAGTTGTGGCTATGAAGATAAAACAGATTGGGGTAAAGAGGTATGTGCTAAATGCCCTTGTCAAACATTAGTTCCGGAGTCTGCCTATTTCTTATTTGGTCGACTTTTCTGGCAGGTTGGATGGATTTATGGATCTGTTACTGAGGATATCTTGACTGGATTCAAGATGCACTGCCATGGGTGGCGTTCTGTGTATTGCATCCCCAAAAGGCCTGCATTCAAGGGGTCAGCTCCTATCAATCTCTCAGATCGTCTGCATCAAGTTCTTCGATGGGCTTTGGGATCTGTAGAGATTCTCTTGAGCAAACATTGTCCAATTTGGTATGGTTACAGAAGTGGTTTGAAGCCCCTGGAGCGCTTTTCTTACATTGCTTCAGTTATATATCCATTGACGTCAATTCCCTTAATTGCCTATTGCACACTGCCTGCTGTCTGTCTTCTAACTGGAAAGTTTATTGTTCCTGAGGTGAGACTCCTCGTCTAATAAAGAATTTTTCCTTTGTGGTCTACATAATTATAAATTTACGAAGTTCAGTATATATAGTAGTCTTTAATAATGAAGTATTTTTCTTGTTGTGTCCGCAGATTAGCAACTATGCCAGTCTTGTGTTTATGGCAATGTTTATATTGATTGCGGTGACCAGCATCCTGGAAATGCAGTGGGGAGGTGTTAACTTAGATGATTGGTGGAGAAATGAACAATTTTGGGTTATCGGTGGAACTTCCTCACATCTTTTGCCTTATTTCGTCTTCAAGGTTTTGGCTGATAGCACAACACCACATCTAAAGCTGCTGATGATGGAGAGTTCTCTGACCTTTACTTGTTCAAATGGACATCATTGTTGATACCTCCCATGACCTTATTGATTATTAACATAATCGGGGTCATAGTGGGTGTGTCAGACGCGATCAACAATGGGTACGAATCATGGGGACCGTTATTTGGAAAACTGTTTTTCGCCTTCTGGGTCATAGTCCACTTGTATCCCTTCCTGAAAGGTATGATGGGCAGACAGGATGGAGTTCCCACGATCATTGTGGTGTGGTCTATTCTTCTCGCTTCCATCTTCTCGTTGTTATGGGTACGGATTAACCCGTTCCTGGCAAAAGGAGGGATCGTTCTAGAAGTTTGTGGCCTCGACTGTGATTAGCTGGGGTCGACAAAAGACGGAAAGCTGAAGCCGGCTTATTTGTTGGAAGGTTATCCAGGGACTACTACCAGATGTTCCACGACGGAAGGAGTATAAAATCCATAAGAGGTAGAAAGAGTGGGAAGGTGCTCTATGCCGGATGATGTATAGATAGATTGATTCATATTTGTTTTGGCAAGTTCTCATTCATTCTTTTGTTTTGATACATTTGAGATCTGTGATTTGCATGGAATTGTTGCAGGTATTTTTGTATTCATAGAAGACTATAAGTCGGCTTTCATAAATTTATATGTTCCCTTCAAATTAAGGAGGGACTGTGTACAAGTACAACTGCAATGTTTTGGTTAATGTTAAAATATCCATTGTGTGCTAAAATGTTAGACACCATTACATCAACAGAGGAGAATTAAACTTTTAAGTAACTCTCTGGTATCGTTTTCACTAGGCTTACGTTGTTTTGGATTATTTTGATGAATTAATTGATTATGTTAAAATCGATTGGCTCTCAAATCTTACCCGAGTCAATCATTATAATCATCATTCATTAAGATATAACAATGCAAACTCTCAGATATAAACAGCACTAATTTATCATTCCAGAAAAGCATGTATTCCAAATCAGGAGATTAAGAGATAATCTAGTCACTCTCAAAGAATCACATCACTATTTACTGCTCTCTTGAAAAAAAGTACGAATTAAACCGATTCATGGTGATCATCCCATTTGAGAAGAAAGAAGAGACTTCACATAGAAAGGAGTAAAATATGGAGACCTCACCAATCATATGCATTCCTCCAATGAAGTAACATCTACATCAACAGAACAGATGGCTTGACTATCAACTGTACAGTTTAAATTTTAATCAAAGGTGTGAATCTTTTTTAGCAGAGCTCCTACTCTCGATAATGCTGGAATTCAGACCGAGTGCCTCTGGAGCGAATTCCCAACTCTCGCTCCTCCTCCCCAAGCTTGAATGTAGTCTGTCAGTTTGCAGCACAGAACCTCGCCTATCTGAACCATGAACTGAATCGGCCTCAGAGGAATTATGGTGGGGAACATCACTCCCTCTGCTCCGTATATCTGCTTCAATATCTTCAATATTATGCCGCTGAGAGATTTTCATGATATCTACACCAATGTCTAAATCATCTTCTACCTTCACACGTCGATCATGTCCCGTATCTTCTACCCCAGCATCACCTGCTGCAGGCAATGTCGTTCTTGGCGTTTCCTCTTGCACAAAAGCTCGGAACTGATTTCTTGAAGTTCTTATTTTGGTGCAAAAAACTTCCATGAAGTTATTCAAACAACCACGATCATACACATTAATCAAGGTATCAGCTCTGTAGCGGAAATTCTCATAGGTTGTCTGATAAAGATAAGCAGGCATCAGAATGTTATTCGGAAATCAAATTAATTTACAATTTAACATGAATACAAGTTGATACTCTCTTAAAAGTCAATGTTCCAAGTAGCACGCCACATCTTAAGTCAACCAAACTTCAACGTGTATATATATATGCAACTTTGTGTATTTATTTCTTGAAATATAATAGCATCTGGTTCTAAACTTGACAGAAGGAACATCAATAGGAGACAACGCTAATGACTAGTTTGAGTTTGTAATTGTATTGATACTGACAACTATTGAGCAAATAAGCCAATCTCAGTAAGAGCCATAGGCATTGACCAAGCCAAAGAACTCGACAGCTTGTGTCAAATACTACAAGCTAAGATCCTCTCGAGTTCCATTCCCCATAATTTTCTCAAGTGGGAATTGAAATTAAAGAAAGTTTATATATTACAAAAATTCCCTCAATAAAGCTGCCACAACTTCCTACTCAAGACTGCAAATGAATAAACTAACCTGATTTGTACTTATCAAGTACAGGTGAAAGCCAGTGAGTCCTCCAACAAACCAAAGGGAAATAAAACAGAAGGCCATTAGAATCACGGATGCCGGAGACTCCTTCATCGCCATCCAAACTGTTCCATGCTGATGATCATCCATCAGAAACTTGAAGTATAACACACACATTGAGAACACATAGATGCAGAGGACTGTTGCAGATGCAACAAAACAGAAGAAAAAGCGGTAGTTTCGCTGCACCAAATACAGGAAACAATCAGTGTCATCATACCCCCTTGGAACAATCAAGACTTATTTAACAAAGTGTTTAATTTTGCCCGTATAAACATACCAATCCTATGCACTGACCCACCCAAGGGCAGTGATGATCGAATCGTTCTACACAGTTATCACAGATGGAACAGTGTGAACAACGAGGTGGGCGATAGAGCATGCAGGTCTCGCAATACTTCACTCTAACAGGAAGTCCATTAACCATAACTTCTTTTGTTCGAGGAAACTGGAGACTTGGAGTTTGTCTTCCCCCAATCTCGGCTGATGCAGAAGTGTCATATCGTAGATCTTCTTCAGGAGGATGTGAATTACGTGGCACAATCCCAGGATCTCGTGCTGATGTAAGAAGTAGAAGCACTAGTACCTACCCCATTTAATGCATGAAAAATGATTATAACAATTACATATATCTCTATTTAGCATTTTAGCTCCTCACAAAACAAATCACCAAAGGAACGGCTAAAATCATTTTGTAGAAATACATATTGTTAAGTATTCTAGAGAAGGGAAGATGCAAAAAGAGCTAAAAGTGAACAAAATCAGAACCCCTATTTTAATTGTCAAACCAAATTTAACATGGCTAAATGATCGGAGCAACTATCCACTCTCCAAATATTCTCAAGTGTGATTTTAACAAATGAGAGTAATCACAGGTATAAGTAAGCAGATGAGATTAATGGGGGTACCAATATTTGGGAATCATTTTGATAATTATAGCTCATCAAACTCGAGGGGAACTTGTTCTTAGACACCTATCAACAGGAGCTTAGGAATAATAAACTCAAACTTATTTTCCATGTATAATACTCCGTATTGAAGTGAGAGTGATTTTTTTAAAGACCGGATTACTCATCAGTACGCAGAACAAAAAAACATATAACATGCATTAAAGATGAGAACTCACATGTATGGTAAAAACAATTGCTACCACCAGAATTGCATATCCTGCATTATCTGATGAAAACTTGTGGCGAAGATGTCTTGCAACAAAAAGACAAAAAATGATCACAGGGATAATGATTAGCATCAGAGTAACAAGAAGAGACTTTGCATCAGGCCCAAATATCAACCTCCCGCCAAGGAAGAATTTCTGCACACACAATGAAAAAAAAAAAGAATTAGAATTAAGGGGTATAGAACTCTAGTTATAAAAGAAAATGAATAAGAATTAAGTAGCTTCAATATCAATATCTTTTTCCGCCAAAGTATGGGAGATAACTTAAAAATTTCTGAAAAGAAGCTCTCCCAAATATACTGTCTTAAAAAACTGATATTGTTTCGTAATTATAATACATGTAGATACTACAACAATGAACATAAGCCAGTAACAGATGTGATGCTGTGAGACACTAGAACCTCCATCAGATAATAAAACAATGAACTAAGACCATCCCAACTTGAAACATTCGGATAAACATTGAACATCAGAACTAACAATAACAACTTTCAGAGGCAAGCCCTGTCTTGTTTAACTTGACAAATGATATGGCACAAAATGTATTGAAGCACCAAAAAAATACTCTGTAGTATACACAATTTGATGACACGAAGTTATAGATAAGAATCAACACATTCGACATTCTATGATAGCGAGAAAGGGATTGCTGCATATCACATCCATCTGCCGAAGATAACATATATAACCAATCAAACTAACTTCAAATTATAACTATTTCTTCAAATGCCAAAACATATGAGTATCGAATTTTGTACAATGCATTCGATATTGCATCTACAACCAACTAAAAATATACATACACAAATGCTTCCATATAAAATCCCCCCAACCAACACCAAATTATCCTTATTAGTACTCGGTAATTCGATAACTACCTCACTTCACTAGTTCACTCAACTACATATTCACATAAGTTCCTTATGAGACTTAAATATTGTATCTTACATCAAAATTCAAATACAAAACTCCTTATAAACAATCCTATTGTTATTTTAGCTTAAACATCCCAATAAACTCGAAAAAATAGCAAAAAACCACATTAGTGAAGCCTGACCCACAAAAAAAAAAGTAAGTTTAGTCAAGAATCTTACATTTCTCCCTTTCCAAACTTGATACACGCGCTTAGACATACATAAACTTGACCTACTCACACAATAACTTGTGATATTGCTAGAAGCTTGAAATTCAGCTTTTTCAATAATTAAGGTGATTAATTAGTTGGGTTGTTTGTGGAAATATTCGAAATTGAAAAGAGGGGGTTTGGACTTTGGAGATTCTCCAAAGGATGCAAAAACGGAACCTTTTTGGTTCTTTCTATAATTCTATTCACTTTTTGTTTCTTTCTTGAGAAGGGGGCATATACATAAATGCTTAATTGCTCTTTTGACCAGTCCATAATTGTAATCTATCTAAATTTAGATCCTTTATTATCCAACGAACAAATCAAATCCCATTTATTATGAGTCAAAGTATATAATCACTAAGTAGATTTTAGCAACTTCATTGTATAAATTTATATCTCAATAAACTATTTTATGCAAGTTGTGTATACTACTTCCTTACTCATGCATCAAAGACAAATTCAATCACTCTTCAAGCGACGGAATGTGATAAAAATTATCTACTACTTCTTTTTAATATAAAGAAAGATTAAGAAGATAATCATCACACATTTATTTCAAGTTTCGCTAATCCATTGATACAACTTAAAGAATATTTGAAGAGAATCAATGAATCATTATCAAAAACTTAACTGGCGTCGCAACTCAATTCCAGAATAATTGCTCCATTTGTTGCTTCATGAAATCTATTGAATAATACCTTTTTGCAAGTTCCATAATTTTCTCAACATCAAACAAAGAATATTATTTTTTTGGATCAAGAGCACAACTAAGATAAATCAACTCTATATAGTTTACTATCGCTCAACTCTCAGAATTGAAAATCAATAGTAGCATAAAATATAACAACACGATAATGTTTAGCAATTGAAAAGTCATCTAAATTGACTTGGCTACGCGCTCTTCTACCCTTATACATTTCACTTATATTTAAAATAATGAAAGACGCCGAAAATATTAAATATGTTTCTAAAGGGATTAATCAGGCCTTAAGGTGATATTGCACCCTCATAACCATTACGCCAAATTCATGTTTAGTTTATTTTTATATTAAAATTGATAATGCTGTTTAATATTAAATAATATATAAATAAAATTATAAGACGATCAATATATTATTCTTTAAATAATAATTTTTTGTAATGCTACATAATATATTATAAAAGAGAAATGATTATATTAAATATACTACAAAACAATTTTATTATATACGGATAAGAGTACGAGACGCACTAATATATTCTTTAAACAATAAAGCATATTGCTCAACATAGTATTAAAATAGAAATATTAATCATAATATTACAAAAGAATAAGACATGACTTCTTTTTATTATACTATAAAAAATTATTTAGTGTTAAATATTCTAATTATATGTGGATGTAACTTAGATGCACTAATTTATTATTCTTAACACAAAGTTGCTGAGTGAAAAATATATTCTATAAAAAGATTTAGTTGGGACTTACTATTCAGTTATGACAAATCAACGATTTAGAATTAAAATTTTAAAGAGTTCATAATAAATTTTTACTTAGAATAAATATATATTAAGTACCACTAAACGTCTTTATTATTTTAAGAATAAATATATCAATACCCCTATACTTTTATTCATATATAATTTGTCATAAATAACTTTGAAACATTTAAATAGACTCGAGTACGTAACTACTTTATCAACACACAATATAAATCAATAAATAGTCATTATTGTCGCTATTTCTGAATTTCTTATTTTTAATTACTTCAAGACTCTCATATATGTTAATACTATATTAATTTATTTTATTATATAAAGAATATTATATTTTGTAATAAATACTTTCACAGCTTATAATTATTTATACATGCGACTAAACGGTATACATTACTAAATGTATCATTCTAAGAGCCAGTATAAATTTAAAAATCAAAGAAAGAGCGTGGGAAGTAATTAGTTATACTGAAATTATACCCAATTTTCGATTTAAAATATTAAGTTCAATTACCCAAATCGACCTAGTTTGGCAATACGCTGTATGTCACAAAGCATATATAGTCCAATTAAATACCCCACACAAATATGATCACGCAAAGATTAACAATTGCTTACTTGAATTTTATTATGACAAATATTTAACTCTCGAGTTTATACAATTGTTACTTAAACACGCTTTTTAATCAATTTAACCACCCTTATCAAGTTAGTAATAGTCTTCAACGAACAATTTATACAACTATAAAGAATATTTCCAAATCGACACCTTTATTAAATCACACTATTACATAACTTACAACACAAAATATCAATTATTTGCACTTAAACTACAATGATATAACTCACAAAAAAATAACTAGTCTAAGATAGAAGATAATAACGACGTAACGAGCCTTTCCTAAGAAACTTTATTACTTTATAAATTATAATATATTATTAAATTTTTCAACCTCGATTTGGAAAAAGTAACCCTGGGGTGATATATTATCTGGAGTTCAACTGCGGGCGCATAAGCAAAGCAACTCAATACACCTTCTAACCACCACTGGGGCACCTTAGCTACGCCTAGTGGAAACACTCAAAATCTACTAAGCAACCTTGGGTTGCCTGATTCACACTAACTCGAACAACGCCTACCTACACCACTGTAATTGAATCTTAGATATGCTTGAAAACCACTCTTAACTTCACAATCATAAAAGCATCTAATCATCTAGCTAAATGTGCTCAGAATATACACAATCACAATCACTTCCAAGACAACAACTTACTATGAACTAACATGACAAGCCGACCTTTCTTTACAAATAAACACCTTTTGAATTAATATATCCTCGAATGGATGAATGAAGAAAGTTGCACAATATAAGCTCTATAAATCTCTCTATCAAATCAAGATGCAAGAACAAAGAGTTGATTTTTCTTGAACAATTTAGAATTTCATTTTCAATCGTTGCAAAGTTATGCTTCAAATTCTTTGAATTGGTTTTTATAGATGGCAAATAATATAAAACCGGCCACTATCGGCTTCAGATCGTACATCCTAATAAGTCCCACGCTTCAACCGATAGATCTGGGAAAAGCCTATCTGGGGATTTACCAAAATAAACCTGTTCAAAATATGGCCGCATTCGCCGCTGATCGCGCAATGTGCGCCTCGATACAAGACCCTAAATGATCTCCGGAAGTCATCCCAGGCGCTGAGCCTGGGACGATCGGGGATCAAGCCCCTACCTACGCAGTTTTCCCACAGCCTTCGAAGTCATCCTACAGGCTATCGGTGGATCGTAGTTCTCGACGCGAGCCCCTCGACAAGGCTACGTGGATGGATTCCAAGAGAGTTCTTCTTATTCTAGTTTGAGCCCCTAACTTTGACTTAATTCAAATTCGAGTACAAATGACACAAAGTGATTTTAACTTGATTTTAAAGTAATTCAAAATCGGATCAATCAAGAATAAGTTTATACCAAATACTCTTTAAGAAAATTAATTTTAGCAAATTAAATAGCTTAATCATTTTTTAGTAAACCAACTCTAAAAAACTAAACAACTTGAATAAAGAAAATTTCTTACAAATGCCCTATGAACACTAAAACACATGGCTCAAGCAAGCATGCATGACTAATTCAGGCTCTTGGGGTTTATCTGACACAAATAGTAGGGGTTTCACCAGAAACCAATAGTCCATGTGAGTTCATTATCATCAAATCAAAGGAGCCAAACATCAACAAGTCAACTAGCTCTTCATTTTGACGATAACAAATACCTTTGTGTCTTTATGAGTATAAGAAATAATAACAAGCATATACTCCTCTTCAACATAAAGATCAACATTGCTCACGCCAAATAAAGACAAACGTCAACAGAAACAATAAACAACAAGATCAAGCCTCTATTTGTCCATACTTGATTGATGCATTCATTTCCTTTTAACAAAACTTCGTTCTCTTTGGACCGACGCAGGGTCGACTCCTCTCATCATTATCACTATATCAATTTTTTGTTCATCTTTGCTTTGTTGTCTTTCTCGTATGGTTGATTCATCTTCTTCATCATCATACTGATCTTCTTAACCCATGCATATCGCATCGCCATTTAAATATCTTTTGTTCTAAACGCTCTATGTCTCAAAGGCTGCTACATAAGTGGCATTACATCAGTTTTCAGAAACACCTTTCTAACATGTCTATGGAATAAAACACTTGAGCAAGACATTGTTGGGGATAAGAATCGACGCTTAACAATTCCATTAAACAGCGTGTATGGACTCGTAGTCCAACAAACCCCCTTTTAATTGATGACAAAATATCATGCCAAACACACGCCATAAACCAAATATAGCGATTTTTCAAGACAAAGACACGGTTTCGCTGGAAACTACATGCTATATAGTTAAGATTAATATGAAGCACATAAACATGTAAATTTATGGCATCACACATTCTCCTTTGTCACATCATGGTCTAACCGAAAAGCGTGCAAAGAATAAGAACAAGCTGATGCCAAAATATGTCATCAAAAGCATCAAATTAAGAACATTGACATATAGATAAATATTTCTAATTCTCTCATTCAAAAAGGTTTGAAAACTCAAAAAGAATAAGTAATAGGTTCGTCTCAAACAAAGTTATCATCGGAAAAAGATCATAAGTTCGGCTAATTCGCCCCTCGAACAAAAACTTTAGATTTACAACGCCAAATACAATATCATCTTTGAGGCAGGCCCTCGATCTACGATTTCATTGGCAACCATTTTGGGAACAAAAGATGACATGTGACGTGTATTATATCATCATGAAGAACAAAAATATTTGAATTTATATGGCATGCATATACACAAGCGGTTTTAAATAAAATTTGAAGAAAAAGAAAATTGGGCATACATGAAAGAAAAACAAGTTAGGCTAAGAATCAATGTCTCATGATAAAACGATTTGGACACACCGGCCAACTTTATCGATTACTCGTTAGAATCTAATATGAATTTCATTTTATAAACACCAAATTCATACATCTGTGATCCTTAAATGATATAAATTAATCTAAACACATAATTAACAATTATGAATACAAGAATTCTGCCAGATGCCAAATGAAGTCTCTATCTCCAAATCTTTCGATTTAAACCTCATTTGAATTCCATCGCCGAGCACTTCAAACGTGAAGGCCTGGGCTTGGTCGCACACCGCAGTGCTGAATCCTCTACATTTGTGTTCGCTAGAACACGTGGTCGATTTGATGAAAATTCAAGAGAAGAATTCTTCAATTCTCTCGATACTTTCTCTCTCACATACGGAGAATGAGGAGGATTTTCATTTCATTTCATGAAAATGAAACTTCAGTTGAAACCTAATAGCTCATTATATATGTCAAACCTAAAAAGCCTCAACTGAATAAGCACGAAATTTTACCGTTAAATTTAATTAAACCAAGAAATCAAATACTAATGTTTGTTAATAGTAACTAACAAGTTACTAACGAGCTCATTCAACCATCTAATTAATTCAATCACCAATTAATTAATTCGGTTCATCCACTCTCATTTTTACATTATCAATGTAAAAATTCCATCAGAATATCATTCGTTGATTACAATCAACTCTCAATTTAGCAATGTAGTTTAATTTCATACATGAAATATAATCCAACGCCACTGCATGCTACACCTTCAGCTCGTATAATAGTAAGTCAGATAATAAATAATAATTGACCACCATTATTATTATAACGACAATTCTAGTAAGATCTAGCACCGGCTCATATAACCCCTAAATTATCATGTAGAACCCAACCAAGAATATACAATACTAAGTTCAAAGAATCACATTTAACCAACCCTGCAAATGAATCGATACACAATTGTCTCAACGGGCATACAATAAAGGGAATTCTCATATCGATTTCCAAATATACTCCCCTATCAAATATCAAAGACTCCCCATTTCTCAATAGAAATTTTGCATAGCATTAAAAAGACATGTCTGTGAGCAATCACAATAATCTTCCAAACACTCAAGTTTGAACAAAACTTTAAAGCATATCTGAAGGGAAGTTACAAATCATCTAGCAACCTCTTCAAAAGAGTCATAGAGACATGACGCGTATCATTTGTGAGAAGATATAATAAATGTATTTATGATAAATATTTTGGTATAATACATCTCAAATGATAGGTAAAGTCAAATACTCATGAAAGAATAGATTCCAAAGCACACTGAAAGTATACATTTTTCAAAACCACTTGAATTTTGAAACCAATTTAAACATGCGGTCAAAACAAAATACCAATCCAAGAGATGATTCAAGAGGAATAAGATTTTGAAAAACAAGAAGAATTGCCCACTTTTTTCGTACACGCCAAATAAAAATATCAAAACATGAAAATAATATTCGCTTGGTCTTAAACAAAGTTAAGAAGAAATTTATAAAAGATATTTTTAAGAATACCAAAAATCTTCAAACAAAAACGAACGACAAGAACATCTCTAAAATGAACGAAGTTTTGAAATACACGCTTGAACTCTGGCCATAATCTCACGGATTGTCCCGATCAGTATCAAGTTCGGTGATATTTAATGTATGCACGGCCATCTAGACAATATTCAAAGATTAAACAATTGAACTTTCATGAGATTCTAGATATTCAAAAGAATTTAACACATACGGTCTTAAGCGCACGATTTCCCTTTCACATATGGAGTCTTTAGGCACGACTCCCCCTCACATAGAGCACATATGACATATAAGCATATAGATCATGTTTTAGGCATAAAGTACCCCTCAACCGGGGCAAATAAGACAATTATGAAGCCTCAAAAACATGAAATACTCTCAATCAATACATTTAAGCATAAACAATATAACATGAAGTTTAGTACTCAAATTAAGCTCAAACAAGATATGATAATATCGCACATTGGGAGTATTACCTAGTTATTATACAAATACGTATTTTGAATAAAAAAGACGAGGTTTAGAAATACTTCATTCAAAAGCTTTTCTTCTTTTACATTTTCTCTCTGCCATTAAGCGGATGATTGGCCAGTTCACGTTGCCTAATTTTATCCATTTCAAGTTTTATCTAAAAAGTAATGATTCCATGGATTTTATACTTGGCTTCTTTGCTTATTTAGTATTTGATTCTCTCGCTTTAGCCCGAAATATCCCCACATAGTTTTAATTTCAATTTAACGAAATTTCTACAACATTAAGCTCAAGCTGAGAGTACAGTATCCAATATTATGGGATCCTTAGGATTAGTGAAAACATGTATCAAATAAGATTAAGATATATCACCAATCACCCTAAAATCAATCCTATGCGGTGTGTTAATATAAGCATTCTCATATAAAAACAACACATTTCACATATATCATTCATGATGATCACAACTGAAGAATGAACATGTTTAGCATAAGTGATTCATCAAAGACCATAAAGATAACGCTAGTAGGCATAATGGATGAATGACTTTAACGAAAGAAATTTTCTATATATTATTGAATTTACATTTATTTATGAATTATTTGAAACTAAATAACTCGATTAACTATTATACATATTAACAAGTCATCAACTCGTGCAATGGTTCATAACTTATACTTCTAATATAAATACTAAGGTTCAAATCACCACTATCACATTTACTTTTGGTGCTAATATATACGAAATAACATCCATAAAACTTTCACAAACTAATAAACGGCCACCGCTATCCAAACGGGTACCGATAATAAAACTGGGCATTCACATTTGCAAGTGGGTCTTAAACCGCGCCCGCAAAATAATACAAACTGATGTTGGCTCGAATAAACGGCCTATAAATACCGTCCGCCCCACTTATTAACGGATCTTGGCCGCTCATGGGCTCAGGCTGAAGCAGCGACAACGAGCAGTTAAACCAGTCAAACTTATCAAGTAAAGACCAACGGCCTTTACGAGCTTCTATTAATTAAAGCCCTGGCCCGGTGCTCATCAACTAACGTCACGGGTGATAAAGACTATGTAGTAAAGTACACTAAAGATGCACACTGCCGATTTAGCCGCCAAGACCACCTGGCTAACGGATGCCATGGAAAAATATTAAACATGTTGGAAATTTTTTTTGTAGTGGGGAAAGGGGCGTTGGTTGAATAATTCCTAAAAGTGATGCTGATTAAATCGGGGAATAAAATCTACTGCCGGAATCTTTCTGGGCGGGGACACGCTGTCAAAGGCCAAGTAGCCATGGTTTGCGGTTCCGTGCATTTCCAGGAGGCGCCGTGACCAAGAAAAGTAGAGAGAAGGCCACGCTATCGTTGACAATGTTTGATTTTCTCGATTTTTTATCTCATCTCAATTATTTCTGATCAATTATTTCGGATATCAAATTAATTTTTTAAAATTTTTTTTTTACCAAATTCACTATTTTTTTTCTCTATAAATGTAGACCACTCATTCACTGGCTATTAAAAAAATCACCTTTTTTTCAAGCACATAATAAGCAAAAGCCGAACGTTTTCGTGATTAAATATTTTTAAGAGTCTTACATGCGGTTCAATAGCGATCAGAGCTGGATCGACATATCAGACGTGAGGTTATTTGTATTTCATTACTGTACCGCATGATTTGCTTATTGCATAACATCAATGCATTTCAGGAATTTTTCGTTTAATAGCTTATTATTTTCAATTTTGTGTTTCTTATTTTATAAAAAATTAATTAAAAAATATGAGATTGAAAATTATTTAAATAAATATTTTATATAATTTTGTTTTTAAAAAAATCAAAAATAATTTATTTACGTAGTTAATTATTCTTATTTAATTATAAATGATAATTTTTAATTATTTCTATCTCATAAAAAATATAAAATATAAGTAAATAAGAATATTAGATAAAAAGTATGTGGTGTGTGTCAATTTTATTAAACAATCATCATCAGAGCGTGTACCTGAAAGTAAAGCTGAATTATTACGGGAATATAGAAGATGACGTTTTTTGTTAATAAGAAATCGAAAAGTTATATTATTTTAATAAATTCAACTATCAGATAAATTTCTAAATTATCACCAAATTTGACGAAATAATTTATGAATCACCATCAATAAAGATATAAAGAACAATTCCACGATTCATTTTATTTCCACTTTGCTTATGCATACAACTATACAAGTAGTAGCCTATAGGATCAATAATTGCTGAATATTATTAATATTAGATACGTCAAATATGTTTCTCAATAAGCATGTTTCAGAAATAATTTGGTGTAAAACATTACACCAATTCGGGAAGATTTCTATGGCATTTCGTTGACGTACCCCTATTTCACTAATCTTTATTTTAGCAATCAACTCTGCGGTCAAGTACTCCATTTGCTCTACGGTGTCCGTTTCTGACGCTCCGTGGCTTTGACTCGTCGGCAGGAATAAAAGCACAATAGTTTGCAACGCCCCCAAACGCACTGATCGGCTAAATCACTTACAATATCTTCAATCAGAATATTGTGACCGACCAAACGCTCGAAATAGCTGGGCATAAAGACTGCTGACGGGCAAAGAAAATGTGAAATTAATAAACACCCGCTTCAACGAAAGGGTTCATCTCGCGGAATCTCATAATGTTTTAACAAGTATCCACTACTACAAGTACCAAGCATGGATCTAGTGAACTTGAGTAGTCTCAAGAGTATATGTCAGAACAACAAAATTGTGCGAAACCAAAAGCAATAGAACAAACTTTATCAAACAGAGTTGCCACGACATACCCATAGCTCCATTTTAAAGTGCCCTCAACTTTCTCGTGAGAATACGACAGAGCTCGTCCGTCATGAATACTGTATGGGTTTCACGCGTATGTAAGCCAAGAGTTTGCAGCCAAAGGTGAGGTCATCCGGTCTACAAATGACAGGGAAAAACGAGGACGAGGGGCGCTCTGTCATACATATCGATTTCATGCCAGATTTATGTAAATGAGCCTGACTCGGTAGCTCCGCCCAATCGAATCTAAATAAATAAGGAAAAAAGATCAAATAAACCGGAAAACATGATACTAAGTAATAGATGCCATCTTAATATGCATATAAAACCAATATAAAACCCGTGATTGCATTTATTTTTCTCGTATAAAACGCTGCTCCGGCCCTCAAATAAATTATACTTAAAAAACTCGCTTTTTTATAATGCTACAAAGATAAAAGCATAAAATGGTCAAAAACATGAAGTTTTAACGCTGTCATTGTCAAAGTATATGATACCTGTTCATATGATTTGAAAATAAAGACTCTTTGCAATATATCTTAATTATGATTTGTTTCGCATCTAATAGTTTATTGGAAAATATTAAGCTATATTTCCAGATTTTTAATACCGATTTTTAAAAGTATTGTGTTTTATAATCGTAAAGAAATTAGTTTATGTTTTTTCCTAATAAAACTTTTTTCACTTTTTTAGGTAATTTTAGGAAATTGGTAGTACGTATCGCATCGATGTATCCAGATGAGTAAAATTAAAAGAAATGGGTATAATTTAGAATAATGACCTTATGAATGGGCCTTATGAAATGGAAATTAAAGCATTTAAGCCCTGGTTTCTTTTCCTCCGCCTTGGGTGCAACTTCCTCCGCCATACAAGAATTCATCTCTAGAATTAAAATGCACTGGATTATTATTTAATTATAAAGGAGTAAATTGTAACTCCAAGAGCGAAGAGAAGAGAAGAGTAGTTATGAAGAGAGTACCAAAGAAGGCCTGGGAATTTCGTAATATCGGTAATCCGTCTGAAGGTTCCGTGATCCGCAATAAAGTTCAACAACGATTCTTTATATGCGACTACCACACGTCAGAAAGACGTAGGGATACCACTTTCGCGGAACTCAATGATATAATATTCACTCGAACTTCAATATTCGATATATATTATAACGATCAACAAGAGTGTGATTTCCAAACGAAGACAATCTTCAGATAATAAACGTGATGCATGATAACTTATTTTATAATCAAAAAAGATAATTTTTTTATTTTTAATAATTTCACCCCCTATTTTAACTTTTAGAAGAGCTCGCGTACATGCTTTTTAAAACGGATTTACACAAATACTGAGAGTAATTTTTATTGAAATAATACATCGCTTTATTCTTCAATAAAAAAATACGAGTATGACATTATTCTTCGATTCTCCAAAAGGCTTCTACGATGAAAACTCAGGGACTTCCTCTTCAACCAGCATGTTTGAATCACCAACTTTATTAATTAAACATCGGCTAATACCACTACTGCAAACATTTAACCATCAATTTTGCAATTTTGGCAATCCATAATACCACTTACTTCACTATCAAAGCCAATAAATATTGACCACAATATTGGCTTCAGAAAGTTACAAATTAAACCCTCTCAAACTACTAGACTAATAATGCTCATCAATCACTCACTGAAATCACCAGAATGTAGCCAAATTATAGACCCGAAGACGACAGAAAATCATTAGAAAATCATCAGCCAATAGACATGTTTAAAGCAAAAGCCATATACAAAGGGCTCTCCATATCTCCTAACAGACAATCCGGATTGCATTCAACACATTTTCTCCATGAGCTCTACCATGAAGATGGAATCTCTCGTTGATGAAACCACCAAAACAACGCATCGAACTACTAAGTATGTAAAACTAATAGAGAATACAATTTACTTCAAGAAAACAGGGGACACAATGAAAATGATTAAGAACATCTAAGAAACAAAATTGGAACATAAGCATGGTAAATATAGACAATACATTTTCAGCCACCCAGCTGACATTTGCAATCTCGTGGTTAGTGCCACCTTTATGTGTGCTACCAATTTTCATCCAGTCATTCAGCAGCCCGACGAGCCAAGCTTCACCATTTTCAAGCTCGTTTGTAGCTAGAGCCGATCCTCCATCTTTAGCTCCCACAACTCTATTGCAGGTATTTGTCAGTACAAATTTTTTACCATTGAAGATATGGTAAATGAGATAGCCAATCTGGTCCACATTATATTTTGAGGATGTTTCCGCTATTTTCCCCCTTATTCCTCTGACAAACTGAGCCTCGAAGGGTACAAGAAGGAACGACACGGTTTATTGAGAAATGTATTGACTAAGTCTATGGTGGACATGCAGGAAATTAAACCTTGAAGAGATTATTGGTAAAATAAAGCTTATTGGATCAGCTGTCTTTGATCTTCCATTGGTGTAATTGTTATACCAAATTATTTTAGGGAAACATATTTCAACTTATATATTTATAATTACTATTTTAAAACATATTTAACATTACTTATTATGCTCTATATATGAATATATATGATAATTGGGTTCTGCATATGATTTTATACAGTACTTGCATTATGAGACTTAATTGATTTGTTTCAGATCCAATAGTTTATATTAATAGTTAATTTACACACCCTATTGTTGGAGCTCGCAGTAGAAATTTGGCTTTTTACTATATAATATGAAAAATAATTTTTCACTGAAGCTGAATAACAATAACGAAGGCTAAAACAAAAACGATATTTAAGAATGTAGATGTCTCAATAAATTATATTAGAAAAATCATATTACATTTCTATCTCTATCTATTTGATGTGACGATATATAATAATGATAACACATGCGCTTATTTATAATCGCGATCAACAATACACCATTCATAATTTATTGTCTTCGCATAAATTTCTTTAATACCATTCTCACCAAATATTTTTCTTTATTTTTCTCATTGTCATTGTATTCTTTTCTTATTTTCTATTGTCATCAGATTTCAACAAATGTTTTATGATGTATCTTCGATCGGCCCAAAGGTCTCAATAATGCCTCTTGGTCAGCTGCACTCTTTGAAAGCTCCCTTGCAATTCCTAAGCCACATCGAACCTCATCATTTTAAGCTAATTGCTCAAGCTAAACTATCGCTTCCAATCGCTTGAAGATGTCGAATACCCTATTCTTATAAGCCTGTAGAAATAAATCCAAGCATATCTTGAATAATCATCAACAAATGTAACAAAGTACCGGAACCACTCCTCGAAGTAACTTTAGTCGGATTCCAAATATCTCAGATGCACATAGTCTAATAAATCTCACTTTTAAGTCATTTGCAGAGAACTCTCATCAGGCGATTTTCCATATATGTAATGCTCACAAAACTCCACATTTGTGGTTTTCATTGCTTCACCAAATCTTGTCCACTAAGCAACGATAGACCTTTTCTCGACAGCGCCCAAGGCGACGCCATATCCTCGCATTCCGCTTGATCTTTTATGTCCAACAACCTAACCGCTAAATCACGTGTGTTCCGTTGTCCCCACAAGAGGATAAAGGTTTCCGTGGACGAACTCCCTTCATCACTACCAAAGAATCATGAACAACCTTTAAACCCATCCTCCAAGACTATTTTCGCGTACCCATTTTCTTAATAACCCAAGAGAAATAAGGTTTTTACTCAAACTGGATGGCCTCCCACATCATTTAAGATTATTATTGTTCCATCAGCGTGGCCTCACCGGATAGTTCCACTCGGCCAGCCTCGGCAAAGCATTTATCATTTCCCCATCAAACGATGCCGCCATCCAAACTTTCGTAAGTTGTAAACCACTCTATTTGGACACATACGACAGATACTCCCCGAATCAAGCATCCACTTTCTATACTTCATTGAATTGTTCCGAACAAGTAACAATAATCCTCTTTGTCGCTTTGAGATATAACTCGCCCTACGCTCTCCTTTTATTTTCCTTTGAAGCTGTTCTTTGTAAATGAGCTCCCTTTATTTGGGCAATTTGATTTAAAATGTCCAAGCTTAATTTCATTTGAATATGACTCTATCTGGGCAAAGTGGTCTAGATTTGGATCTAAACTTTCCTCCTTGCTTTTGTTCTTCATTTGTCCCTCCTCTGTGATACAAACAAAATTGAGCTTGTTCTCTTCCACTACTGGGACAACATTCCACTTCAGAGTAACCTTCTGGAGGTCATCCGCTAGAAAGGATGCTCTAGTTTCATTCCCATGGTTGTGAGTATCACCTACAAGCATCAATGTTCAACTGATTTATATACACTTCGCAACGAAAGCAAAAGAGTAATTTAATGCTCGGGTCTTCCACATCTTACCTTATATCATGTCCTTTAAGTTTGATATAATCCTATCAAACTTATCGATATAATCATGGATTGACAGGTTTCTTCCATCTGCACGTATACAATTTGGACTTTAAGTGTATCCGATTTGTTAGAGTCTTCAAGTATAAGCTGGTTCAAATCTCGCTTATTAACAAATTGCCGCTTTCTTCATTAACCAAGAAATCTAACGCCTCTCTCAAGCGCATAAAGATTATGGCCGCCGTGCTTCAAGATCTTATTTCTGCCCCAACTGCCATTCATATCCTCGGGTTTTTGTTATTTCCGCTAACGCCAAGGCAACTTTTAGAAATGCTGCATTTTTCATCTCAGATCCTCCAGGGAAAAATCATTTTTCTCATTAAATTTCTATTTCATATTTTCCGACTTTGATCGTCCCCAATTAGTAGCGGGAAATTTCATTGTATTTGATAATAAAAGATAAATAGAGTTTTTACTACTCTATATATATTTTAAGTTGGCTCTGACACACCGTTGGAGCTCACAAATGAATTTGGCTTTTACTATATAATAATAAATAAACCTTCACTGGAAATAATAACAATAACGTGAGCTAAAACAAAAAACTGCATTAAATATATACGCCTAAAATCGTGATACATTTCTATCTCTATCTATCGATGTAATTTTATGTATAATAACGATAACATACGCTTATTTATAACGGGTGTCAACAAATATACCATTCATAATTTATCGTTCTCGCATAAATTTTTATCACCATTCTCAATAAATATTTTCTTTTTATTTTTCTCATTATCATTGTATTCCTTATTTTTCTTTCATCACATTACATTATCACATTTATGTTATTATAAGTCCAATATTTACTAATCAACTAGAACAGCTGCGGCTAATTCGACGAGATATTAGAAAAACGAATGAACTGTTATTAGAGCTTTAAATTGGATAGAATCAATGTGTCGAATGAATGATATTAATTGCATCCTTTATCTATGATGATATAGAGAGGTTTTAGTGAAATATTTATTATCCAATGAAATTACGGAGTATTATTAACAAATCAAGCCATTTGTTAGACCATCACAAGAATGCAGATTGAATTCTGACACTTTCATGCTTACGTCAGCTTAATACCATCAAAATAACATTTACTTTTCACCAACAAATGGTGCCAGAGTTGCTATTTGAAAAAGGGTCAAATTAATTTCTCTCTTCCATATCACTTTATATTTCTTTCACAAAATATTTTTTTTTTGAATTTCAAAAAATTCATAATATTTTAATACAATTAATGAAAATGGTGTAAAAAATTTAAATTTTTTTCCTGGCCCAAATAATACAAACCTACCATTTATAGACCGAAAATAAAATAGTAATATATTTTTTTACTTAATTATTATACAAAAATAATTTAAAAAAAAAAGAGGAAAAACTAACCAAAGGTGTGCTTAAATGGGTGTTCACATTGGTGCCCTTTTTTCACAACGGGAAGCTCACTGCTTCAAAAGCCAAAAATTTGGTCTCGCATCAAATTTGATCCCTATTCCACAAGCAATTACACTCAATTAATCTTTTTTGTATGAAATTATCCCCTTGACAACTTATTTGGATCTTTTGTCAGACTCTGGGTCTTATTTAGAGTGAAAGTATATAATCACTAAACATATTTTGTGTAGCAACCTATCGTAATAATGCTTTCGTGATACTTAAAAAAGATATTCATAAATTCTTTGAAAACTAAACACCGAAATTGAGCAACCGAATTTATCGAAACCGAATTATACTGAATCTAAATACCGAAAATATTTAACATTGCTTCGATAACAGTCAAAGAAAAGACTTAAATCGGAAATAGATTGACCGTTAAGCTGAATACTATCCTTGGCTTTAATTAGCTGATTACACTATCTTTTTTTTATTTTTCAGTTTAAGATTGAATGTTATAGCAATCTAATTTTAGATTAATTAAATTACCCTAATAAAACGGTAATAATAAAATGACAGACAATTATAATGTGAAATGCGGCAAAACAAAAACAACAATAAAGTCGTAAGATACGGTAAATAAAATGAAATAAAGAAGAGAGTTAAATGACTGGCGATTTTACCGAGCCGATTTCCTAAGTGCTCGAATCACGGCTTCTAACTCCTGATTTCTGCAACAATCAACCACTACGAATACTGAGAAAACTCCGAAGCTCAGACACTCAAGCAACTCCACAAAATACGGTGAATCTCTTCTGTGCTAAACCCTATGCTGTAAACTCAGCACCGCTTTTAAGCATTTCGATTCTTAATCTCCCTGCTAAGTTAACCCAAGTCACTACCCAGGATTTCAACGACTAATATAATATTAAATGAATGAGAACAAACAAGCTATGAAGTCTCTAAGCTATCAAGTTTTAAGAGAGATTAAGAATGCCTTTTTGCTTTTAAAAGTATGGAAACATAGCCCGACTGCAAAAAGTTAGGGTTAAAAAAAGGTGGCTAAGAAGGCTTTTATAGAGTTCGAAAACAGTCGAAAAATCCCCGATTCCTGACCTGCATCTAGAGAGCCTGTGTCCCACCACGTCCCGACCTCTCTATCCCCAAGAGAGTCAACGGGACTCCCTCGACAAGTTCGACTACCTTGGTCCCGACTTTTACCCCGACCACGCGATTCTTTTTCGCGAAATAAAAAATGTGTTTTAAACCTAATTTGACCTTTAATTAAGCAACGAACCCGTTACGCCAATACCATATCATGCCTAATTCAAGCTTAATTCAAGTTCTAATCAAGCTTCAACACATTTGCTTTTCAAAAAGTTTTAAATATTCAATTCATTAAACTGTGATTCTTAATCGCCAACATAAAACAAGTTTAAGATAGTGATTTCTTTACATGTTGCCTAATCAAAAAGACGTAAGCCTTCAACTCTTCAAGCACTGGCCTTCGATACTTGACATAAAGTACTCTCATGATTTACTTCGATCGCACTACTAAAACATCAAAATATATTAAGATCTTCAAACATAGTATTAAATAAACAATACTACAATAGATAAATAAATTATAAATATTATTAATACGAATGTAATAAATATGAGTACTAAAATATATTATTAACTATTATTATTAATTATAGTTATTATTATCATTAATTATAATGATAATTATTATTATAATTATAATTATTACATCATATTATTATTATTATATTAATAATAATTATATTAATAATTATAATTATATTAATAATTATATTCAATAATAATAATAATTATATTTATTGTTATTATTATTATTATTATTACATTATCAAGTATTATTATTTCATTATTTTTATTTATTATTATTAATATTGATTTTATTATTATTATTATTATTATTATTTATTATTATTATTAATAAAAATATTATTATAATTTTTGTTATTATTATTATTATTTTTATTATTATTAGTATAGTTTTAATTATTTATTATTATTATTATTTTATTACTATTGTTATTGTTATTTTATTATTATTATCATTATTATTATTTTTATTATTATTCTTATTATTGTTATTATTATTATCATTTTTATTATTATTATTATATTATAAATATTAATATTTTATTTTTATTTTTACTTATTATTAATATTTTTATTATTATTTTGTTTTTTATTATTATTATTATTGTTATTCTTATTTTTATTCTTATTATTATTATATTTATTATTATTATTATTTTTCTTATTATAATTATTTTGGCTTTTATTATTCTTATTAATATTCATCTTTTTTTATTATTATTATTATTATTGTTTTGTTTTATTTATTATTATTTTATTATTAATATTATTTTATTCCTTCGTTTCTGGGATATTAGTACTGTTTCAGGCATTGTCTGCTCCTACTGCATGTCCGTTATTGAAAAATAAAAAGTCCACATCTGACTTCCTATGACTTAATAATGCACACTCCAAACTCAATATTTTGATGTTCCTAGCCTATGTGGGAAGGCGATGGAGAATTAGAGATTCAGATTTCAAGAGGGAAGCTCAACTTATTAAAAGTTCAAAGTTTTTTTTTCCATTGTTCAATTAGTTGTTGTCAGCTCAGAAGTCTAGTTCTTCTCAAAATTTCAGAATTTTATGGATTTACTATGCAAAATGTCAAATCCTTTTAAATGCCGACATTTTTCAAATTTTACCTTCTCTTTCTGCTGTATTTTGAGCTTTGCAATCATGTAGTAGCTTGGCCCTCGTATGTAAGACACCTTTTAGAAATTTATTTGACGATTTCTTCCCCTTCCGGATGTGCTTTATTACAATTGAGTCTTTTTAAGGGAGGAAGCTTGATTTGCTTTGATTTGCTTGTGAACTTGGCTAAAGGCAAGAGGTACTTTACCATTATCACATGTCGTTGCTCATCTCTGAGTCATAGCTTGATTAGGTTAGCTAGCATATTACTAAGATTAGCATCTTTTGGTCTAAACGATCTTGAGTTTGATGGTATTTAGCTTAATTAAGGTGTATAAATACTCCAAAACATTTTCTTTACACCTACACTATTAACGTAATTTAGTATTGAATTCAAATTAAATGAAAAGATCGCCGTAGTTTTTCATTGTTTCGACCGCGAAGATCGAAACCGAACATCGGGAGTATAAAGACTCGAAGTTTTAATTTTTCGTGAAATTCATCCCCGAAATTTTTGTGGAAACGGGGAAGAGATTGAAAAAATATATATCGTTAGTTATGGCTTTTTATTTCTCAAGGCTGATTCTCAGTAAAATTCTAAATCCTTTCTTCAAGCAAAATAGAAGATCAAAAAGAGTCCGACATAAACAACGTTTGATCCGAGGGTGCGATTATAAATTAGGTGAAAATGATTCCGTGAGGTTTCATAAATGGGGTAGCTGTCCTATACCCCTCCAATCCAAAACAATCGACAAGCTGATTTTTTGAATAACTTCGAATTATCAATTATTAATTATTCATTATTTTAAAAATATAAATTATATAATTGGATTGGTCTTTAAATACTTTCAAAATATTAATTTTTAATTTTTTTAATAATATAATTAAAGATTAATTAAAAAATTAAATATTTGGCCTGACATGCGGTAAAAATAAATTGCTGACGTGAGTATAGATAATTAACCAATGGCGACGGTGGAGATGCGAGAGAAAATGGTAGTGTTAATTAAATATAGGAAGAAAATTATTCATTTATCCTAAAGGTTTGTATAATATCAAGTTTATCCCAATAGTTTTCTTAGAAATTATAAATTTGTCCCAAAAGTGGTCCATGCATGTTTCACCGTTAAAGTTTAACGAAACCGTTAAATTATGGACTAATTGTACCAATATACACACTTACAGAAAGCTATACTGACCAAATCTTACATCGATACTCACTTTGAAGTATCAACCGCAATGCATCTCATACTCTGACAATTTCAACGCTTAATAGAAAAAGGTCATGTAAATATTACTCCTTTCATCCCAAGCATTGTCACATTTCAATTTTAATAATGACTTTTTTTCAATTTTCAACTCAAATAACTTTTAACGTTGCTATATATTTATTTTCAAAAAAATATATGAATATATAGTATTTTTAATATTTAAGATAATCTCTGAGCACTTTCACTCAAAACAAAGCTGGATGTCAAAATCAAGATTGTCAAATTTATTCATTTTTTACCATAAAAGAGAAACTTAACAATCTTTTAGGATGGAGGCCAAAGAGTACTTTATATTAACGAAATCAATATTGTTTCTCCGATATTTTTCATACCATTATTCACTTTGAGTTCTGCCTTTAGGATAGGAATTAAATGGAAGATTGTAATAAAAATTTATGGATACCGGAGGTCCACATCCAATCATGGCTCGACTCGGCCCAATTTCGATCAGGCACGAAATGCACCAAGAGTAACGTGGCCCGGCCCATAGTACTTGGTAGTTGACCCGGATCGGGAACCTGACCTACCCCAAGGCCCAAACTATGGTCTATATTAGTCCCTGAAAACGGAGTTATAGAGCGATATTGAATTGCCCGGCTTTGTTTATGTCAACATTATTGATCTAGCTACTCACATTTCCGTCACGGAATTTCACGTATCATTCATGTTTTAAAATATTTCATAATCAATTTTTATGTTAAATGCTACATAGCCATAATAGTTGTTCCCTCCATATCCTTTGGTTTGAGTTTTCGGGATATTTAAATTTTGACCATTATTTAGATATTTAACATTATCTCACAATTTATATTACTATTTCCTTCAAAAATTGAAACACGCGTGAACCATAGTAAGCTCATAAGACATCATGTGCATGCAGCGGGTAGATGGTATATCTAAATATCCTGTTTTGGGTTATACTTATGATCCTGTATATTTACATACATCAGATATATAAAAGAGGAAAGGAAAATCGATTATCTGTCGACTTTTTCACAGGATATGCTATTTCAGACCCAAACATGGATGTAGCAAGCTAATAAGTCTAGTAAGAGCCGGTGATGTTATGTTTAACTTCTAAATCCCTCATTTGGTCATGCATGCATGCAGATGACTACTTTTCAGCAGCTAATTAATAATTACTTCAACATGAGACAAATGGAGGTAGAAACACTAATTTATTATGAGCTCTGATCTAGCTACAACATCAACATATATATTCCCTATTAGCTTTCATCAGTCGTCGGTACTCTATTAATAATGTTCTGCGGAAACTGAAAAAGGTCAAAGGGTTATTATTCGTTTCCATAGTAGGCATCAATGACGGGCAAATATTTAAAAATATGATAAGATATTTCCTTTTAAATTTTTTATTAAAAGAGGACCTATTGTAGTGGTTCATCAATTATTATTCACATGTATAGCACGAACTCTTGACCTTTTGGTAGGAATTGCAAGGTCGCTCGTATAGTTTGTATAATTGAAGTATATTGCCATGAGATTGCAATTTGTTATAAAAAGTACGTATGATTGTATTATAATTATTGTTTAAACTAAATAATATGAGGCAAGTAGATAGGGATAAAAATTATACATCCTATAATGACATTTGTGTTTAATTCACAACTTAATAACTTGATTGCATGTTTAATCCGTAATAATGCTTACCTTACACTTTAGCTCTATTGGAGCTACTTATTAAACTCATATTGTCCAAAAAAAAATTACATTTATTTTGCATGTGGGAACAAGCAAGCTAAGGACGTCTATAGCGATATGCAACTATATAATTAATTTATTGTATCACATACACTACTAATAGCGTAAGAATTCGCAGAACAAAGCATATAAACCTCCCAACTAATATAGTGAGGTAGTGAATGTCAGAATTGCTTGGGGCCTTGTCGGGGTTAATTATTATCTCATTGGTAAAATAACACGTAAACACACTATTTGGGTATGGATATAGCAACTCATTTAATAATACATTGTTGATCATCCACTATAAATAGGTACGTGTTATGTTTCTCATTTCATTTTACATCACTCCTTTTTCTTTTCTCATTTCACTCTTTACCATGTCTGAAAACACGAATTCGGAGGATGAGGGTGCCTACTACTACGATGGAACAAGTAGCGATAACACTTCCACCCATTCGCCTGCTGGAGGTCGTAAGATGGATTATGGAGATGAAATAATGTTTCCTTCTCAATCATTATCTACTCCTAGTTACCTGAAAAACATTAATAAGTCCAAAGATGATGATGAGTCACAAGAAACAAAGGATGATGCAGACTCAAAAGAGACGAAGAAGCCATGCAAAAGGAAGAAGTCATCAAAAGGCAAGAAGAAAAGCGAGGAATCAAAATGCAAAAAAGACGCAGCCAAGCCAAAGAAGAAGGACGACCATGACCGTGCCGGAGCTTCTAAGAAGGTTGTTCGACCTTAGGCCTTAGCTCCATCTTGGTCTTTTACAGCTTAATATATAAAGAATAATGGCTTCATCATCAAGATCGACTTACATTACTACATATATAGCTTAATTAGCTCTTGATGATTATTTATAGCATAAGTCCTCCTAGTCCTTCTATTTACTACGTACGTAAGTTGAGCTTATTAGCTCTTAGCTTGTTCAATCGCTTGAATTGAAGACTATCTATAAATATTAGTTAAGCTCGTTAAGTTCCAATCTTCTGAAACCACAATGTATAGTACTCCGTATTAAATATAACTACGTTTGATTTAAGTGACTCGTTTATTGATCTCCTTCTATTTTCTTTCTATTTACTACGTATTATTTAATTAATAATGTAAAAATGTATAGTCTTTGTAGTATTCTAAACATAACAAGAAGATAACTTTTTAAGCGCAAATCGTAAAGATGTTTCTAATCAGATAAAATTGTTTAATTGGATTTTTTTTTTAATTTTATTATATAAATTAAAGAGCGGTGATGATATTGGTTTAAAAGTTGAGAGTAAGACGGACCAAACCAACAAAAGAGATTAGAACTAATCTAGTGAGTAGTGAGACAGACCAAGCAAGGGATGTGACTAGACGTGTCTAACGGACCCGGTCAACTTGGCGGGCCATTGAGGAGACCCGGCCCATCTATTCGGTTGGTCGGTCGATCCTTTAGACCATGAAGCGGCACGATCCGTTAGAGATGGGGCCGGACGGTAAAGATGAAGTATGGCGGTTAAATGTCCTGCCGATATTTGATGGTATTCGGCGAGGCACCAGTTCGGAGTCATGGCCGCTCACATTAGCATTGGTAGCGTTTCGTATAATGATGCTGGCGTTAATCTGCATAATTAATGGCATGTGGATAGCGTGAATGCGGATTCCGTGTAAATAAAGTGCGTTTTTCTGAAAAAGCCCATAGAATACAACTTTATACGTTCTTTTCTACTTGCATTCCTTCTAGTCGAAAATGACTATTTTGAAGCCTGACTTAAGCTAACACTAAGCATAACTGAAAACATTCAGCGAGCATATGACTAACGAAGCGATACCGTATTAAAATGTAAAGAGCGAACATAATTAAAACATAACCTTTAGTTACATAAACATTGTTCAACGTCTGACAGTCTAAAACTTTAAAACGACAAATTCAAACATATGGCTTCAATCTAATCTTAATCCGCCTTTATTCGAGCGTGTCGACTTTTTTTGTAGCGAGTGTAAATTGTATGGATGACAAAATTCATGGTCCAAAATTGAAATGGAAGGCTCGAGGATGGTGACGAAATACGTAAATGTTTTACCCGGAAAGTGGCTGAATTTGTGGAGCGTCCTTGGCAATAACGATTGGTGACTTTGTAACTGGGTTCGCCGTAGAAAAGAATGGTAAATCATTGTATCGTATTCGTTTAGTTTGTCTGCCGGTACTAATAATTCGCGAGAAAAGGCATGTATCATAAACTACTGTTTGACCTCTTAATAACAAAAATTTATTTAAATTAAACGTTATTTGTTCGATTAGGTACGTCGTTGTTCAAATTTTTTTGGTAATAAAGGATACACCGTTAAATATAGCGTGGAGGCGTTTAATAAAAATAAATAAATGTTATAAGCGTGATGCGGAAGTCGATTCCCAAGCGGTACGCGGCCGGCCGATACCACGGGCCTGAGGCCGATAGGGGCCCGATAATCCGTTAATGGGGCGGCGGCAGGATCGTTAAGGGGACGTAGGCCTCAGACATATTCGTGGGCGGACGATTCGACCCAGCAAGGGCGGTCGAGTCGGCCGTTCGTTAGACCGCGATTAGATGTATTTAGGCGTGTCCCCCATCGAACAGGCTGCGTAGAGTCCGGCCGCGAGTCGAGCAAGGGCTGGCCCGTGTCCGCAGTTCGAGGGCCCCGGGTTCCTTGCTGAGCGGGCAGACGACCCGTTCTGAGTGCGAGTCCACTATTTCGCCACGACCCACTGCATCAATGAGTATTTTATATCTGAATCTAGTTAGTTAAAGCCCAATCGGATGCGAACGAATGCTCACAGTTATACAAAAACAATAAATATGAATTCTGAGGTATTATGCATTCTTTGGATTAATTTAAGCGGTGGAAAATGGATAAGCTCGTATCTACAGCGAGAGTATCTCGAGAGTATCGCGCATTAGTTGACACGAAATCCTCGATTCGTTTTCTTAGAGCGATTAAGCGGCTTGAGGAAACAAAATATGGAGAAAAACTATTTAACAAGGGAGGAAGCGAACTTCTGAGTGGAAAGAATAAGTGCTGAAACTGAAAAGTCGAAGATGGCAAATTATGAGAGAGAGGTAGGCTACATTTATAAGCGCTTAGGCCTAAATTTTAGCCATTCAATATAACTAAAATATTAGAGTTTGAGACAAAAATTCTGCATTATCTCTTTTAGTCGACGAAATAGGTAGTAGGTGTTACAGAATCTTGCTAACTTATATCCTTAAATAAAGCGCGTAAAATCTTAGATATAATATTCTAGAATTATACTTTTTGAAAGAAGATTCCGGAAACCACGTCTCTACCCATCTTAGTCGACTATTGAGTGATTTCAACGATTGAAATTTGTCCCAAAGAATCTTATATAGTTCTATTTAAGCCTCAAATGTTTCGCCCGTGTTTCTCTTCGCTTAGAAGTTATAATACATATTATTATTAGTTCGGATTCTTTGTTTATTATTGTGACCTCTTAGGGCGGATGATAATAGTGTTGGAAATCAATGGTGATTTCCCTTTTAATATACCCGTTCTGCGACGATTGTGTATCAATTCGTTTACCGGGTTGGTTAAATGTGATTCTTGGGCTAGTGTTAACTTAGTAATGGTATATTACTCTTGTGGGTTGTCATTGATAATTTAAGGGGTTATGACGTTCTTTAGATCTTACTCGTGTCGTTATAATAATAGTAATTGGTCAATTATTATTGTGCTCTGACTTCTCTTATTATCTCGGCCTAGGGTCGCGCGCGCCAGTGATATTCGAATAATATTTCATGAATGAAATTAAGCGACTTGTATATTGAGAAATGTATTTCTCAATATTTATATATTTGTCAAATATATGTGTTGATAGACATCGATTGGTTAAACTTGCAAGTTTAATCGATTAAGCAGTGAATCGATGGACAACGATAAGTTATTCGATAGTGACTTCGTTAGTATTTTAATTGACATTAAGTTAATTAAAATAGAACTGACTTCGCTAGTAACTCGTTATTTAATTAGAGGCTCGTAGCGGTCTAATTAAGTTAGCGAGTTAAGCGATTTCTTAACGAGTTGCTTGGGTGGAATTTGGGACTTGGTATTTAAGAGGGATTAGGTTTTTCATGATATGATCACAAAAACCTCCCTCACTCTCAAAGTGCCGCCCCTCTTGGAGAGGTGGAAGAGTTTTCTTAGCTGGGTTCTCATTCATCTTGAACTCTAGCAAGTTGAAATTACTCGATTCGTTTCCCTCTTTGGTGTGTGCAATCTAGATGGCGTCATTTCGGTGTTGAACAAGCGTTGGAGAGAGTTTTGAAGGGGCTTTCCACCTTGAGGCACATCGTGGGGATTTGGGTTCGTTGACTTCCAGTTGAAATGTAAGGATTACCGTATTCGTACATTTTATTCTATGTGTTTAGATTAATTTATATCATTTTGAGGATCAGGGATGTATGAATTTGGTGTTTATCGCAAATAAGAATTCCTTTAGATTCTAACAAATAAGCGATATTAGATAATATTAACCCGATTATCATGCTTAATATGAATTATGAAGCGGACCTAGTAAGCCAATAAATAGCACTAATCGATAAGGTAAATCCTAAATATTAATTGTAACAATTAATATATTAAATTATAATATTTGAATGTTTAAATCGGTTTATCAATCTAGAATTGTTCAATGGACATTTCTGGTCAGTATCTACTTAGTTCAATCTCACATTTGCCATGGGCGATTTATGATATAGTATCAAGCGGTTTATAATACCTAAATCCAACGATTCCTTCGATACGTGATTTCAGCGGTCGAGCTAAGGTAAGATATGTCACGAACTCTTTAAGCCAGAGTTGTCTTGGTTAATAAACCGAAGTTAATGTGATGGCAATTCATAGTTGGTAGTGCGCTTAATAGCCACTGCTTCCCCGAATCCAATCTACCAAACATCGGGTTGTATAGATCCTATTGTACCCAGGGTTTTCATTCGTACTCTTGTAGTATACTTTCAGCAGGATATCGTTATGATCCTCTTTGTTACGAGAGGGCGTTAATTCTGAGTCAAAATGCATTACTAAAGTCCCCATTGAAATCCTATCATTTCGTGTCTAAGAATTGCAATTCAGCATAAATTTCTGCTAGAGAATCTTCTTAGGACAAGATATTCTATCTTCCAAGGCCTAGAGTATCCATGCTACTGACTCTAAGCGTTTCAAAGATGAAGTAAACTCATGTGATTGATTAGAGTATCCATGCTCCCTTTGATCAGAAAATGGTCAGCCAACCAGCCTTGTCTGGTCGTTTGAGTATTTGATTCGGATTCGGTGAACACCTAACTAGGGACGAGGCAATTTTGTTGTTTTCTTTGAGCACATTAGGGTTTTTAACTGTTTGGATCATGTATCAGAAACCTCTCGAATAACATTAGATTGCGGTGGAATCAACAAAGGGTTTGTTTACTTATAGTAATAATATTGTAAGTTACAAAAACATCGTTATCATTTTGAATCTTGGGCTTAGATTCAAGTATTGTCATACAATGGTACGTATGAAACATTTAGACGAAGGGTAGCTCGCTAAATCTAAGCGGCTTAGAGACAACGGAAGAATCGTTACTTCTTTTTAAGCGTGCCATCTTCTGCTGGTTGATTAGATAGGCATCTAGTTTTGATTGTTATTCTTTGTTCTCAACTTTATGTATATATGCACTTCTATTTTCAAATATTGAAGGAAGTGTCATCATCTGAGTTCATACTCGGATCAATGTAGGATGCTTGATTACCAGCCCCATTAGGCTATTAGAGATATCAAAGCCCAGGCAGCACTTTGAATTACTCGTTAAATTTATAATCCGACTTATGCTATTCGCAACCGAGGTTGTAAGCGTACTCGGTTTACGTGTGCAGCAGTCATTTGGTTGTGTTATAAATACAACCCCCTTTTCATTGCTCTTTTTCCATCTATACAACTTTATGAAGTGGGACAAAAGTCGTATCTCTTGGAAAGATTCTTTCTTTGGGAGATTCACTTGAATCCTAGTTAGATGCTTTATCAGTATATGCGGCGGAACTCAACTTATTAAGTTCATTTTAGTCGATCTACATGTGAGATCCTTGAAGATTCGAGGCCATCCACTGGAATATTTGCCTAGAAACTTCGTACCTGATCAGTGCGTGGTTGTTTATTCTCTACATCGTTAGTATGTATTCCACGTACTAAAATGCATATGCTATACGACTCTGTGACATAATACATCACAAGAACACTAGTTTCCATTAATGAATTCAAACTATTTGGTTGTTCATTGATTTATGTATATAATATTATTGTAAATCCGGATGATTTGAAACATTTAGATTAATAAAATTTCTCGATCTGAAATCGCGGCTTGGACAAATTCTACGTTTATCGATCGAATCTTTGTAAACATGTAGATTTCCATTTGATCAATCATTTGTGTTATGATAGTTGTTTATTCTTTGATAAACTAGTTATTTTGGAGTAAATTTGTTAATATTCAGATCTATATTTGGAATATTTAAACTATTTATGGATCATTACAAATCTGAATAAATACGTCGTTGTTGTTCGTGGTTATATCCTTAGCGTCGCTTCACTTTTATTTGGATTTACCGTTATAATATAACAAGGTTAAGTCTTATAGTTTTATCATTGTTTGACTTGGGTGAAAGTTTTATAAGATCTTGAATTTGACTATTGTAGACGATTCATATTAAATCCCAATGTGGCGTTAGCGATGTTGATTGATTGACTATACATTCAGTGGTTCGAGTTAAACTCAGGAGAATATGTAATCCTATATTATTAGATGAATCTAGTTCATCTAGTAACATGCTTCTTTAACATTTTAAAGAATATTTAAATGTTCGTTTAGCTAGAAACAAATCAAATTTGAACTATTCCAATCTATTTATTGTATTTCTAAAATACGATAGTAAATTAGTAAACATATACATTTATGTTTTACTAATGTTCCAATAATATTGTGAGATTGCTTATATTTATTTATTAATTTCATAAAATCATATTTATTATTTAATAAATAACTTGCTCTAAATATTTAATTTTAATTGATGATTGTCCCATTATGAATTCTAAGTATTATTCACGTTCGATCCTTATAATACAATATATGATTCAATTCCATCTTTATGATCGTTCGTTGTGTGATTATGCTTTTATAATTCATATTGCCTTAGAAGATATATTCAGTAAATGTTGCTTGGTCTTATGGTATACATGTTATGATATTTATGCTGGTCAAAACATCATAATGGAGATTTAATATTGTTAGCAATTTTCATTTTGAGATTAATAGTTAGTTGACTTGAATTAATCTTAAAACATAAAAATTATTTATGTTCAAAACATAAATAATGTGACTTCATCAGCGAGGGAAGCGACTTCGACAATATGTTAAAAATATTTGTCTAAGCTAAACGATAAACTTAGGTCGTCGGTTGGATCTTATGGCATTCATATCGGAGTTCGCTCCGTCTATTGATCTTATTCACATTGTCCGTACATTTCAAAATGTAGGTACTACATACTGATGTCAATAAGCATTGATGTATCGAGAGAAGTGAAGTATATTGTCATGCGTGACGGTACTCGGTGATCTATGATGGAATCATATCTCTTTGCCGGAATGGAAAGGTCCTCTTTGTGAGACTTCTACTCATTGACCATAGTGGTTACTTTAACCATGCTGTCATCTATCACCCTTCTAACTTTCACTGTTATTCCACTGCGGTTTGTAACCAAAGCTACGAGGGGTGAAAACGTTCAGGATTTCTCGACATCCTTAGATATCATCTCCTGACGGCTTGAGCTTCCTTACGTTTCTTATCCGTATGCCCAATAATGAAAGGGTTTGGATACTTTTGGGTAAGTAATCATGATGATTTTAGCTGATTCGAGGTGGGATTCAATGCAGATAACTCGATCAATCGCGTTATCTCGAGCATTGATTCTTTTCAACTTCACGTTGATCGGGTAATGCTGACATTGTGCTTTTAACCCCTTTTTCAACATTTTCACGTAGGAAAGTCTTATATGAGCATAAATCAGATCATGATCTGACGTCCTGATTCTGAACCTTGAGATGGTGCTCCATAGTGGATAATATAAGGCATTTGACTTCTACTAGATGCATCAAATGCTCATCATTGTCAGTCAACTCCAGACCCGAATCTGAATCTTTAGATCTTTGGACTCGTTCGGTATTACTGCACCAAATCTTCGTAAGCAATGTTAAGTCGTTAGCATTTTTTTCGGGTCGAGTTAGAAAAGTACTCGTAGGGAAAAGGGACTTATAACGAACTACAACAGAAAATACATAAAAAACAACTTAATCTATGTGTCATATAATATTCTACAATCAGATAATAGAACAAACGTACTCGTGTTTACAATCTCACTAGAACCTGAAATATGCGAGAACCCCACATGCTTGTCATAGGACGGCCAGCCGCGTCGTATTGACTTAAGCTATGCAGAGTATAATTATGACCGCCATAACTCATGGCGTTCTTAAAAGTTCAACTTATTTATATTAGTCACATGCTTATGTCAGCGGACCGCGTCTTGACATTGGAATCGTTAACGAGACCAAATATATCTTGAATCGTAAATTGAAATGAATAGTGCAAGTTCGGAGTTCTTGAACTATTCATCGGGATGGCATCCCGGATATGAAACACGTCTGCCCGTCTTTGGCGAGCCAGCGCACCACAGTGACCTTATCCCGGATTTATATTTTGATATGACATTAGCTTCTTATTTATTAGGTAAGGATTTGTTATATTTTATTGACTGCTACGATCATCAAAACATATCAATCAAACAAGCGAAATTATATAATCATGAATCATAAGAAAAATATAACACATATTAGAAATCATGATATAAATATTAGAAATATAACACATATTAAAAATATAAAAGGACCCCCACCCCCTGCTTTATTTTTGTACCAGACTTAAGTAGAAAGAATACTTCTCTGTTTCTCTTCCAGTGTTATTACATTGAATAATATAGTAGTATTATCGTATTGGTCTGAGCTATTTATTACCCGGGTTTTATAACACGTTATTGGCACGATCGCACTATAGTAAGTGCTTACTATTAGATATAACAATGTCCAACTATAAAGCTCAACCGCTCCTCACAAACCAAGGGAGACAACTAAATGTCTTGGGCAAACAAAGTTATAAGATATCTCGGATGCAAGGGCTTGAAAAAAATTCTACTTGGAATATTGATAATGGAGAAACATCGAATTGATTGGAAAAAGAAAGAAAAAGCGAAGAAAAACTTTTACGTAGAAAAATCTAAAGCCATAAGACTAATGATGGATCATCTTGATGATCTTCTCACAATTAGAATATCGAATGTAGAGGATCACAAGTTAGCATGGGAAGAACTCCAAAGAAAAGATTTGGATACTGACGAAGTTAACTTACTGCGTGATCGATGAATGGAACAAGCGAGGTTCCAAGACTTTAAAAGTGTTATTGATTAAAACTACTTGCCTTTGTTTGAAATTGTATCACGATTATAATATTGTAGTAGAGATTGTGAAAGGGAGAAAATTAGAAAAAAGCGTTTCAACGTTTTTGTAAATGCAAATATTGTTGCAGAACAATATAGAATGCGTGAATATAAAAATATTCAAAATTGGTGCATGTAATTTTGATGGCAGAGAAAGAATACTTGAGAAGTCTTGTGAAAAATCATCGATTCATTAATAGCATTTCTAGAAGTAAATCTGTGACTTTTTAAGTCGTAGTGGTTATGATTGATTCGAGTTCAAGGCCGTAAGTCGAGGTCATGGTAATTTTTCGTAGTCGAGATCGTGGGCGTGGTTTAAGTGAATTATAATAGACCTACGAAATTACCCAATCGGCAAAGGGTAAGAAAATTCAAGAAGGTTCATACAAAAATGACAATTACGGATGCGAGGAAGGAAAGGCCGTTGGTCAGGCGTGTAGAAACGCTAATTATCTTTGTAAAAGATATAAAGCATCTGTAGAAGAAAAAGGAAAGGGAAAAGAAAAGGAAGTTAACTTTAATGAATATGAACCTGAGGATGACTCGATATATCATGAGGCCACAGACTTCGGTGATGAACAAATGAAATGAATTTGGATTAAGAAAAATTTGATATGATGAACTACTTTATGTTTGAATAAATGTGTGATAAAATAATCTCCTATATTTGTATTATGTGAAATTAATATGTAATATTTGCTTTATATCTATGAAATAATAATGTTGATTATATGTTGTGTTGATTTACTCCATCTTAAATCTTATATATTCATGTTTAGAAGAAGGTTTAACATGAAAACTTCTTTGGAGACATTGCATCCTAGATAATTAGAGCAACCCTTTTAATCCTCGAGAAGAAGACATATTTCTTGACATAAAATCTGGCAGTAATAAATACAATCTCGGAGTTACTGCGGACTTGATTCTGAATGATGGGGTAATGCCATGTTCATATTACTAAATGGAGCAAAAATTTGTCGTTAATGACGTTTTGTATTATCAAAGTCAAAAAAAGTATTAGTTTTAATGACATACATCTGTATTACTGCTAGTGTTTTGGGAAAGAAGAAAATATTAGAGAAACTACCAAAATTACCTTTGGATTACATTACACTTATATTCATGAAATTGAATGTAACTTAATAATAAAAGAGGATCTAATGTATTAATGGCATGATAGTTTAGGTCATCCAGTACATAATGATAGAAAAATAATTGAGAAAGTACACATGGTAATCCTTGAAAGGTTTAAGATTAATAAGCATTGTGAGCTTGTTCTCTAGGAAAATTAATAACTGGGCATGCTAATGCAGAAACTATCGCGGTCAGCCGTTTAGCGGAAAGAATTGGTGATATATGTGGACTATCCATCATTAATGCGGACCATTCAGGTATTTTATGGTATTAATTGATGCGTCTAGCAGATGGTCGCGTGTTTTGTTTATTGTCAGTCGGGGATATGGCATTTGCAAGATTTCTTGCTCAAATAATCAAATTAAGGGCACAATTTTCTGATTATATTATAAAGAAAGTTAGACTTGACAATGCTGGTGAATTTACATATGAATCATTTAATAATTATTGCATGTCAATTGGAATTACTGTTGAACATCCACATTCCTCGTAATGCATACACAAAATGGTTTAAGCGAGAATCATTAATTAACGTCTTGATATATTGCTGAACCCGTTGATAATGAGAATAAAAATACTAGTTACTATGTGGGGTATTGCAATTTTACATGCTACATTATTAATGAAAAGAATTACTATGGATATATGAGTATAAATACAAATCCATAGTTCGAGGATCTTTTAAAGTGCATACTACGTTATTGATACAAAACATATAATTAAATATATGAGCAGAGGACTGCAGGTGCGGTAGAGTAAATTCCACCAAAATCACCATGACTACCAAATTCACAACGTGAATTTGAGCTTCCCACTTCCAGCTCCCTTTGTTGTAATATCAATTGTGATATCTCTAGTTAGTCATGTAGGAGGGTTGAATGAGAACAATACATCTTGGTATGAGGATAGAACAAAACGAGAAAACCCCAAAATTCTTGGGAGAATTTGACGAAAGAGAGGCTGACTCTTGGGGTTTTTGGTGAAAAAGTTTTCTAGCTTTTATGATGAAAAACACAAAGTTTGCTTATATAGGGCTAAGAGTTAAAACAAGCCCGATAAAAGCGCCCGTTAAAAGTATTAGCTTGACTCGTTAACTACAGTAGTTCGTTAAGACACTAATGGATTCTTTAATGAAGTTGAACTATTTAATTAAAAGGCTAATTAAATAGTAATAGTCGATATCAATAATCTTTCAAGTTATCGATAAATACTAAAATTACTCGAACCAATTAAATAACTATTTAGTGATTCTATTTATTCAATCGATATTCTACATAAAATGTAGAACCACTTGTAATTGAGAAAATACATTTCTCAATTATATAGTTCTCTTTAATTTCATACATGAAATATAATAGCTTCAGCGTCAGCATGTGTGTGACCTACAGGCTCGGATAATAGTAAAGTTGTATAATAATAATTGACCAATTACTATTATTATAACGATTAATAGTAAGATCTAGCGATAAGCTGCATAACCCGCTTAGGTATCATGAGAACCCGACAACAGTAATATCTGATTATAAGTTGAACACTAAGTTACGACAATGCATTTTAACCCAGTTGGTAAATGAATTGCTATCTGATTGTCATGACAGGGCATAATAAATGGAACCGATATGTTGATTTCAACCTCCCAGCTTGCCGCGGGCGATTATCTTCTGATTCCTTTATCAGCGCGTCTCTGATGGTAAATTTAACCGTAAGAAGTGTCATGAAAGCATGACTTTCTTTACTTTCGGTATGGTGAATAAACATTTATGGCGTCCAGCCAAACCAATCAATTCAAGCGTGTGAGAGGCACGAGATCTTTCATATATGAGAGACGGACAAATCCCTCCCCGATATGTCAGCGTATCATTGCTCTTCATTTGTGTGACGGCGTATCTTGGTTATAATGCGACTTAGGCGGGCGTTTGGTCGTAGTCAGAAATCTGAGCTTGTATAACACAGATAGTTCTCTGCTCGTATAGGTCACAAATTGTGAACCTAAAATTCTAAACAAATGTCATAGGACACGAATATGTCATATCTACATGGGTCGTTTCGGTCATTACAGTCTCCCAGAGTCGCGAGACCGGCGGCCAGTATTGATCCCAGTCTGAGGCTAACGTGATCGATCTTGATCCTTTAATCAAAATACCATGTTAATTCGTATGATGCTTTGTATTACAACTTCTCGGCGTCATTGAGGCTTTTTAGGTATCACTGTGTTTACAGGCTTGAAGAGGTGTAATTAACGGTTATTATTTTCTACAGAAAACATAGACTAACTAGGGATTTAACCTTTCGCTCATCGAGGATCCTTTACATGTATATTATATGTAAATTCAAACATATAGTCATAGTAAACAAATATATTAAAAATATAAGAAGCAATATTCAAATATTTGTTCACGTAACACAATGAATACATCTTACGACTCCCCAGCAACCCTAACGCAGCTGCTGACGTCTGTCTAAGACCTATGTTATTTGCTGTCATGCATCATCTTTTGCACGACTTAGTGATTTAGTAAAAATTCGTGAATTGGCCTCTGTTTCTACTTTACATACTTTGAAGCATCACTCTATCGAAGCATATCTCTGTCGGGTGATACTTTACGATGCGATGCTTGGATTTGTGATGTGCTCGGGAGTTCCTTAATGAGCTATTGCTGATATTGTCACAAAGCAACTCATTTGGTCCTGATGCTAGGTACCCTTGAGTTCGATCCACGGGCTTTTTTATCAACGTGCTTAACAGCGGCTTGGCTTGTGCGATGTACTCGGATCTGTGGTAGAATGTGTGTTTTCATTTGGAACTCCTCGAATCTTTGCTCCGCGTTGAGATAAAATCACGTACCATGTGGGAGCGATAGTCGTCTGCAGCCGGTTGAAAGCGGCGTCGGTGTATCTGTCATTTCTTAACTCGCCATCTGCGTATACCCAGCATCTTTAGTTCTCGCCAGAATGCTTGAATGCACTTCCTTTTTAATCGATGGCTTTTCCTTTGGATTAGGCTTACGAGTATCTGCGGTTGCAGCTTAGTGCGTAAGACACATCGGGTCTAGTGCATGACATGGCAACTACGTGATGAATCCTATGGCGAGAGAGCGTAAAATTGTAATCACTTCGTTACATTAAATACCGGCTAGTAGTGGGACAACATTGCTCTGTGAGTTGAACTCCGTGTCTCGTGGGAGGTGCACCCTTCTTGGAATTACTCATGTTGAACCTTTGCGGTGCCTTATTCACGAGAGTATCGACAAGTCGATCGACCTCTGGTACCGTCCGTGGATCTTTATTAGAAGTATATATTGTGCTTCGCTAAGTCCTTCATTGAAACATTTGCCACGGTAATCCTTAGCGAGTTTAGTAACTCTACGTTGTTTCCAATGATAAGTATGTCATCGACATACGAGGACTAGATGATACATAACTCATTTTACCTTCTTGTATACCTGTAGATTCTTAGTTCTTGATGAAACCAAACTCTTTGATTGATTAATAACAAAAACATGTGAAAGCTTGTTCTCTAGGAAAATTAATAACTAGGCATGCCATGCGAAGCTTCACCGCGGACTCTGCCGTTTTCTTGAAAGAATTCAAGGTGATATATGTGGACTTTATCCGTCCCGTTGTACACGGACCCGTTCGGGTATTTTTATGGTATTAATTGATAAATACAGCGGATAGTCGCATATTTGTTTATTGTCAAGTCGGGATATATGGTACATTGCAAGATTTCTTGCTCAAATAATCAAATTAAAACCGCAATTTCTGATTATACTATAAAGAAAGTTAGACTTATTAATCTTTGGTGAATTTACATATGAATCATTTAATAATTGTTAAATATCGATTGGAATTCTTGTTGAGCAATCACATTTCCTCGTGTGCGTACAAAATGGTTTGTGAAATCATTAATTAACGTCTTCAATATATTGCTAGACCATTGATAATGAATAAAAATACTAGTTACTATATGGGGTCATGCAATTTCATCTTTACATTATTAATACATTTAAGACGAAGTCTCTTAATCATAAACATATTCGTATCAACTTGCGATTGGTCAAGAACGAATATTTCCCATCTAAAGATTTTGGTTGTGCGGTTTATATACGGTGGCTCCACCACAAAGAACAAAAGATGGGACCTCAAGGAAGGTTGAGCCTGTAGGTATGAGTTACCTACAGTATTACATGTCTTGAACACTTTAACATGTAATATTTTTCAGGCAAGGTTTGTTGATTGTCATTTGATAGAGCGAGTTTTCCTCACTCACAGGAGGGAAAAACGATCGAAGGGCATGCGTGGTATGTGCCATCTTCTTGTGCTCAGGACCCGTATAATAAATCATGGGAAGAAAATGTAAAGAAAATTGTGCCTTCTGAGTTGAAGCCGAATCGATTCTTAGAGATTCGTTTCTTTATGAAAAGTGACAAAGTCACGTGTACCAACATTATGCTCCTTCTCGGATTGAAATTCCGAAGCAATAATGTAAATGCATCAAGACCTTTGAGCGTGGCGGCACAATGGGTTCAGTTAAAAATCGCCGAGAAAGAAAGGAAGAAATAAGTTAATCTGAATGAAAGTGATCTTGATAAGACACTAAATGATAATGATAACCCCATGATAGAAAAATGTGCTCTTGAAGAAGCACAAGATGATGAAAATAGAGATCGTGATAATGAAAGCGAGAGAGAAAATAAGAATGATACGGAGATTTCTATCGATTATGTTAATAAATCTTTGGAACCGGAAAAATAAGCATGATGAAATATTTGCATTACTCCATTGCATATAAAGTTATGAATGAAAATGATTATCAGCAATACGTAACTGG